>JAWDHC010000026.1:0-151734 GCA_036172615.1 Curvularia verruculosa | reverse complement strand
CCCCTTCCGCCCCCTCCGCCCTTGTCCATCCTCTCCCGCCCACACCCACCTTGTTTACATACTATTCTCTTCACAATGTCCCGCGCTGACAGGATGCTGTTGCTCATACTCGGCCATGTGGGCTCGGTGGGGGCGGCGCTCGGACGGAAAAGTCCCGCGCTTGGGCAAAAGCTGTTGTGCTCAGGGTCTCCCCGGGGAGCCTATAGTAGCGCTGCCTAAGCGCATTTGGCCTGTTGCTTACCGGCCACATGCTAGTTAGACGAGAAATCCATGTCTTGTCCACGCCTTTTTCCTCACCGCACATCACGCCTGCAAACCGTGATACCGACTCCTGCGACCATCCTCATCATAGATCGACTCCGCATGGAACCGCCCGCGTGAGCCCTCTCGGCTTCCATGCCTCCTGCTCTCCCCATTGGCCCCGCTCACCATCCCGGTCCATGACAGCCTCCTGTCCATACCATAATGTACACACGTACATACGTACATCAAAACTTACATACGTACTACTATGTTGCAGTACATATACCGTGTCTCATCGTGCTCCTTTGCCACTCGGCTCTTCTAACCCCCGTTGAATCTCAATTTCACAACAGTCTCCAAGCACCCAAAAGCAATTGCGCGCGCGCGGCTGAGCCAAAAAGAGAATGCCCCCGCGCCAGCCGGTTGCCAGCTCCCACTGCGCGTATTATCCCTAAAATGCGGGGTCACTCACGACTATGCCAACGCCCACCATGCCCGCACCAGTACACACAACGGTCGTAGGCCATCACAAACACGAAACATGTCCATGTCTATCCCAATTAGAGTTCTACTGATTTGTACCTACACACATACCACATACATGCACATAGACATGTACGTACACAACTGCATCATACAAAAGAGGCCGACTACCTTAGCTTCTTGGCATGTGCCACCAGGCTCTCAATCACCTGCTCAAACGCATCCTTGTCTCCCAGTGCGCTCTCCATGCGCTTTTGCCAGTACTCAAACACCTCTTTTGCCCGCTCCTGCAGTGCCTTGAGGTGATCAATGTGCATCCGCAGCTCATCGTCCGTCAGCCCCTCGAGCGCCGCATCCGTCGTTGCGCACAGCTGCGTCGTGCTGCTAATGTCCAGCTCAGGTGGTGGCGGCGGACCCTTCCGCTTCCGCTCCGCTCGTGAACTCGACGAGTCGACTGATGTCGACGACTCGTTCTCGCGCCGAACTCGGCCTAGTGGTCCGCCATTGCTGCGCCCGTCGGATGAAGGGCGAGGAGAGCGC
This sequence comes from Curvularia verruculosa, assembly GCA_036172615.1. NCBI lineage: Eukaryota > Fungi > Ascomycota > Dothideomycetes > Pleosporales > Pleosporaceae > Curvularia > Curvularia verruculosa. Next base: position 150,468 of record JAWDHC010000026.1, on the reverse strand, counting down.
TCGCCCGGAATATGGATCGAAGGCAGAATGAGCTTCTTCTGTTTCGACGCGGGCAGAATCTCGTCCAGGTCCACCGGCACTCCCAGCGACACCAGAAACAGGCGTCTTATCCGTGACCGCACCCAGTCTGGCGGCTGCAGTGGCGGCGGGGCAACGAGCTGACTCCAGAGCGAGTGGCTGCGTTCTGACAGGAAAATGGACCGTGTCTCTTCTGGGTTGATGGATATACTGGGTATGTCGTTTGGCACAGGATATATCTCTTCCAGGTAAGGCTGTGTGGCTGTGACAATGTCTTCAGGTGATGTGAGCCGGTCAAAGTCCAAGACAGGCTGTGTGGACAGAGGTTAGTCAGATTGATCACCATAGCAAAGTTGAACAAAAAACAAAACCAAGCACTGGCAGTGGGCTAGAATTGCTGCAACTTACAGGACCCGGTGTAGGAGCAGGTACAGGAGCTTGTTCTGGGGCCTGATCAAATGCCGTCTCTGCCTCATGCTCGCCTTGCTGAAACCCATCGTCAAAGTCTCCAAAGTCGTCGTCACCCTCCTCGCCCTCTTCAAACTCGTCAAAATCTCCAAACCCGTCATCGTCTTCGTCATCGCCATCGTCCGTTGCTGCCGCTGCCGCTGCCACTACTTCTGCCTCTGCTTCCCCATTGCCCGACTTCTCTTGGTTGTCTTGCGGGTCAACTGATATGCTTGTTGCGGGCGCAGAGTAGGCGGAGCCGTGGCTCGAATTTATTGTAGACCTATCCTGTGAGGTTGGTGACCCTTCTTCCATCGTCAATGGTACGCAGGAGGCACCAAGGAAATTGCCCTACGTACCTGGCTTGCTGCTCTGTGCCACCTCCGGTGCCTTGATCACTTCATCAGGCGCCGCGTCGGCAAGACGCTGCTGGTGTGCGTGTGTGCCGGGAACATCGCCATAGCTGGGCTCGTCGGGATCAATCTTCTCCACCACCGTCTTGGGGATTGGTGTTCCTCCTGGCGTAATGGGACGGTCACTGACGCTCACGCGAGACGCACTGCGGCTTCGCATGCCCTCTGGTACAATCTCAACCTCATCAGGCACAGCGTCTTGAGTACGCTTGTTGTAGGCTTCGGTTCCCGGAACCTCGCCATGTGCGGGTGTATCGTCGACTCGCTCAACTCGTGTGATGGGAATGGGCGATGACAGAGTAAACCGCCTCGTCTGGCCTTCCGAGGCATCAGAAAAGTGTTCGTCACTTGACTCAGCTACAAAGGATTAGACCTCAGCTGCTCCGACTTGCACAGGGTTCTAACATACCGAGCTCCTTCGCACCGGGATCCTCCAGCTCGATGCTCTTGCGGGGTGGTGCGAGTTCGTCCGACATGTCGTGATAGCCCCTAGGCTTTGTTCAATATACACGTAAACACCAGAGAAAATATATGGAGGGCTGAAGTGGGTGGGATGTATATTTGGTAGAACTCGGTGTAGAGAAGAAGAGAGTACGTCAGCGGAAACCAGAGACTGCGCCTCCTTGCTTCAGACGTCGCCGTGGAGTCTCAGGCACGCTCACTTTAGCGGGGCGCGGCGGTCTGGAATCCCGGCCGCTGGCAAGGTGGGAACAACAATTCACCGGAGCTAAGCTCAACCCAAGCATCTGTTTGTCTAACTTTTGGATGCGACATTGACGCGCGAGAGGAAGGTTGTCAACATTTGCGCGCATCCACTCCAGTTCGTCAATTAGCGGCAAAGCCATTATACGTCCACGGTCGCGATACGCCTAGCTCGATCGCGCATTGAATAACATTTCCGGCATCAACACCTCCTTGCACAAATCACCAACCCATCCACCAGCGCCCGGCCTTGTACAACCCGTCAACATGAGCTTCTCATTCGGCCAGCAGAATAGCGGCAGTGGCAGCAGCAGCACGCCCAACAAGTCTCTGTTCGGCGCGACTCCATCGACGGGCGGCGCAACACCGTCTCTCTTCGGCACTGCAAACAGCACCAGCAACACGTCCAGCGCACCTAGCAGCGGCGGTCTGTTTGGCGGCGCCACAAGCAACACAGGTGGATCAGGTCTTTTTGGCGGTGGTGCTGCAGCATCGAGCACACCTGCAAGCAAGCCTAGTGGTCTTTTCGGTGGAGGTCAAGCTGGCGCGTCGTCAACACCATCAGCCTTTGGTAGCGGTGGAGGCTTTTCATTCGGAAAGAAGGAGGGAGACGCAGCAAAGCCAGCCGGAGGACTGTTTGGCGGCGCTGGAGCCACTTCTGGAGGAGCTGCCTCGTCTTCCACTCCCTCGTTCGGGTTTGGAGCAGCTGCTGGTGAGTATCTATACATGTGAGAAGACACTACATGCGCCTGCTAATACAGTGCTTAGGCTCAGCGCCATCAGCTACCCCTGCGACGAATAAGACATCCCTCTTCCCCTCTACTACGCCAGCCGGTGCCCCTCCCGGTGGTAGCTTGTTCTCACAGAACACCCAATCGAGCACAGGAGCCCAATCTGGCTCTTCTTTGTTTGGTCAGCAGAACAGCCAGGCTACTGGGGGTGGATCATCTCTTTTCAGCGGCGCAAAGCCTACTACAACAACAACAGCTTCTTCTTCTACTCCTAGTCTGTTTAGCTTAGGAGGAAACACGACCACCTCCACTGACGCAAACAAGAGTGCTACCCCTGCTACTGCACCCGCATCGAACCTCTTCGGAAACCAAACATCAACACCAAGTGGACAGGACGCGCAGACTCCCAAGCCTGCGGGCAGCCTTTTCAGCGGACTCGGAAGTACAACACCTGCCACTGCGGCGAAGCCTTCAGGCTTCACTCTTGGTGGTGCTACATCATCTGCACAGCCTGCCTCCTCGCAGCCCGCGTCAAGCGGTGCTCCAACCTTGAGCCTCGGCGGAAATACTAGCAACGCTGCCTCTTCTGCCGGTACCTCTGGCGGTTTGTTCTCGACTGCAGCAAGCTCTACTCCAGCTTCTACTGGAGGTGGCTTCAGTTTCGGCAAACCTGCTACTACTACTGCTGCCGCCAGTACTGCAGCAAGCACTGCAGCAACAACTACCGCTACAGCCAGTGCCCCCACTACGACTGCATCATCTGGAAGCTCTCTATTTCCGAGCCTAGGCGGTGGAAGCTCTGCCGCCCCTGCAACTTCTGGGGCTGCATCTACCTCGGCTACTGCGCCAAGCTTGTTCAGCAAGCCCGCTGGAAGTGAAGCGGCAGCGTCCAAGCCCAGCACCGAAGCCCAGTCCACCCCTACCCTGGGAGCAACTGCCGGGACTACGGGCGGCAATGCGGCCCAGAGTGGGCTTGCAGCCTCAACCGCTGGACCCGCGCCATCGGCCCAATCGCGGCTGAAGAATAAGTCCATGGACGAGATTATCACACGTTGGGCTGCCGATCTATCAAAGTACCAGAAAGAGTTTCAAGCTCAGGCTGAGCAGGTCGCGTCATGGGACCGAGCATTGGTCGAGAACTCTGACAAGGTCCGGCAGCTGTACTCGAAGACCTTTCAGGCAGAGCGCGATGCCGCTGAGGTGGAGAGACAGCTGACCATGATGGAGGAAAACCAACAGGAACTGGACTCTTACCTCGACCGATATGAGAAGGAGATTGACAACCTTATGAAGATGCACGGTGTCAGCGGCAAGAACGAGAGCTTGCGCGGCCCTGACCAGGAGCGTGAGAGGACGTAAGTGTTCCCAGGGCTGACTTCAGAAAGCATATAGAAAACTAACAAGGCATACAGTTACAAGCTTGCTGAGAAGCTTCAAGACCGCCTCAACGAACTCAACAAGGATCTCACAGAGATGATTGAGGAAATCAACAGCACATCCCAGACGCTGAGCAAGACGGGCAAGCCAGACGATCCTCTGACAAAGGTGGTGCGTGTTCTCAACACGCAGCTCTCGCAGCTCCAGCTCATCGACTCGGGGGCCTCGCAACTCCAGGAAAAGATTGCCAAGGCGCAGAGGGAGACGCAGCGCGCAGGTGCAAATGGGTGGAATGGGCTTGGCTCGGACCCTTCGGCCGATTTCATGAACAGCATGCGTGGAGGCAGGCCGACGCAGCGATTCGGTGGTGTGTCATAGATGTATGTATGTGTGCGTGTGTCCCAAAGCACGAAAACAAAGAACAAACGATAATGGATCACGCGACCTAGGTGGTATATTCAGGGGTTGTAAAGATAATCGGGAAACTAAGTTTTTTTGTTCACACTGGATGGAATTGTTCTTTTCTTTTTTGCATAGATTTGGGCGTTTGATTCTTTTCTTCAGGCGAAGTGGGTATAGCAATGGCACGCTCTGATCCTAGTTTTTGCTCGCACTGTGATATGTCTGTGAGAACAAAGGAGAGAGAAAGACTTGACAAATTGAGAAGAAGAAAAAAGCGAGAAGGAGGAATGCAGCCTATTTCCAATTCATTCTTCAAGCCTTTTCACCATACGCTCCCTCATCAACGCCCTTTGCAACCACAGTTTCCGCACCGATGCCCATGACCGCCCTCCTCTTCTCTGTCCGGACCTGCATCCAAACCAAGGCAGCAGTCCAGACGCCCATGGCGATACTGACGGCAATCATAGCCCACATACCCCTCGTAAAGTACGGGGCGAAATTCGCGCCGTAGAACACGATGCTCCACCAGGCGTTGATGGCATTGCTTCCCATGTTCATGCTGGCGATGACGACGGCACGGAGTGAGTCTTCCTCGTAGCGCAGGACGTCGTTGGCCCAGGCGAAGAAGGTCGCTTGGCAGGCGTAGACGCTGCCGGCCCAGTAGTACATGGCGAAATGGATAGTGGTGTTTTGAGGGTAGGCAAGGATGAGGGATGACGATATGACGCCCGTTATGGCGATCCAGTAGCCGACTGCGATAAAGGTAAGCACATGTTTTGGTTTTTTATTGTTATCTTTGAAAACAGTGGTTGGGGAAGGGCAAGGCGGGCAAGAAACATACCAAGATAACGCTTCCCACCCATGAAATCTGTAAGCGTGGCCCAGAAAAGCGTCGATACGATACCCACGGCGGGCACCCCAGTCGGGTAGTTGTTATTTTGCGACACGGTGTACTTGTTCGTGGGGTGGCTCTTCATGTAGAGCTGTAGCAAGGCGTTTGTGCTAAAGGATTCGGTTTCTCCGGCTAGGATCCATAGGATTACGAAAAAGTACCAGTACCATGTCTTGAAGCAGTGTTTGAGGAAGGAACGGGAGATGGGGGTTCGTTCAGAGACTTCGGGCACGCGGGATATGGCGAGGGCTTTTTCAGAGGCGCTGAGGTAGGGCGCGCGTGTATTTCTGGGCGTGTCCGGGAACAGGAGGAAGCCGTAGATTGCTACGGGGAGGGTGATGATGCCGTCAACGACTATGCGCATTCAAGTTAGATTGATTTTCTGCGAGTAGCTGGGGTTAGGATAGGGGAGAGACTTGCTGAATAGCCATCGCCATCCGCTCATGCCTCGCAGGCCATCCATGCTGCTATGGATTCCTGTTTGGATAAATCCTCCTATCATTGTTCCCGCAAGACCGGATGCGGTAAAGATTCCTGATCGTTTTCCTAGCTCTTTCTCCGTGTACCAGGACCCCAGGATGTAGTGGGTTCCAACAAATGTCGAGGATTCAAATATCGCTTGGAAGAAGCGGATGGCCATGATATCTTGTGGCTTTTGCGCTGCTGCCGTGACCATTGTGAGACAACCCCATGCTACCTTGTTTATTCGTTAGTTGACGTGACGATACATAGGCCAGTATTGAGCGTACCATGCATGCCGGGAAAAAATAGCGTGGCTTGATATAGTAGAGAGCTATATTGCACGGTACTTGACCAATTGTGTATCTTGTTTGAAAGTCAGCAGATACCTTTTACCCTATGTGTCTATGAAAACCTACCCGACTGTGAAGACAGTATTGATCTGGTTCAGCTGGTTACCTTTGAAACTCAGCTCTTCTCTCATTCCAGAAACATATGCATTGTTGAGATTGGTGCGATCAAGGTAACTTTGAATCCTGTCAGAGAATCATCTTTGTGGGGTTTGAACATGACAACATACTTGAGAAAGTACATGAGGCAGCAGAAGCTCAAGATGAAAAAATCGAGCTTCTGCACCAGCTTGCGCTCTCCAGGCGCATTCTGGTCGCCTCGCAGATAGGAAATGAACTTGTTCGCCATGTTGAGTTAAAGGCGCCTTTCGGCGGCGAGACGGTCCTCAAGGATGGTCGCAGAGCATGCGCTGAGTTATTGTGTTGTAGGACGTATCGATATGGATAATTAAAAGACTAACAGGCCAACCTTTGATTAGATATCCTTATCTAATCTCTCCGTGGTTGCTCGCTGTGCTTCGGATGAAGCACTCGGATGCGCGACCAGACCGAAGGAACTGGGCAACGGCCGAAAGATATCAGAGATAGTACGCCACTTTTAACTGACTCGAGATGGACACAATCAGGGATCCCTCCATGCCGATCTCCGGACTCCTCGATACGCAGCTGATTGCCGACCTCGGTAGGTGTTCGTCAGGCTCAATAAGGCAACTAAGTCCCCTGGAGCAGTGATAATCTACTCGGCTGATGCACCGAGAGGGCGTGATACGCGTTTAGCTGGGGAAGTGGGCCTATAGCAAGTGCGGGGAGAGTACTTAGGTCCTCGCTGTAAAGGGCTCCGGCCGAGGGTCGCAGGAATTGGATACGATACAAAACAGGAATGGCTACCCATGCAAGCGTTGGCTTTCATGTACTCTAGGCATTGCGATTCATTCCATTGCAGCACTCTAACATTGTAGTATCTTGGTATTGCGCACATCTTGGGCCATGGCATCTGAAGCAAAGTGGGAGAAAGTCGGTGCGGAGAGGCGCGCAGCGCTCTCGGAATCAATTCCGACGTCATATCGTATTCCCAAAGACAAACTTCCGCCAGACACCCAACTGAATGTGAAGGCATGGTCCAAGGAGTCTGGATGGTTTACGACAAAAGAGCTGGAGATTACGGATAGCACAGCTTCCCAGATTCTGGCAAAGGTCGCGTCAAAAGCGTGGAGCGCTGAGGACGTGACGGCTGCCTTTTGCAAACGTGCTGCAGCTGCCCACCAACTGGTATGCCAGAAGCTCTCGAGATACTTGGAAAGATTGTCTGACGGAAATTAGACCAACTGCCTCACCGATGTCTTCTTCGACGAAGCAATTGCGCAGGCCAAGTCTCTCGACGAACATCTCCAGCGAACCGGCCAAGTCGTAGGGCCACTTCATGGTCTGCCTATTTCGCTCAAGGACAACTTCAATGTCAAGGGAAAAGACAGCACTGTGGGCTTCACGTCGCTCGTCGGCAAGCCGGTTGATCACAATTCAACTCTTGTAGACCTGCTGGAGAAGCTTGGTGCCGTACGGTATTGCAAGACCAATGTTCCCACAGCCATGATGATTGTATGTGTGCCCGCACTGGCCATTATGTAAAAGCTTACACAGTGTAGGCAGAGTCCGTGAATAATACATTCGGTCGTACCGTCAATCCGTTGAACCGCAAGGTTACGTCTGGAGGGTCTTCGGGCGGAGAATCAGCGCTCATCGCGTTTGGAGGCAGTCCTCTAGGCGTTGGAACAGATATAGTAGGTCCTATCTCGTTTCCTAGATTCCGCTGCTGACCCAAAAACCAGGGAGGCAGTTTACGCATTCCTGCAGCGTGCACCGGTATCTTCACTCTCCGCCCATCCTTCGGTCGCTTTACTACACAAAGATGTACATCAGGCCTTGCTGGCCAGGAGGCGGTACAAAGCGTCAATGGACCCATGGGAAAGACTCTTGAGGATATCACAATGTACGCAAAGGCTGTGGTCGACGCGCAGCCTTGGAAAGTGGACCCCAAGATGTTGCCGATACCATGGCGGTCAGTAGACCCAATAAAGAAGCTCCGAATTGCTGTACTTTGGAACGACGGCATTTGCATGCCGACACCCCCAGTGACGCGGGCATTGAAGGAGACTGTGGAAAAATTGAAGAAAGCAGGACATGAAGTCCTCGAGTGGGACCCCAAACTGCACCAGACCGCGCTCGAACTTCTGGTAAGCATTCGAAGTACTATTTGGAGCTCTCTTCTGACAATCACAGGCTCGTATGTTTGTTGCAGACGGCGGTAAGAGCGTCCAGGCCTTGCTCGATCCCACTGGCGAGCCCATTCGGCCTGAAATGCAAATGTATGCGGATGCCAAAGAATTGGGAGTCTACGACATGTGGAAACTGCAATCCGCCAGATCCGACCTACAACGGCAATACTTGGAGCAGTGGAACTCGATCGAAGGGCTCGACGCCATCCTAGGTAAGCCGCAAATCTGCATAGTGCATTCTTCCTGATTAACCGTGTATAGCGCCTACAACTCCTTACTCGAGCGTACCGCATGGTGACTTTAAATATGTCGGATACACAGGTGTCTACAACGTTGTAGACTATTCTGCTGTGTCTTTCCCTTGCGGTGTTACTGTCGATAAGTCAAAAGACAAGCCCTTGGTTGATCACAAGCCTCAGAGCGAATACTGCAAGGCGGCTCAAGAAAGCTGTAAGCTGGATTCAGCAGTTTCACAGAGTGAATTGGTTACTGATACGTTATAGATGAACCTGAGCTGTTGCACGGACTACCTGTGAGCTTACAGTAAGTAGTAAATTTGCCTGACTTCTTGATTATGATGCTGATGTATGCAGGCTTGTCGCCCGAAGGCTTGAGGAAGAGAAAGTGCTTGCTATGACCGCAACCGTCCTACAAGCAGTTTAGTGATAGATTCATATCTTTTTCAAAATTAGACAAAAAGGTTTGAAGTTGACTCATGTACCAGATGTTGTTTTGTTCTTAGGTGAGATGCATATGACTGGTAGCTTCCGACCACATGGCAATTGCCCTTGTCGAATAGCAGAAGGAAGGGACGTTTGCTTGATTCAGTAAACAAGGACGCAGCTTGCTCAACAAGGCTTTCGCTTCTGCAGCTTTGTCACAACATACTATCGGCTCACCCCATCCTCGTATCCTTTACGGCCTGCTTCACCCACAACCCTAACTGCTTTCAATCTATTTGCCTTCTCATGCCAGCGACTGAGGCTGGTCGCCTCTTTGACTTCTCTTACAAACCCCTCTAAGCGAGTATCTCACCTTCGCCTAGAAAACCAGCTATTCAAACGTCGTACCTACTCCTTCGCGGCCCTATACTTGTTATCCGTAACAAACTGCGCTATCTCCGCCACATGAAATCACGAGGGACAATCTACTAGTCTGTAAAATGATCAAGGCCTCCGTCAATGAGTCAAGCAAAGTGAGGACACGATCGAAGCCAGACGCATTGCCAGAGCACAGGAAGGCTGTAGCACCGATAAGGAAAAGGCTTCCTTGGCTTGAAGACAACAGACAGAACGATTTGTACAAACCGTCTGCCAATGGCCAGTCAAGTACATATGAACGTTCTCCACGTACCACTTCCGTCGACGGTCCTCCTAGTACCGGAAACTCACCATCTCCAAGTACTTATATGCCAGCCCGCAAGCTATCTTCAGCAAGAGCTTCGTGCGCTACAGTAGGGAGCAAGCCAATACGAAGGCAAACGTTTGTCCCACCTGCTGCCAGTCATAGTGCTTCACCAACTGAAAGTAGCCCTTCACCAGCCACAAGACATCAACAGTCTACAGCTCGACGAGCATCCTTGGCCTCGTCCAGGGCAGTTCCAGAGCGGCCTGTACATCGGTTATCAATTTCAAACCCCCATAATCCCCAGAAACATATTTCACGGATCAAGGATGACGCGAATCATCTCAAGGACAGTGGCCACCGCCCGCGAGCTCAGAGTCTGGCACCCATTCCAGATCATTTGGAGCAACCTCCAACACCCGAGCTCATCGAAGTACCGATAATCAGCGATTCAGATAGCCCTTTGGCGCCTTTGGTGACCAAAAAAAGGGTACGTACATCCATAGCCCAACCAGTGCCATCTCGCAATTCGTTTGAGCATGCTACTAGCAGACGAATAAGCAATGCAGTAGGCGATCTCGAAGAGATGGTACAAGAAGCTGTTGATGCTGCTTGGGGAACCCATGATCAAGAACAGGTTGAAGAGATATATGGGATTATTGAAGGTGCAAAAAACGCCGTTCAAGAAGCATCTGCTGGGCCTGTACACCTTATGGCCACAGCGCCTCCTCTCAAAGCTTCTAGCTCCTCCAGCCCATCCTCAGGGGCATATCATAAGGCAAATGTCCCCGGAGTTTCTGAAAATGTGCTTGAAGACCTTACACCGAACCGTCCCGGACACTCCGGACTTCACAGAGGCTCGGTGTCGCATGACTGGGCCTACTCGAGTCAGGAACAGCCAAACAAGGAAAAATCGTCCATTCCAGCAAGCATTTCGAATGATAGAGGAAATGAACAAGATAAAGCTAAATCGGGGACCCCCAACAATCCTCTCATACCAAAGCAAGCCAAAGCATCTCCTAGAGAGCACGTGGACTTCGTCCTCCGTCCTGTTGGCCGAGATGAATCACGAGGTCGTTCGCGTGAGCGAGCTACCAACAATTCCAGGGCCGAGCGAAACCCTCGACGACACAAGAGCCTCAAACGCACGCCTTTGCCCGACTCAAAACATAGCCAAAAAGACTCTGATGTCAGCGACAGTGATGTATCGTCCCAACATGACCAGCCTTCAGCCAAAGCGTATGGGAACGAACTCACGCTCCGAGGGCAAATGCAATATCACACGTTCGACCTGCGACGTCCTCATCGCAGGCAACCAATTGCAAGGAATTGGCCTACACCGAGGAAGCGTCTCACAGCGACAATAGCGTGCATCAATACAGCTCTGCTTGGCATCATTGTTGGTATCTACGCAGGTGAGGTACCACGCATACAATATTCTCTAGCAGATGAGAAGCATATTGCTATTGTTGGCAATGCAGTCCTGTTCGCTGGGCTTGCTGTTTCCACCTTTTTTGCTTGGACACTACCTCTCCTTCATGGACGGAAGCCCTATATCCTCTCGGCTCTAGCAACTGCCTTACCACTCCAGTTTCCTCAAGCCATTGTAGTGAGTGGCTATGGCGACAAGGACCCTGTGCTACGCGTCGGGCTCTTACTCGCCCGCACTGCATCTGGTCTTGTTCTCGGCTTTGCTAATGTGAACTACATCACTGTGCTCCTTGACCTATTCGGAGCCTCGCTGCAATCCAAGAACCCGCACCAAGAGTTTGTGGTTGCCAACGACGTGCGTCGTCACGGTGGGGGTATGGGTATGTGGTTGGGAATCTGGTCCTGGTGCTGGATTGGCTCGATCGCTGTGGGCTTTCAAATTGGTGCTGCAATTATTGAAAGCTTGCCACCACAGTGGGGGTTCTATGTCGTAGTGGTAATTCTCCTCTTAGCGTTGGTACTCAATATTGTTGCTCCAGAAACACGGCGAGCCCAATACCGCAAATCGGTAACCGAAGTTTATGACACGAATGAGAACTATATCACCAGGCGAGTAAATAGAGGCGAGGTAAAGCTGCATATCTCTACTGAAGGACCAAAGAGTTGGTTTGACGAGATGTCAGCCGGGATAAAGCTGATGGCTATGATGCTGTGTCAGCCGGGCTTCCTTGTCCTTGCGCTTTACCTGGGATGGATCTATGCACAAGTAGTACTTGTCGTCATTCTGTTGGGCGCCCTTTTGTCACGAGACTACAGATGGAAGTCTACCATGGTGGGTGCAGGAGTCATGTCTGTTGCTATTGGAGCGCTCCTAGCCGTTCCCATGACGAAGGCGGGCATTTTCTCTCGCTCTCGCAAAAAGTCATTTCGCACTGACTCAATGACATTCGAGAAGCAAGTTACTTGGACTAGCCATTTCGTTCGGCGCTCCATCTTTACACTTGTTCTTCCTCTCATGGGAATGGCTTACACAATCTCCTCAGCCGGGCGCCCGAAGCCATACATTGTACCAATCATCTTCGCTGGTGCAATAGGGTTCCTCAGTATTCTTGCCATAGCGGAGTGCCATGGTCTCGTCATGGAGACGTTTGATACGTGTGATTTGCAACCTGGAGTCAATACAAAGCATCGCCTCCAGAGCATGGCAGTGCAAGATCGCAGAAGAAGAACAAACTACTCATCCTTCCCTCGGGTCACAGCTGGCATCTTTATCAGCCAAGTTATCGCTTTCATCCTCGCTGCTGTGGCAACCATAGTCGGTGGCACAATGACACGAAATCTTGGTGCTCAGACATCGACGGCAGTCACAGCAGGTATTCTGTTTGGTCTAACTGTTCTACTCATATTGGTTCTTTTGCGTTTCAAATCCGTGCAGGTGATACCCAACCATACTTTCGGAACCCGCCGGGACACCGCAGCATGGGAAGAGTTCAAGGATCTGGAGAATATGGGCAGAGGCAGCGACTGGAAAGCAGTGGTAATTGGAAACCCGAGTGGCAAGATGAGGAGGATGAGTGTGCTTGAGTTGGGTGCTTTGAGTCGATGGACGGAGATCAGGAAGCTCAACTTCTTGATTAAAGGGGTGATGTTGGGACAGCCAAAGGAGAAGAAGAAAAAAAGAAGCTCAAGAGAGAGTGGCTAGACTACAAGTTGGGCAGCATAATGGTTCCGTATTTTTTTGCCCTACATAAATGTATCGAAACCATTGTCGTTGTGGGGACGAGAACTAATGCTTGCACGTGCTTTTGTATGATGACGTAAGTCTAGCATTCTAGGGTGATGAAAATTCTCAGATGGCATGGTTCTAGCATGTCAGTGAGTACTGAGTTGGCCAATTTATTCAGTAAATAGCAGACCTGTTGGGAATGATGTAAAGATAGTCAATCAATCTCCTGAGCCGCTGAGCGTTCCGGCAAGCGGCGCACGGCCCCCCCGGAAAAATCGTCAGCTCACTGCCGGAGCTCCATCCACCCTCACGAGCAGACGACCGGCGACAACCCATCTTCCCTCGCTCAATTCGCATCAAGATGTCTCTCGCCGCATCCCGTGCCGTGTTACGGCAGTCGACGTTCACCGTCCGCCGCGCTGGCATCCGCAATGCCTCGACGACCGCCGAAGCCACCAACACGGTAAAGGACGCTGCGTCAAAGGCACAGTCAAAGGCATCAGAGGGTCTTTCCAAAGTTCAGAGCTCTGCGAGCTCTGCAGCATCGAGTGCTGGTTCCGCTGTCAACAATGCGTCTCAGCAAGCCACGGGCCGCGTAGGAAGGATGGTCAACTTCGTGCAAGGTTAGTCACAACTCATCGCGAGGGGCGCGGGCACATAAGCAATGGCATCGTCTGGACACAGGGCTCCAGAAAGAGCAGGGAGTTGATGGTGTGGCATTCAATGGGTTGCCAAAGTAGCGATACACGGCCTATCAGGATGGTGGCAGTAGCGGCCAGCAATGCATTGATAGGCTTGCGCTACATTACTTGGATTGCCATCGAAATGATATCATCTGCCATCTGAACTGCTTACTGACCATATCAAAGGAATCATTCCCCGAGCCACCTACTACGGAAAGGTCGGACTTGAGCTCGGCAAGCTCATTGCCCATCAGCGAAGCATGCAGCCACCGTAAGCTTCCCACAATGACGAGGCACACTTGTGCTTGTTCTGGAGCAAAAACCACTAACAGCTCTTAGATCCGTCCAGACGATGCAAAACTACATCCAACCCGCACTGAACGCCCTCCGTAACCCAAGCACCCTCTTCAACCGCCTGGCCAGCGAGGCCAACAGCGCCACCCAGTCACCCGCCAACGTCCTTGCGCAAATCCGAGACATTCCCCGCGCACAGTGGTACTCAATGGGTGTGGTTGCTGCCGAGGTGATTGGCTTTTTCTCTGTTGGCGAGATCATTGGCCGTTTCAAGCTTGTTGGTTACAGGACCAAGAAGGACGAGCACCACTGAATGTGATGAATTGAAAGAAGACCAAGACACGACATTCAAGCATGAATCTGGCGCCAAGCCGAGGTGAGATGGGCGAGGAGGGGTTGAGGGAGGAAACACTGTACGATTTCGCGGGCTGATGAGCCGAGCAAGAGTGTTTGCGGTGCATTCGGGATGGAAGGGATCCGATACTGTATACTGCACATACCTCTGATTTAGATTCCATTTTCTACATGTGCACTTTTATTGGCAATGCATCTATTTCAGTAAATGGTCCCTCATAGCCCGTGCTGTGAAGGCGAGGTGATCGGCGCTAGTTCGGCCCAAATCGCCCGACCCAGTTATTTTTCCAATGCAGCAACCCAACTTTTGCATCGCGAAACACTCTGAAGTAAGCCAGCCACAGGATGGACGCCTCGATATAGAGCGCACGAACCAAGTTCCTCGATCCGGTTCCTTCGTTGCCATGAACGTATTCAAACTTCTTTCGCGATCTTCCCACGCAGCGCAGAGCTCGGCCGCGCAGAAGCTTCCCTCCTCCGGCGCCGTCGCAAACCCGCAGCTCTTTGGTCACGACGACAGAGCAGAGTCGCCCGAATCCTCCAATTCGAGCCGCAAAAGGAAGAGGGGTCATAATGCTGTAGAGTCGGATTCCGCCTTTGCTGCCTTACCCGCCGATCTCGATTTTTTCGGTGAAGGCGCAGGGAAAGATGCAGAAGCCCGCGGGGATACTCTGTCTAAGAAACAGAGAAAGAAGCTGAAGAAGCAGGAGCGAGAAGGTGTGGTGAACGCAGAGAAGGGAGAAAACGGCGTCCAGGAAGATCCATACGATGTCGATGAATGCAAGAGGATACTACGCTCGCACAAGCTGAAGGTTGCCGTGTTGGAAGACTTTGCGCCACAAGTGGAAGAATCGCGCAAGGAGAAGAAGTCAAAAAAGAAGAAGAAGGAGCAAGTCAAGGATAAGAAAAAAGATACGAAGAAGACACTGTACCCCCAGCCGGTTACATCATTTGCGCAACTTCGAACACGCTACAGCATATCGAGACGCCTCGCGGAGAATATAATCGAGCAAGGGTACAAGTTGCCAACAGAGGTTCAGCTCGGAACATTACCGCTATTGCTGAGCAAGAAGGGCCAACAAGGCAGCATCGACGTCTCGAAAGAGACTGAGGATTTGTCTGGCGCGGAGTACAACGGGGATATTGATCTTCTGACGGTTGCGCCCACGGGCAGCGGAAAGACGATAGCGTTTCTCATACCCATCATCGATATGTTGCTTTCAGAAAGCAAGACTACGGATAGTAAGAGCGGACCTCGCGCTGTCATACTTGCACCCACGAGGGAGTTGGCGTCGCAGATTGTGAACGAAGCGAGGAAGCTGGCAAAGGGTACCGCGATAAAGGCTACGCTTATGAGGAAGGGTATGCAGGTGGTGAGGCATGAGGAAGAGGGGGAGCAGGAGGAAGAAAAAGCCAAGGACTTGTCTGATGCCTCCGAGGATGATGAGGAAGCATCTGAGTCAGAAAATGAGGATACGGAAGCCTTTAAGAAGAAACAGAAAGGCCGTCGGGCAGAGCTTGTTAAAGCTGCGATTCTCGTTTCGACCCCTCTGGCTCTCCTGAACGCGCTGAAGCACAGAAATGGTACCGTTGCAAACGTCCCTAGTGTACGTCAACTGGTCCTTGACGAAGCCGACGTCCTCCTTGACCCTCTATTCCGCGAACAAACGTTGGCTGTGTGGAATGCCTGCACAAACCCCAAGCTTCGGATTGGGCTATGGTCAGCAACGATGGGATCCAATATTGAAAGCCTAGCCATCTCTACCCTGAATGACCGCTGGTCTGCCATTTCCTCATCGCAGCCCGACCTGCCCCCACGACCGCCACTCATCCGCCTGGTCGTCGGACTCAAAGACAGCGCCATCCCAAATATCTCCCACCAACTGACGTATGCAGCCACCGAGCAGGGCAAACTGCTTGGTCTCCGTCAACTCCTGCACCCAACCGCTGTCTCCAATGACTCCAATCAACCCGTGCTGCGGCCGCCATTCCTGGTCTTTACTCAAACCATTCCTCGAGCCATTGCGCTCCACTCTGAGCTCCTCTATGACATACCCCCAGAAGCAGGCGGCAGCTCACGCATTGCAGTTCTCCATGCAGATCTGAGCTCCTCCGCCCGTGACAGCATCATGACGCGTTTCCGCAAAGGCGAAATCTGGGTCCTCATCACAACGGACTTGCTCGCTCGTGGTGTCGATTTCCGCGGTCTCAACGGCGTTGTAAACTATGACGTGCCCACTTCTGCCGCCGGATATGTCCACCGCGTAGGTCGCACGGGGCGCGCCGGTCGCACAGGCGGCGTTGCAGTCACATTCTACACTCAAGACGACATCCCTTACGTCAAGCTCATTGCGAACGTGATTCGTGCGTCAGAGTCACTCCGTGGTGTGAATGCCGATGAAGGAAGCGTAAAGCAATGGTTACTTGACGCGTTGCCTACGCCCTCAAAACGCGACAGACAGATGTTGAAGAAGAGGGGTGTAGAGGCAAGACGAACGGTCAAAGGAGAGAGTAGGATTAGCAGTAAGAGTGGATATGAGAGGCGGATTGAGAATATGCGCAAGGGCGCGAGGGAGGCGGCGAAGAGGAGGAGGGAGGAGAGGGGGAACAGTGAGAGTGAGGGCGAAGAGAGTGCTTTCGAGGGGTTTGAATAGGTATAGAAGTAGTTGAAAGGGGGAATCTTGGTGATAAACGAGCACGATTCTCTATCAGAGTATGGGAATTAGTTGAATGAGTATAAAAGAATGTGTATAACTATATACATGTCTTTATCATTATTTTACTTCTTTTCAATATCTTACTCATGATTAAATCCCCCCTTCTTGTTTTAGCTATCTCAAAAGTTTCTTATTAACTCAATCATTCGCTGTACTTATTCTAAACCAAACAGAACCCAGTCTATCCTTCCCGCTATATGGAAAAGAAACGTCTAACAGAAGGATATATTTTTTATCTATCAAAACACCGTACAAGCATTTTTCTCATTGTATTGATTAGAGAAACCAAGATTTCGATGACTACAACCACGTACGAACATTACTGAAGCGAATTTTCTCACGAGTTCGAGAATTCTTCTATCTGCCTTCTCCTCTGGTATCGAGTGTCTCTATCCCTTCTTGTTGTTTCGTGTTGAAATTGCTTGAGGGGAGGAACCGCGATCCTATGTCGTTCTCTCTATTAGCTTATAGGGCCTTTGTAGTATAACTCGCTATATATTTCTTGTTCTCTGATTTATATATCTTCTCTAAGAAGAGAATGGCGGGGTATCGAGTTGATTTGGTGATTCTGTAGCGTGATAAGTAAGAAAGATATGGATATCAATATAGAAGGGAGGGGAAAGAAGGTTTGGAAGAGGGGTTTGGCGCTGAAATATGTAATTTTCCACAAAGGTGAATAGTCAGATTATATTAAGATGAAAGGGTGATGAAGACAACGGTATAATAAGGCTGACGGAGTTGGTTGCGGAGTGATCCTTCTAACAACTTGTTAAAATGTACTTTTTTTACCCCTCGTTTCTAAAAGTGTATCGTGGGGTGGAGATATGAGTAGTCAAAACTCATTAATTGTGTTCTTCTTGTCTCTAGTCATCCATATCATTGCATCGGGATATTCCACCGGATGGTTACAGGATTGTTCTCGAGTCGATTGTTCCTCGGAGTAGCATATGGGTATTAGTGGAAGTTACTTAATTAGCCCAAAGTAGTAAGGTCTCGTAACTTGGTGTATTTTGTTGGAATCCTACGAGGATGGTGTTGTTGCAATCTTCTCTAATCTGCATAGGATCGGTGTGCTTTCTCATCAGATTAGTTAGATGGGGCGAAAAGGTTGCGTCACATGTGCTTTCCGACCCCGCAAAACGAGATACACAGAATTTAAGAACGTATGTGATCCGAACGAATTCAAGGTCCCTCTGCTGCTTTGAACATGAGTCTCTTTCGTTTTCCACATACCCGATGAATTTCGGTTATTGCTCTGGAATTCGCCAAGCTCAAAAGGATCCAAACTTCGAAAATAGACAAAAGTCAGCGGATTTGCCCGGAAAAGCCACTTGACCAATGTTCTCTTAAATTGGTTCCCACAGGACCAAGCTGCCTGCCACAGCTAATGCACGCCATGTTGGACACTACAGTGACATTCTATAGGCTGGTTGCACTTCGGCAAGGCGCAAAGGAGGGTGTGAAGGTATGCAAGGCTTGGTGCGACAAGGATAAATCTGCATCAGATCGGCTTCTCATCCTGGTGTTTCTATGGGCTTCTTAATCAGCAGGATCGTTTGCTGTCTCGGACCCGACAATCAAGGACTGTTGTCCGTACTCAAAGCCGAGGAGTTGCAGAGCTGTTAGCTTTTTCACAGGAGTTTTCCGCTTTTGGCGCATCCGGAGAGCGGCTGGAAACGGCATCGTGGAGCGTGGAGCGTGGGGGATGGTGTTCCGCTATCGTAGGATATGTCGGTACAGGGTGAGCGTGTAATAGAAGGATTCGCGGACGATAGGAGGACTCCTGAAACCTTTCGCTGTTACAAATTTATAATTGAAGCTGGAATCTGCGACTAGATTAGCTGAGATCATATGAACTAGGAGTGTGAGCGTCTTATTTGACAGTTAGACAGACACGCCTCTGTCACCAGCGTTCCAGAATAACGATCGAATTATGTTGTGATTTTGCTCGTGCACCACAGCCTAATCTCGTTCTGTCCAATGAATACCTAGTCGTAATCCTGTGTGATGTTAGTGGTCTGCAGAGTGCAGGTGATATTGCTTTTTTTCCCTTTTACCAACATGCGGGGCGACACTTAGCTTTAAAGGTAGGGTGGCGACCCAAGTGGTGTATTTAAAGATAAAAGGAGTTTATAGTCGCTTGTCGCGTGTAACATGTAAATGCGTAGTGAGTGGTACGGGCTGTGATAGGATAGTATGTTGGAGCTTGGCTGCCATACTTAGGCAGCGCCACCACGCAGACAAGACATCCCTTCATATGTACGTTAAGCAGTAGGTTGTGTAACTGAAGTTGCAGACAATCGAAAACGTACGCTGAGTTCCCATGATGCGTCTGCAGTCGTTTCCTTGAATCACTACCCTGTACGATGCTTCTCAAAAGAGGAAGAGAAGAGTTTTCAGCTGGCATTGCGCTTTGCGCGATAGTAAGCCAGGGTCTTGTGCAGGACTTGTCCATATTCCTAGCTGGGAAGGCACATACCTCTGGGGTCATCCTCGTAACAGTATCCTTTCTTTCGCCTGAGCTTAATCGATGCACACCAAAACCAGGCAAGGCAACAGCTGATGAATATCACCGATAGTACATATCACGTAAACTCAAGTGTCAGATCTAGACAAGCCACATCGTATGTTTTTGTTTCGTAAGTGAGCCCTGGTATATCATTTTTGTGGGTAAAATAAGTGAGAATGAGAAGACTGTGAATGCTGAGCCTCATGACAATTGTGTTGCACTCCGAGACATCTACCACGACTAAGTTCAGATACGAGATTGCATACCCCCAACCCCTCCACAGAGGGTTGATTAGCTTGATAGTACAGTCTCTGTTTGCAGGCTAAGGAGGTGCAGCATGAGAAGGAGTCACAGAGGAGAGCGTACTTCGGAAGACTGTTTTCGAGTAGGATGTACTCAACAATCTGCAAGAAGAGAGCCTTTGTGACAAAACGCCTGAGGGTTTGCCAATAAGCCTAGGCCCGGTGGATATTTCTGCTTGGATGTTTGTTGCATGCATGCTTGCATGGGTCCGACGCGCGGCCGACTTGAAAAGAGGGCGTCATTCGATACGAGGGCATAAGCAGTATACCCATTGCCACACAGTTTTTCTTCTGTATTTGCACGCTTATAGTCTCCATGATCAATCTAGATGTGGACTGGCAGGCGAGTCAGTTGATGTTATGAAGAGACCTGTGCCTTGTTAGCCATGCCAATCAATGGCGATCGTTTGGTAAGCACTGCGGTGTGGCGTGCCATATGCACGACATCAAGGGAACGTCGCCTGATCCTCTAGTCGTCGATCGCTCGCATCGCTTAGAAAAGTTTTTGATGGGGGGCGCGTGTTGCCTCGCAAAGACTGCACCAAGGAAGTATGTTCCACTGTTCCCTATGTGGGAAAGGCAATTGACCATTGTCTATTGGGCTTGGAAAGATATGAGCCTAGAAAACAAGAATTTACTGTTGTCGAAGATGACGAAGGCGTATCAGACGTGGTGGACAAACAAACAAACAAACAGAGAAAAGGACAAAAAAGGGCTTACCATAGTCATTCCGGAAACCATGCAGCTAAGCATCTTTCACACCGTTTACGCAAGGAAAGGAGGACTGTGGCTGTCCACCAGCCTCGAGGGCTTCTGAACGGTAGCGGCTAGGTGTCTGCAGAGAGTTGCAGAAGGGGTTAATGACTCTGACCCTGGCCCCTAGGCAGTATGAGATGCAGCGGCCCTCAATCTCCGGTAGTGCGGGATAAAAGGCCATGTCGTTGGACACAGCCAAGTGCATTTACGGCCGAAACATAACCAGATGGTTGGATCCCATTGAGGCGGGTGGTTCTTTTGGGGGGAACTGAGGTCTTGTGCGCAGCCGCCTCGCACTCAGACTCGGCCTGGAGTCGAGTGGTCAGCCGGGCCCATTACTGTACACCCACACGACAAATGACGTCTGCATCGCTCGATAGCTCGGCAGCACATCCATGGATGGTGTGAGTGTGTGGGGATGGACAGGGTGCCACCCCAAGGCTGTCTAGAGCACTTCGAGACGGGCGATCCGAACAAATAGCGCAGTCGTATGCTGGTGGCCAGGGATGCTCCTCATAACCCTGGCCCCAGCGCTGAGAGGCGTGCGGCGCTTCTGCCAAAATCTGACCCTTGTGCTTACCGTGTGTCTGTGCACTTGGCTGAACCCGTCGCTAAATACATGCTAAAAAGTGCGTGGTGTGCGTATGTGAAATACAGGACCCCATGTGACTGAAGGGCGCTAGCCGTCTAGTTGATTGTAGCTTGCCAGCCAGCAACCTCCACCACCCGCCTCGAGCCCACTTGCTTGCTCATCTAATCCCACCCTATCGACGCGCCTCGCATCGCGACTACGGGCAAAATCCAGATTCCTGAGCATGCGCGCAGCCTCGTACCTGCTGACACCTGCGCTATCTGTGCGCGCGCAGCGCTGGATAGCTTCTTGCTCCATGATCGCATGGCCTGGCGTCAAACTGAGCTTTCACTGACCGGACAGCAGCAGTCCGGAGCACGTCGAGCTGGAACGCTGCGGCTCGCAGTGATACCGATTTGGCAAGTCGTACGCTTGGATGGATGCCTTGCGCCATAGCCTACCCCCAGTGCCCCAGTAACACTCGCTCGGTAAGTTTGCCGTCGAAGTACACATACAAAAGAGTTCGATTAGTTCAACAAAATCCGCCGATCGGAAACCATAAGCACTCGCCCACATGGCTACAGAGACAATAGTTTCTAAACAAGGGCGCCGTCAGGTGTTGCGAGGAAAGCAACGGCACCATCCACCGAACACCTACCCCGTGTTCTCTGATTCGGTAGTAGTACCGAGAAGGCCCTGTGCCATGCTTAGAGGACTGCAGGGGTGCGTTGACCTCCATGACCATCGTGGGTGTATGGAAAACCCGCGATCTCCGATGGCAAGGCCTCGAATGTCTCACAAGAATTTCCCTCGCCAGTCTGTTCTGGTAAATGCTTCGGTCCTGGTTACGTTACCACTTTACTGATAGCCTTTTGCTTGACTGAAGCGAGACCACATTATACCTGCTCTTCCGAAATTGTGTACAAAGCATACCGTGCAAGTTGCGCGAGTCAAGGCACACTATTACCATCCATCTTCATTAATGACCAATCATGTGGGATCTAGTTTCCGTCTCAACCTGCGTTGGCCAAAAATGACACCGAGAACCTAGGGGATTCTCCAGTTTGCGCTCAAAGCCCATCTTGCACAGAAGCTCAGTGAAGCTGCTGACGTTCAACCCAACCCCCCTGTACACACTAGGGAGTTCTGGTCCGAATCGTCAGTCGAGGCTTGGTACGGATTCAAGGCAATTTCCAAAATGGGAAATTTTGAAAGCGACTAGCCAAGTCGGATGGATGCTATTCAGATTGTGGAAACGCCGCACAGCGGGTAGTGGAGATATCCCGTCACACCAACTACCCCTTCTCCCATGGTGAAGTGCCTGGTGTAGGGCGTGTCGTCGCTCTTACTACGGAAGAGACCGAAGTCACTGAAGGGTGGCAAGTCAAACAAAGAGGCCTCGATGGTCACAGAAACATACGACCCAATGGTGTCGCAATCGTCAACTGGACCGTGGTATATGAGGCTCTATATGTGTACGCTTCTTTGGTCCCTGCCTCTCATTATGCCGTGCAGAAGCGCGCAGCTGCAAGTCAACAGATACAAGGCCTGGCTCTCGCGAGGAAGCGGCAAGCGATCCGGAGTATGCGGAGGATCAGCTTGCCCCCCATGCCTTGTGGTGAATGACGCCATATCCGAATGTACCATCATCACTCTATACTGATGGCCAGTTATTTTTGCCATACCCGGTAATCTGATATTTGAATGCTGTACTCTGGCTTTTCTCCATGAAACTAGCCTTGCAGCATTACGAGTATCTAGGACGATTCGAACGCGGGGTTTGTGCTCGTACGATGAAAAGCTGAGGTGAAGAGAAGTTCCAACTGGGTGTTTTCATATCCGAATGCAGGTGTTGATGGAAGTGACAGGTAGGATCCCATGCAGGGAAGCGCCAACGAGCAGGCCCTCTGTAGTTGGATCGCTCGCAGGACGAGCACCCACCCACCTTGGTATATTACATGCATGATGCACAGGCAGCCTATGTCTATACCTGGCTCGCCAACAAGGTAATTGGATGCGCGTAAGTGAGTCCGCGGGCCGAGGGTTGGATCTGCAAGAGCATGACAACAACCCCGTCTCTGCAGCAGCGTACATACATAAGCCTGGAGTAGGTGTCGACGCAAGCGGACGCGGGTTATGTACCTCTTCATCCGGAGCAGGTACCTTTCCAAAGCGGTAGTGCCAGCGGCACCAGGGAAATTGATTGCAGCAAATCAGTCCAATTGGCTTCTGGATACGGCAATGTGTCCGACGAGAATGAGAGGCATCAGCCCACGCACGAGAGCTACATGGCACTAGCGGAAGGATGGGGTGGGTGGATGAAGGCGAGCAAGCGATAACTCCGGCCACCAGCAACCGCGTCGACTGGCGAATCACATGACATGTCGACCCTGAGGAGCCAAAAGTCGCGCCGCAGCTGCAGGGTGCAAGACGCCCGGCAGCGAATTGACAGATGGGTTAAACTAGTATTGAGGACCCTGGAAGTACTTACTGGCCATGGACCCAGCGGCTGCAAAGTACGTACATATGTACAGGCCATGCCGAGGGCGCGCTCGTATCGCGGCGGATGTGCAGGCGGCGCAGGTCAATTAATTGGCAGTGGCGGGAGCATGTCCGGACGGAAACTGGAGACGCCAGCCCTGCCGCCAAAAGGCATACCAAGCGCCTATCGTCGCTCTTGAGCCGGGTGTGGACAAGTCCGCTTGCAGCGGCTAGCGCATGGACAGTGGAGGATGAGGAAGTGGGCAATACAGGCCTAGAGCCATTGATCTCAGATGGTCTGGCGCCAAGCGGGGGTCACGACATATTGGCCGGGACCCATCGATCATCAGCCGCATCGGTCGCCCACAGCCCACAGCCCACACAGCCCACATAGCCCGCGCGTCTTGTGCGTCAGGAGGACGAGTGGACAGCGCAGGTTGGGTGGGTGGGTTGTATGGAGGGGGAGGAATGGCGCCATGAGGTGAGCATGCAGTGAGCGTAGTGGGGGATGTAAGGTAGGCGACCCGGAGGCAGGGCGACAAGGGAGGGCGTGAGGGCATGAGGGCGTGAGGGGAGAGGCAAAGGGCCCTGCTGTCTCGTGCTCTCTCTTCCTCTTTTCTTCCTACCCCCCTAGCCAGCCAGGCCGCTGGTGGGTGTGGATGAGCAATGCAAAAAAGCACCGCCCGGAGCAGCCGCGGGGCGGTTACAGCGAGGACTGGTGCACTCGAGGGTGGTAGCCCTTGTCATCAACGCACACCACAGTGCGTGCAGTCGATCCCTGGCAGCGCTGCATCCAGGGTGTGCCTAGGCGTACATATGCGAGCGATTCAACGGCTGGCGGGATCCAAGCATCCATGGAATGACGCTTTGGCAGAAAGGCGCATGTGCTATTCCCGACTGGTGTGGCACCCCCCACCCCGGTCGCCTCTGGAAATTCGCGACCTCATGCTCCAGCCATGTTCACACTACCCCAAAGTCTGCTAAGGGAATCTCATGCAGCTTAAACAGCGCCGGGAAGCGAAACATGTCCTCGCCGCCCTAGCCCGCTCGCAAGCATCTGTGTTTAAATACCTGTCACTTCCGCCTCTTCCCCGATGCAAGCGGCTTTTCACTCCCACCATTCGATGTGATCTTCGTCTACCCAAACTCCGTCGAAGCTCACGTTCCGCACTACCACACTCGTTGGCCGCCCGCCGCAATGTTTCCCTTTTCCCTGGCCTTGTTCCCCAATTGGAGCTGGCTGTGTATCTTCTCGGTGCTTTTGTATGTCGTCCTGCCCATAAAGCTGCCGCCCACCCCCGCTGCCCTGCCGGACTTGCACTGACTCGCTACCACAGTTTGTTTCGATATGTCCGCCTCTGGGTTAACCTCGCCAGCAACTGGACGTATACGCCCATGCAGCCGGTCGACGACCCAACAATCACGTCCAAGGACATGACGGTCATCATCCCCACTGTGGCAGAGGACCTCCAGCAATTAAAAGAGACGGTCCAAAGCGCATATCGCCTCGAACCCTTCGAGCTGTTGCTCGTAACGCCTGACTCGCGTGTCAAGCGTGTCTATCAGATGGTGGAGGAGTTGGGCAGCCCCAAGACCATCCAGGTCTTGTCTGTGAGCCAGGCCAACAAGCGTCGACAGCTCTGCCGCGCCATTCCCGAGGTTGAGACCAAGATTACACTGCTCCTCGACGACGATGTCTGGCTGCCAGAAAAATTCACAAAATGGATTCTGGCTCCCTTTGAGGACCCACGCGTGGCGGCGTTGGCACCAATCAGCAGATTCGCCGCTTCAACCGCTCCAATATCTGGGAGTTTCTAGGCGCCATCTACCTCGTCCGGAGGAACTTTGACTGCACTGCCTGTAACTGGATAGACGGCGGCCTGCCCTGCCTGTCTGGTCGCGCCGTGGCCTACCGATCCGAGATTCTACAAGACCCCAACTTCACCTACGGCTTCACACACGAGACATGGGGTAGCGATCACTTCCTCAATGCCGACGACGACAACTTCATTACGCGATGGCTCTTTTCCCACAACTGGAGGATTCAGATGCAAAACCACCGCGAGTGCGAGGTCGAGACGACGCTCGAAGACGACTCCAAGTACCTACGCCAGTGCCTGCGTTGGGTCCGTTCCAACTGGAGAAGCAACCTGACTAGCTTGACCGAGGGTTACATGTGGATGGTGAGTGGCTGATTCCAATACTTGCACAAATTTCACGTCGTCGGAGGTGCCAAGCCCAAGCCCCTCTTTTTACTAGGCCGCTTTCGTTCCGCAGACTGAGGGCCTATTTTGCTAACGCCGTGCAACAGAGATACCCATGGTCCCTCTACGCCGTCTTCCAGACCACGGTTACCCAGTGGGCGTTCCTGCTTGACTGCGCCCTGCTTGCATCGGCCTATTTTGCACTTTGCGAGGCTGGCTTTTACCCGGCCGACGAGGATCAGCTGTCGCGTGCCGACAAGTGGCAGCGCTCGCTACTGTGGGCACTGTTTATCGCGCACTGGGTCTTTGCGAAGACGGTCAAGCTAGTGCCGCATTTGTTAAGGAATCCCGGCGACGTCCGTTTTGTCCCCGTCTCGATCCTTTTTGGGTACTTCCACAACCTCATCAAGCTCTATGGCTGCATCACCGTTACTGAGGTATGTTTACTTTTTCTAATATTGTTTTATTTTTTTTGGTTATTTCTACAAAGGAGGGGTTCTCGTACACCCCCATCCCCCCACGTGGGCAACGTCGTGGTTATTGACACACAATTCGGACATGGCTGACTGGTGGTCATCAGACAACTTGGGGCACCCGCGAGGGCGCTGATGCAGACGACAATATCCGAATGTTGCCGATCCCGCCGATGGCAGCGATTACGCCTCCCCTGACGCCTCCGCCAGGTGGACGTGTGCTCCGCGAGCGATGCGCTGGTTTTCCCATGATGAAGTAGACGACCGTTTCCACTTTTTTGGTTTCGCATTCTAGGCTCGCCCTCTCGGCCACACTTTTTCTGGATGTCGCGATTTATGTTAGACGCATCATCATCATCATCATCATCACCACCACCATATTAAGTTTTTGTTATATTTATTTGATTCTGGAGCATGGCCCGACATGTGCCAGGGGCATGCAAGGTAGAACAGCATTGTCTTGTTTCCCAGTTATTTTTGGAGCATGGCAGCTCCCGGATACCACCAAAACGGGCCCCGGATGGGATGATTGCATGGTGTTTTGGAGTTTGAAGGCGCATGGCCGAATTTGCAGCGGCGCCTGGATTTTGTTTGATACTGTATGGTGAAGGTCAATAGCCCACCGTTGTAGTTTATGCACAAAAAAAGTTGCAATGATATGGATCATATTTGGACGAGACACACGCACACGCACACAGGCACACACAGTAGTCGTCTAGCCTCGGGCTCCGCGCTCCGCGCTCGCGCTGTTAGTAACTACCGCAAGGGCCGAAGGGGGACGATCGATGCCAACAAAGACAAGCAGTCTCCCAAGCAACACGACCGAGGAACCCTGGTCAGGCAGTCTGGCTTAGGCGTGCTACCCGCGCTGCACGGTCGTCAGGTAGCGCGAACCATGACCCGCTCGGCTGGCTGATGGCATCCAGCTTGATCTGGAGCGTGAGCCGGGTTTGAGGGCAAAGGGGCGGCACGTTATCTCAAGAGGGAGACGCTACGAAGAGAATGGGCAGGACGCTGCAATGCAACCGAAAGACGGAACCAAGAGGGCAGGTGGGAAAGGCGGCCCCCCATGTATGTATGTAAGTATTGTCTGTATGTATGTACGTACGTACCTAAGTACCGTCGTCACTGGGGCCTGCGCGCGAGGAGCTGCAACGGGGAGCATGGGAAGAGGGGATGGATGGAGGCGAGGCGAGGGGAGGCGAGGGAGGGAGGGGGGAGCCCTTCTGAGAGGGAGCCCACAGTGGACGCACTCTGGCTGCTGCACTCTGCATTCTGCACTCTGCACAGTGGCCTCTCCACTCTCCACACTCGGAACCACACAGCACATTGCGAGTCGGCCTGTTGTCGCCTGTCGCCTGCCGCCTGCGACGCTGCTCTCAACCAATATGGATGTACACATGGTGCTATGGGTGTGCCCGCCGCCGCCGCCGTAACTCTCCCGTCTCGGACCGGCCAGCCAGGAGTGCAGTAACAGGAGAAACAAGACCAACAGCAACCCACAGTAGCAACACCAACGACAACAACAACACATGGACAAGAGGAGGAGAAACAACAGCAGCAGCAGCAGCCACAGACAGTAACGGCCACAGCAACAACAAGCACAACAGCGGGCGGGCTGGCGCACTGGCCGGGGGCCATAGAGGGCCTATGGCGCGCTCACGTCGCCAAGGAGGCCGCAGACGAGGCGCTCCCCACCAACGACTACCAGTCCGCCCACTCAAGCGGGCCTGCATGCTGCACGGCCTGCTAGCACGTACAGTCTAGAGGTGGTAGTTGGGAAACCTTGCGGCGCCGGACTTTGCATGCACACTTGACTTCGCTTGCCTTCACGCAATCATCATTGTGCGTTGCGGCAATTTTCATCCACCCCCCGGCGCCCGCCACGCAACCCATTCCCAACGCCGGCATCGCCCGCCCTCAGCAACAGCACGCCCTCGCTTCTCTGTGCTCGTCGGTCGAGCGACGCATGTACGCGACGTATGTACCACGGCCAAGTCGGTGCGACGTGCGGCAGAGACCCTTTTTGTAGCAAACCTTATGCTTGTCGTCCCGCTCCCGCAGGCCTGTGTGTCGAGAGAGCACCAAGCTCCCACGCTAGCCCTGGCGCCGACCGTGGCGCGACGCCGGGCCCATGTCTCTCTCTGCTCTCCACCTCTCCACCTCTCCACCACCCACTCTCGTCACAGCTGCCTGCTCGCCATGACCACGCACCCCCCCGCGACACGTCTTTCCCCAGCGCACACGACAACAACCACCACGCTGTACACATGCCCACAGCCGCTTCGCCGCAAGCCCGCCGCAGCCCTCTGTGCTCTCCCGGTCCCCCGCCTGCACTCTCGACGGCCTAGGCACGGACTCGCAGTTCGACGCTCGTGAGCCGTGTCCAGCAAACCCCCATACTAGCACCACACGGAACATTTTCATTGGCCCCTCTGCCGATCCAAGGCATCCTCCAAAATGCTCAGCTGCAGCCGGCGCGGCCGCCACGGCGTAGCTAGCACAGAGCCCGTCGTCGCGACATGCCTTCATCGACATGATTTCAACTTCTGC
Source organism: Curvularia verruculosa (assembly GCA_036172615.1). Taxonomy (NCBI): domain Eukaryota; kingdom Fungi; phylum Ascomycota; class Dothideomycetes; order Pleosporales; family Pleosporaceae; genus Curvularia; species Curvularia verruculosa. The sequence continues at coordinate 122,006 of JAWDHC010000026.1, read as the reverse complement.
TGGTCAACATGGACGCCATTGCGCCATGGTGCAATCAGCAGCTTGACGACATCCGTTGGCGGTTTCAACATGTCTCTTTACCTATTCTTAGTTACTCTGTTACTGGCCTTTTGCATGCTCGTCTGTTGATATGCACGCCGTCCTTTCCTAGTCCTTGTCGCTGCTGCTACTACCACTACTGCTGCTGATGTTGCTGTCGCGGCCTTTGCTTGTCCATCACCATTTCTCGGCGACCATACAGCCGGGTCAAGGTGTAGAGAGAAAAAAAATATTCTGCAACCCTTCGCATCACACACGACACACGTTGTCGGGTTGTTGCACCCAAGCACTCTAGATTCATCGCATACATTGCCTTTTCGTCTAGCAGCCTGCGCTTACCCACGAGGGTTCGGAAGCATGAGGCCTAAAGTAAGCACCGTACGTATTACTGGAACAATGCAAGGGGACATGGTACCCCCCACCTCTCTTACTCTACCATACATACTACGTATGTACGTACACACATGCTTTTCTGACCAAAGTGGGCTGGGTTCAGCCAACCATCGTAACAACCGCGATGATACACTGGTCTTGCCGGTCATTCTGCCCTCTGACGACATCGAACATGAAGCCTGGCACAAGGCCTGGACCCGTTCCACCCTCGTAGCAAGGTTGCAGTATCGGCCTTTCCTATCTGCTCATGATCATGTCACTTTTGTCTGACACCAGTGGGCCCTAGCCCGCATTTGGCACCGCCAAGCTTTGCACTCGGAACAATCTGGGGTGGGCTGCAAACCTGGAACTTGCAGTCAAAGAAACATTTCCCGACTCTTCACAAATAGCCACAGCCTCGGTTCTCGTGAAACCTGTTGCCAATGTCCCACTCTGTATCCGTCCAGTTTGCTCAAATGGACAAGAATTTCTCCACCATTATCTATCTTACAAGTTCATCGACGTCACCACCCACTCGTACACATACACGCCAGACGTATGTAGTGCTCGCGCCGACCCGGTTGCGACCCGAGATCGAGCCCCAAGCGCGAACTCTCCATCGTCTCCTGTCAGGCCGAGTTCTTGAAGTGCCTATGCCATCCTTACGGCCATTGTTGCGGCGAAACCCGCTCGGCAGGCATGCTCAAAAGGCGCACCATGGCATTTGCAATGTCTACTCACGTCACGTGCACACTCTTACTTCCTAGTCATTCTAGGAACGCTGCTGCATAAATCACGGTCGTGCTCACAGCCATATCGTCATCACCCTCTCTCTCTCGCAGGGTCAGGAAAAAAAAACTCCACTGCGTGCGTGTCGAATAACGCCGTAGGATTATGCGCTTCTATAGATACCCCTGCTAGCACCTATCGACTCGGTACAATTACGATGGATCTGATCCTGGCCGATCCAGGGTGCGCTAAAACGTCCCTAAGAATTGCCTTTTCGATGGTTCGTCGATCTTTGCAAGATGACGACGTCGCACAACGCTCTTACAGTAAACTTCACTCGCTGTCCCCACACAACCACCACGCCCCAAACTGGCCTATCCCCTGCAGCCTGCACGTCAACACTGCGCGCGCAATTTCAAGCCACACTCAGTCGCTCAGCCGCATCTCCATATTATCGACCAGGCAACCTACCGTCTTGAGCATCCCTGCCAAGCGGCCTTTTGACCCGAGCGAGCCACACGGCGTCTCACTCCACAGTAGCAACCACGCTAAAATGTCGTGCAGGGTGACTGAGTCCGTCGCTGACTCGTCTGTCATCTGGACCGAGGGTCTTGCCTGTCTTCTCCACAATCACGGCTGCACTCATTGCATCCAGACTTTTTCAACCCACCCTTTTCTTCATCGCGTTTAAACTGCCGGATAGCCTCTCCGGCTCCGTACACTTTAGGCATTCAATGTCATACGAGTCAGCACGCCATACTCTGTGTGATTCATCGCGGCATGCCGCCTGTAAGACACTCGCACTCATACCCATACACCCGCACTTTCGTCTGATCAAATAACTTTTCTACTTTGATATTATTGTTATTATTATTTTACTTCCGCAATTTTATTAATGGGCGCAGACGGGAGATGAGCAAACAAGTGTGGGTACCGGAAAAAATCACCTAGTGCACAGCAAAATTCTGCCTGTGCCGACTTTTTTTCACCAACATGTCCAAGGTGATGCTTACACACAACCCAACAAGGGTGACCCACTTCCAGACCCTCTCTTTTGGGAATACTGAAACTGTCTTTCGCCCGCTGGTGGAGTGGACAGAGATGCGGATCGGGAATGTTGAACATGTTGAGCTACCACGATGTCACAGTTTGATAGATGCACGGCCGACGGCGGGGGGGTTTCTTTGAAAAAAAAAAAAACTACCTCGCCTCTTACATACATACATACTGCGACATGCCGATGCCAACCCCTCGGCAGAGGCCGTGGACACGCCGCATCCATCACATGCCACGCTACATTTGGTGTTGCATTAGATAGAGCAGAGCCTCACCCACGTATTACGCACAAGAGACAAGTTTGTTTGTTGAGCTGCGCGAGCCAGCTTTCGGCCTTTCTCCGGCCTTCTTCCCTCCGCTTACCCCTCCTTCGCTTCCACATTTTCCGCTTTCAGCTCGGGAATTACTCGATGGCGACGCGTTTTTTTGTGTTGTCCAAGGCACAAGAAACGCAGGGTCAAACATAAACTGCTAAGCTTCGACGCATTCCGGTTTTGTTATCCAAGGGGCGTATATGTGGTTAGTATCCCATCTCAAACTTGGAAGACTATTGTTGTTACCAGCTACCCCACATTTTTTTCCCGTATGCTTTCACAAGCCTGCAGTTGAACACCTGTCCTCGAGGTGTGGCTGGCAGGACACGGCCCAAGTAAGCGCCTGCCGCTAGCCCTGGTCGAAACGAACTGCCTTCTGAAACCATGTCGAGGTTTTGTCGGCATCTTGCGTACAGAGACATGCAAGAAGTACTCTCGTCGTGAGCTCGTTGGTCTGACACATTTGTATGAGCTGCGCCCTTCGGAACCGCGAGGCCTAGATGCACCTCTCGCAGATGCTGTAGAGCCACTCGTGGACCCCGATTAATCCGTATGCATGTCATGCAGATGGTGTGTATGATTTTGTATAGCTCAAACTTGCATCGCCGATGTCTTATCGTGCCCCTGTCAGTGAGGGCAGGCGACCCCGGTCGGTGTATTCAGCCTGGAATATGTATGTTTACCTGGATGCTGTGTGTATGAGGTATCAATGATGTATGCTCCAAGTATCGGCTATAGTTGGATAGCGGCAGGGCGTTTTGGTTACTCGAGGTAGTCTGGGGCTACAGCGGTTGTGGCATGAAGCTTTGGTAAGTGTGGCTTGTCGATGCTCTCCAGCTTACTTTCGAATTCACTGTTTACATGGAGCAGTATACTTCTGTAGCACGCTCTATCCATGTGTCTCTATACCTTCCGTCACTGTTTTTCTCGACGGGCCTATGGTATTGGGCGGATGTAGAATCCGTGCTCCTCGGAGCACATTACCCCGCCAAATGGAAAGTAAGTCGCGGTGCGATTCAGGGTCTTCGCAACAGCAGCAATATGAAAGCAATCGTCTCAGATATTCTTCTCAGAGCTCATGAACTCGTCTTTTCTCTTCCCTTGATTTCAAAATACAGTGCTCAGCAAGACTACGACAAATCTTTGCGTCTATCCCTACGCACTGCCAGTATCATTCATATAGCTAACCATTGTGAAAACCCCCCAACAAACATCTCACACTATCAACCTATGACTTGAAAATACCCCTCCTAAACTCTATATAAAAGATTTTTTTAAAAAGAAAACTACCAAAACATGTCCCAACGCATCCTAGACTCGCACATCCACCTCTGGCCTTCGACCGCAACCTCATCCACATGCCACGGCTGGATGGAACCCAACCACATACTCTCCAAACGACACGGGATATCCGACTACCTGTCCATCGCCACATCATCCGGGTTCATATATGTAGAAACCGACCGGTACCTACCCAGCCCCTTTCCTTCAAGCAGTAGCGAACCAGGCACGACGAGTACGGCAACCGCAGAGCAAACGCAATCGCTCTCAACGTGGGCCACGCAGCCGCTCGAGGAAATCAAATTCCTGCGCCGCATAGTTGAAGCGACGCCCGCTGATGGCGATGGCTTTGCGCCCTCTGAAGCCGACAAGATGAAAGGATGCGTTATCTACGCTCCGTTTCATCTTTCTCCCGCGCTGTTTGCTCAGTACTTGCGTCTCGCGGAGGAAACGGCGGGGCCGCGCTTGTGGCCCAAGGTCGTGGGGTTCAGGTACTTGTTGCAGGGGAAGGGGCCAGGGGGAGTGGAGAAGGTGGTCGAGGGAGCGCAGCAGGGGGAGGCGTGGGTGAGGAATTTAAGCCATTTGAGGGAAGAAGGCAAAGACAGAGCGAGATCGTTTGATGTTGGCGTCGATGTGAATCGCGATGGGTATGAGGGGGTGGAGGTTGTAGGGAGACTGATTGCGAAGGTGAGGGCGGAGGAAACGAAGGAAGGGGTGGAAAAAGGGAAAGGCGTGAGGTTTGTGTTGAGTAAGTTTTATATCCATATTCCCCCCTGCCCGTGGCTTTCAAGTGCTAAGGACAATAGATCATCTGGCTAAACACCCGCTTCACCCTGGCGAGCCACAGCTTACACCACAGTGGCGCGAGGCTATTGCTTCTTTTGCGGATGATACAGCAGTCTACATGAAGTTCTCTGGCGCCCTCAACGAATTCGTGCCAAAGACACCATCCGATGTGCCTACGCTGGTAAGAACGCTGACTCCGTTTTTCAATCATGTATTGGAGTGCTTTGGCGCCGGGAGAATCATGTTTGGGAGTGATTGGCCAGTGTGTAATGTTGGGGGCCCGAGGGGTGAAGATGGGAATTGGACGTTGTGGAGGGAGGTGGTGGAGACGTGGATGGTGGAGAGAGAGTTGAGTCACGAGGATAAGGAGAAGATTTGGTGGCGGACGGCGTGTGAGGCGTATGGCGTGGAGATGTGATGTGTGGAATTCTGGAGTAAGTAGGACGTGACGTATTGACTACTCTGTTCCATTATACAATTTCTGTATAGTTGCTTCTCTCATGCGTGAAGAAGTGGTTTCGTGAATGTTTGGGTGCACGTTTGTCTAAAATCTTATCAGTATGCTTATTGGGCTGCAGTGATATTGCAAAGGCAAAACGAAAGCCCTCGTATTCATCTATCCTTTGCATCCACACACCATGTCATTACAGCAGTCACGATGTTACTAAAACTAAAGAGCATATTTCCCTTTTGAAAATTCCTTAGTATGACTCGACAACACGCTCATCCGAGTCTTATACTTCGTACGAGACGGTGTAGTTCTCATTTCAACGCGTTCAAATAATATCAGACTTCTCTATCCAATTCAAATGGTCGCATCGATTGAGCTGCCAATCATCTGGTTGATTTAAACTTCCCTCTCTCTCCTCCCTGTATTCATAGCAAAACTCATAATCTTTCTTATCTTACACTCCACATGTGCATACAGAGCACCTCGAAAGTAAGAGCAAGGCTTTTGCGTGTACATGGTGACGAAGAAAAGATACATCTTGGAATGTGAAATATGTGTATTAGACAAGATGGGATACTTCTCTATACATTTATGTAAATGAATAGAAGCATTGATAGGTTCAAGAGATTTAGCGGCAGATGGCCCATACGTATTAAGGTGTTGTAGAAGCAAGTCATATTATAACTCTTTTCATATAGTGCTGCCCAAAGCTATCTTCAGCCTGGACTTGAACCTCGAATCCGACCTTAAAATGCCCTTGAGCTAATTTACAGGATAAAGTAAAATCCTCGACCACTACTGCAGTTTCATCATCTCTGTGCTTGAGCCATGATTGAAAGAAGCCACAGACCCAAATCACAGGCGAAAACACCCCTCACGCCTAAACATAGTCATTTCCTTCATCCACAGGCCCAAGAAACACAATGAACGTCGCTTTCTCTTGTGTTGCGCCCTGCGGACCCTTTTTAACATGGCTCAAGTACGCACCCAGTTCCTCATCATCTGTAATCTCAACGACAACCTCCCTGCCTTCCTGATCTCCCTTGTACGAAATGAGGCCCTCTAGCTTGTGTACCATCGTGCCAGGATGTTCACGCATCGCCAGGCTCTGTAATTCGGCCAAAGACGATGTTTGCAGAATGGAAAGCCAAACGGATTTCGTGGGCAAGGGGGTGGAAGAATGTGGGTGGAGCCGAAAGTATATTGGCAGCGGCATGGAGATGCCAGAGGCTGAATAGTACTGCTGCTGATACTGGTCAAGCGGACGATGGGACGTCTGCTGGGGGGCAGGCTGATATTGACCGGGCTGATAGTGCTGTTGGGCTTGATACTCCGAGATGGGCACAATGGCAGCATCACTCGCGGCTAGTAGAAGAGAAGGATCGATCTGCAGATCTGAAGCAGCCGGCAGCGAAGGTGCGGTTGCATACGTTGTTTGCGCTGTGTCTTCTTGACTGGCATTTTCGTTTGTTCTCCCATTCTTACTTGATATCGTCGGATGCGAAGTTACAACAGGAGGTGCAGGTCCTGGTCCTGGCCCTTGATGGGCCTGCTTCGTCTTGTTAGGATCTTTGGCCGCGTTCTCCTGTTGCTGCCTCTTCGTCACGTCTCGAGCCAGGACTTCCAGAGCTCTTAGTTTTCGCGCATAGTCTGGGTGATCCTCGCCTTGTGCAAGTGCCCTCACTAATAGCTCAGACTCATTTACCCAAGCCTGTTTCAGTTCTGTCCACTGTGTTTCACCCGCCTCGAGTTTGTTCGTAAAGTGTGCTGCTTTTAACTTCTCGGCGAAGTCGCTTCGTACACGCCTCGTTTGCTCGGGGTTGAGACCAAGGAGGTTCTTCGCATCAGCGAGGCTCATGCGTGTGTTCAAAGTTCGTAGGCGCTTCGTAACATCCATGCAAATGACGTCTATCGACAAGGCCCGTTGGCCTTTTGGTCGAAACAGGGCATCGTTATTCTGCAGCACTTCGGGTTCTTGCTGAAAGACTTGGGTCAGGTGAACATTCTCCTTGATGAGCTGCTGCACAACCTGCGCCCACTTCTCAGGGCCAGCGATTGTTTTCTTGACAATATCTTCGGCCCTGCAAATCTCGAGGAACCGCTCTCGTAATTCACGATACATGTCATTGTCCAGATCAAGGTATGCTTTCGCCTCATCAATGGTTGTTTCAGAGGGAAACCGAGGAGGTTCGCCAGGCGCATCTGCTGGCAGCCCTGCCCAGCCGCGAGTTCGCCGTCGTCGTTTCCTTGTACGCCATTTTTCGTCGCTCTCAGCCTGGAGTTGTTGTTGGCGCAATTGTTTCCGAAGCACTTCCTCTGCGCTTAAGCCCGTAGTATCAGGTTCGGGGATTGTAGGTCGCACTTCTTCTGACTGATCTGCTGGTTGATTATGAACTGCGTGCTCTTCCTCGCTCTCGCCCTCGCTCGAAGAGTCGTCGGCTAGTATCGCATTCCCCAGCTGATTTATGAGGCCTTTACCAGGTATGATTTTGGCTTCCTTTTTCCTCGTCTTCTTTTGTATCCGCCCGTCAGCCGTGGGAGCCTTCTTCGGTTTCGATACACGTTCTCGGAGTAGCAGCTTGAGCCTGAGCCGCAGACGAAGCAATTCTCGGTCGCTGATCTCGAAGCCCTCAGCATGCAAAGCGTCCATCATCTCCTTCTGGGTGAAGTTCTGTTCCCATAGTTGCTGGAGACGTGCGACGAGTGCGGGGTTCTTGTGCGCCGGGTTCTGTTTACTTGGGAAGTCCCATCGCTGGAATTATGTCAATCATGACGAATAAAGGGTACTGGTGGACGAAATACCTTGAACTGTGTCTGGAATGCGCGCTTACTGGAGAAATATAGTCAGTATTGCAGTACACGAATAATGGTAAACCGAACAGAGGATGCCTGCAAAATATACGGCGACCTGTAGATGCAATAGCGCAACAATCTCACATACCTTGGTGTAAAGCCCCGGGCCTCCCAGTATGATATAACTTCTTCCAGACTCTTGCGCTCCTCAACATAAAGCCGGTAGCACACAGCTTCTTTGTCGTCCCAAGAGTATACCATCGGGGAAGTTCGCGACGCGGGCGATCAACTATGACGGCAAACTATGGAAGGCCCTTCGCGTCTGTTGCGCAGTTTGCCAAGACCGCCTCGGCATATGAATGCACCGACGGCCTAAACTTCACCTCCTCGGACCTATCGTGGCCCTTTTGCGCATAGCGGCATGTACTACATACCTCGTGGCCTTTTGACGGGCCGCCATGGCCTCAATTTCTCTACCCGCTTGCGATACCGCAACCTCAGTTCGAGTGCTTTTTGCTGACATTCTTGACACCTGAATATTATATCGCACTATACCCCCCTCTACCCCACACCCCGCAATTACCTTTACCATGTCGCACGCACGCAAGAACAGCCTGTGGACGAAGCCGGTGGCAGAGATACCTAAACTGCTGACCGGTAAATCTATGATGATTACTGGTGGAGTGACAGGTATCGGTCGTGCCATTGTGCTCGGATACCTACAACACGGCGCAAACGTCGCAGTGAACCACTTGGGCGATGACAAGTCTTCCTCGCAGTACCGCACTCTGGTTGAGGAAGCTGCGAGCAATCTTGATGTGAGCAAAGAGGACATAGAAAAGCGACTGGTAGAAGTGCCAGGAGATGTTGGAAACCCCGAGACAGGCAAGAAAATGGTAGCCGCTGTAGTAGAGCGATGGGAACGTCTGGACGTGGTGATAAGCAATGCAGGCATTTGTGAATTCAAAGAATTTCTAGAGTACGTCCCTAGTGTGCTTCACAAAGTACTCGACAGGAACAAGGCTAATACGTCTCTCCTCAGCATCTCCGAAGATCTATGGACCTCCACCCTAACCACCAACCTCACTGGTGCCTTCCATACCATCCAAGCCGGCGCAAAGCAGCTCTCCACACAATCGCCTCCCGGAGGCTCCATAATCGGCATTTCCTCAATTAGTGCGCTGGTTGGTGGCGCGCAACAGGCTCATTACACGCCCACTAAAGCGGGTATCACCTCACTTATCCAGTCGTCAGCGTGCGCGCTGGGAAAACACAACATCCGGTGCAACGCGCTGCTACCCGGGACAATCAAGACGCAGCTCAATGAGAAGGATCTGGAGAATGAGGAGAAGAGAAAGTACATGGAAAGTAGGATACCATTGGGTCGTACAGGCGTCCCAAGTGATCTCGCAGGTCCCGCTATCTTCTTGGGCAGTGACTTGAGCTCCTATGTCAATGGGGCCCAGCTGTTGGTTGATGGAGGATTGTTTGTAAATCTGCAATAGATATATAGAATGGTATCCAAGAGAATCAATGAATGAGTTGTTCAGAGATGTCTTGTGCAGTTGAATGGGCTGGGTGAGGACGCCCTACCGACAAGTCCCGCTTTCCATCATCAACACCGCCTCTTGGACAGCAAATTCATATACTTCTGCTGCCATTTCCACCCTGCATCTCAGCAAAAACCATATGCAAGAAAGCACAAGCAATCATCAACAACTTTTGCTTGACTCAAAGAAGTCAGGGAAGACCACCGTAAATTTGAACACATTGATATGAACGACATAATAGTCCATGCATGTATCGCAAAACGAGACAAACACCATCATGACGCAGTGAAGCCTCATCTTTGTACCGGGTATAGTGCAAACTCCATCGCTATGATTTCCATGTAACGCCAGGGACCAATAGCACCAGCCCTGGAAGGGCCGACTTGGGCCACAAACACATGAAATTGCATCGCTTTTAGAATACTCAAAGTCAATTCTTCCATTAAGTAACCTGCCATCACGTTAGCACATGTCTGATATGTCTCAAGCAAGGAAGTGGGCTTGCTGTGCTCAAATATCCAGCCGGGGTAGGGTGGTTTTACCTCTGCAATATTCTGACGCTCGATATAGCTTTCTTGCCTCGCATCTCTTCCTACGCGCCAATAGACATCTGTGTAGTCGGCACAATTCATCTCACGCAAGAACTGTTCGTCGTGGGTGATGACGAGCAGCTGGAAATTGGCTTGCTTCCGGCGACTCTGGATGATCTGAGATAAAGACTCTGCGAGACCCTTGATGTTCTGCTGATCGAGGTTCGTGGTGGGTTCGTCGAGCGCAATGAGACCACAGTTGGTGCCAAAACATTCAGCCAATGCGAGACGAATGACAATGGAAGCGAGAACTTTTTGGCCGGCGGAACAACGACCTCGCATGTCCATCTCAGTGTCTTGCTTGACCATCACAACACGGTAGTTGTATGTCCGGTTGCCTTTGCCGTCACCATCAGAGGCGATGCGGATCGTGTCTACATCAGTGCCCTGGTATGCATTCCGCCAGAGCTCGGCAAGGATACGATTGATCTCCTCCATCTTGAGTGTATGGTACTTCATGATAGCCTTGTCTAAAGCGCCCGCATAACGACCCAAGTCTTCAATGGCGGCCTTGGTAGTTTCAACTTTGATATGTGCCTCGCGGTACTGCTGAGCGGAATCCTTGTAGAGCTGGCTGTACTCGTCAATAAGCTCTGCCAACTGGTCGTCTTTATTCTTCATGTCACGTTCAACACCGGTCTTTTTGATGTTCAATTCGCGATATTGTATATCCCAGTGGCCGGCTTCACGTTCGTAATGCTCTTTATCGCGTTCAGCACCCTGTTCCTCGAGCTTCCGAATTTCTACTTGCAAACCCTCGAGAGAGCGTTTCGCTTTTCGGTAGCGTAGATTGTCGCTGATGGAACGTTTGCTGGTCTCGGTGTCGCGCACGGTGTCTTCAATCTTCTTAATCTTCCGAGTCGTATCGGTCATGCTCGCCTCTATATCAACGATCTCGCCTTGGAGGTTCTCGATATCTCGGTGAGTTTGAGCAAGCTGTTGTGGGCCGCCACGTTCAATGTAGGCGTTGATCGCTTCATTCGTCTGGTTGAGCTGGCGGAGGCTGTCTGATAATTTGGAAGCTTCGTCCTGGGTTCTCGACACACGCTCGTTACCACGGTTGTTGATATCGTCGTATTTGCATTGTGCTTGTTCAATTTCAGGGTCAATCTTTTCAATCTCCTGATCAAAGCTGCGCATAGCCTCTTTTTGCTTGTCGTTTTCCTTCTTCATCTCGTCGACGCGGTCGGCAAGAGCCAGCTTCTCTTTCAACTTGGACTGAGCACTGCCCAGCTCGGCACTGACATCACGCACACTCAGTTCAAGTGCATTTATATTGCTGCGCGACTTTTCTCTAGAAGCATTGAGCTGATCAAGTGTGTTCCTGACATCGCGGCTGTCATTAGAAACCTGCTGCAAATCGGTCTGGATAGCATCAATCCCGCGCGATAATCCAGCCGACTTTTGCTTTTGTGATAGCTCCTTGATCTCGCCCTCGAGTTCCCGTGCTCTGGTGTAGTACCCAACAATGGTCTGGACCTCCTTTTTCAAGGATTCAACCTCTCGCTGTGCGGCCTCCAGCTCATAGACAACAGCATCTTGGTCTTCGAGCTGCTTGTTGAGAGTATCGCGCTCAGACGTTAGCTTGGTGAGGTTCGCTTGCATTGCTGGAAGTTCCGTGTGACGAAGTCTGCTGGCCAGTTCGTGGCTAGGTTTAGCGCCACGAACAGCCTCCAGTTCGGCAAAGACCTCCTCCGCGTTGTCAGCTTCCATGTTTCTTTTGGCTTTTCCGATGATGTCTTTTAACCCTTGTATGAAGCCAGCCGTCGTGAAATCTTCCTCATCATCGTCATGAAGAGTCCTCTTGCAAAGCCTGCAGATGTTGTGCTTCTCGGCGTACTCTAAGCATTTGCCCATGTAGTCAATCTGTGCGTCAAATTTGGCCTTGTCTGATGAGAGGGCTTCGTATTCTTCTTCGAGCTGTTGCAGAGTCTCGTCGAAATCGGAGATGTCGTCCTTCTGCATGGATTCCTTCACCGTGGTCTCGTACTTTTGGAGCTCCGTCTGCTTCTGCTTCACCTGCGACTCTAGACTAGATAATTGGAACGTAGTTTGATTCAGTTTTGTCTGCACAATATCACGGCGGGATACAGCTTCTTTCACTTCTTCTGCCTTTTCGGAAAGCACCTGCTGAAAAGTCGTTTCCAAGGTAGCCGGATCCCAGCTTTGATCGACAAGCTGGGAAATGCGTTTGTTGTGGACACTTTTCATAGTCGCCAAGCTGTGTTGCTGGTTCCGCAGCTCTTCCCGTTTGACATCGATAGAGGCAGACTCCCTAGCCTGTTTTGATGCGTCACCGAATTCAGTTGTCAAGCGCTCTTTGTGATCTTCCAATATTCGTAGTTTGCTCGAGATTTCTGTTATACGTTCGTTATACTGCTCTGAAGTAGCTGCAGCCGTTGCATCTTCCAACTGCTTCTCAATATCTCGCTTCTTGGCCTGAAGAATAGCCTCACTGCCTTCGTCTGCATTGATCTGATTCATGGCCTTTTGGAGGTCTGCGATACGCTTGTCGTTGTTCATGATCTGGCTGCGTGCAGACTCTTTGCTCTGACCAAGTCCTGATTTCCGTGTGTTCAGATGGTTAAGGATATCTTGAGCCTCGCGGAGATCACGCTGAGTCTCTTCTCGTACTCGATCCAGAGCTCTGTTCTGGTCGCGGGAGAGCTTAGTCAAGATTTGCAGAAAATTTTCTACCTGTCTCTCTGTGATGTCGTAATCAAAGCCTCGGATAGCGTGTCTTCTTGCGGCTTCTTTGATTGCATTTTCGCGGCGTTGAATATGTTGCTCGTGCTGTTCCTTCTGTGCCTCATATTTTCCAATTTCGCTCTGCTTTGCTCCCAAAGCTTCGCGCTTCTCTTCGAGGTCACGCTTGAGCTCAAGATACTGCTCCTTGAACTCCGTGACCTGTGTAGAGTATGTAGCAACTCGTTCCTCGTATTGGTTGAGCATGTCCTGAAGCTCCTCATCTGATTCAGCCAGCTCTTTCAAATTGTCTTGTAGCTCTGCAATATTTTGCTGGTTGATATTGAGTGTCATACGCTTGGCTTGCAGTTGAGCAACAATCTTTTCGAAACGGGCTGAATGGTTGTAAGCGTCTTTCGCCTTTTGTTGGGCCTCGGTGCACTCCTCATCCAATTCGGTGTAGGTGTTACGTAGCTTCTCGATTTCATCGAACAGCTTAGCCTGTCTATCCTCGCTCTTCTGTGCTCGTGTCTTGTCCTCTTTGGCGTTGGCTTCGATGATTTTGAGTTGGCTTAGCTCAATGTTGCGGTCTTTGCGTATCATTTTGATGTTGTCGATGGCCTTGGTGTACTTCATAGCCTCGAAAATCTCGTCAAACTTCTTTTTGAGCGTGGTGGGATCCGCCAAGGGCCACAAACTGTCTTCTTGGTGGCAGAAAATGACATTGTCGAGTATGGCTTTGGATACACCAAGATACTGTGGGATGATCTGGTCGAGTTCGGCGACGCGGGTCGAGATGGAGTGCTTTTCGCCATCTTTGATCATGAGCAGGGAGCCCTCGAGCGTCTTTTGGCTCCGCGCATTCTTCTTGACGGTGACCTGTAGATGGCGGTCGCGACCATGCGCACGCCCGAGGTGGAGCGGAAGGACAGCTTGACCTGGGCGAGCAGCTCCTTCTCGTTACGCAGCTTGGGATCGTGGATGAAAGCGCCGCCGGTCTTGCTGTTGGACGGCAGATCTCCAGTCGTCGCGTATTTGAGCGATTCGATGATGGTCGTCTTGCCCGAGCCGTTCCAGCCGACGATGAGGGTCAGCGGTGCCGTGAAGACAATGGTCTCTCCTTTTTCAGGGCCGAAAGAGCGGATGCCCTGGATCATCATACGGTCGATCTTGGACATGGCGGCGGCGGCGGCGAGTACAGCGAGTGCACGCGGTGTGCACTGCGCTCTCTCTCGTGTGTGGGTCGGGGGTGGTGGTTGTGATGGAGGGGCAGCTCGTCGCGTCGTAGAGACAGCTGGGCGCGCAGAGACGTGACGGCAGCCTGGGGGACGCGGTATCACGTGAGTAGTGACGTAGTGGTTATGCAGGCGGAGCAGGCCAAGATGGGGGCTGGAGGCGTCGGTGATTGCTTCCCCAAGCGCAGCCTTGCCGGTAAGGACAGGCGGCGTAATGAAAACAGGCGCGGCAGACTCGCAAACTTCCTCCACTCTCTCCCCGGGCACGCCCAGACGCCCCGTACCCTTTGTTCCACCGCCTCCCTGTACCACGTCGCATGCCGAGTTGGGCTGCTGTGCTCCTGCGACGCCATGGCGCAATACTCAAACGGTGGTGCTGAGGTACGAGCCAACCCCACTCTTGCTGACTAGCCCGGGTAATTCTAAGAGATCATGTTCTTATAGATGGGCCTCAACTCCATGGCTGGGATCCCTATGCACCCCCACCGTCCAGATCTGGGCGCGCTGCCAATGGACCATGTTATGCAACAAATCGACCTCGATATGTCTTCGCTTGATGGGGCCGAGGGTCAAAACGGCGCCTTCTCCTTCGCCGACCCACAGATGCAGCAGTCAGCCGTACCACAAAACAACACCATGAACAACGACATGCAAATGACGGGCGCGGGCGCAGGCCCGCTGCCCACAGGCTTCGGTGCTCCCAACATGAATCCCTCTGGCAGCACTCTGACCGAATTCACCAAGCGCCGGAACTGGTCGCAGCGCGTCCTCGAAGAGCTGCGCGACCTGCTGCACATCCTCACCCCCGACGGCAGGATCCTCTACGTATCCGCCTCGTGCAAGACGCTGACCGGATGGGAGCCCTCGCACATCGTAGGCCGCTTCATTAACGAGTTCATCCACCCAGACGACATTGGCATCTTCGTCAAAGAGTTCAATGAATCCATCGCATCCGGCAACCCATTGCGTTTCTTCTACCGTTTCCGCAAGACCGACGACTCGTGGATTATCTTCGAGTCCCATGGCCACCCGCACCTCAGCAGCGACACAAACTCATACGCGCCTCCCAACTCCATCAACTGCCGTGGCTTCTTTATGATGGCCCGTCCCTACCCGACCAAGAACGCCGCCCTCCTCGACTCCTTCCTCGAACATAAGATTGAAAATGAGCGTCTCATGAAGCGCATAGCCGAGCTCAAGCGCGAAGAGCAGGACGAGCAGGACGACTGGGCCAAGAAGACGGTGGGCGCTACAGCGTCTGTGACAACTTCTGAGTCACAAGTCACCCAAAACATGAGCCAGGCTGATGCAGCATCGTACGCGCAAATGCCACCGCCGGCCAAGCCAGTTGTATCAAACACTGCCCTGACACGACAAAACCTTGACGAGGCCCTCGCCGCAAGCAAACCTGACAGTATCAACGACAAGATGGCACGATACGAGGGCGCCAACCATCTCGAAACAATTGAAATGCTGACTGGCCTCCGCTACAGAGACGGTGAGCGCTCACAGGGTATCAGTACTGGTGACGCTAGCCCCAATCTCATACGCGGCGATGCTGGCATACAAATATCTCTCGATCGCGATGGCAGAAACTCATCTGACAAAAAGAAGAAACTAAAGATCGCCGATGAGTATGTGTGTACCGATTGCGGAACGCTAGACTCACCGGAATGGCGGAAAGGTCCAAATGGACCCAAGACACTTTGTAATGCTTGTGGATGTAAGTATGCCTTCTGTCTAAACAAAATCGGCTTGCTAATCAAATACAGTGCGCTGGGCGAAAAAGGAAAAGAAGAAGCAGCAAGGTCCGAATTCCAACATGCAAAGTGGAAGTGGCATGATGCACACACCAACAATGCCCATGCACAGTAGCACGGGTAGCAGTTGAGACTTTTTGTTTCCTGAAAGTTTTCGTGTTCAGCAAACCTCGCTTGTTTTTTTGGTTTTATCAATCCGGCTTGGAACAGTCATCTCACGAGAAGTTAATGCGGCGCATTGGGCAATAGGCTTTCCTTTTCATTTTTTATTCCTATCGGGCGACATGGGGAATGGCATATCATCGGCGTTGAGTCTGTACTCGTTATCATATATTTCGGCTTTGTTGCTTCATTGCTGATTGTCAGATAATTTTCAAGATGTTGGGTAGACTCGGGCCGGGCACGTGATACCACTACTTTTTGTTGATTACAGATAGCGACATATAGAACTCGTATCTGTCTTTCTCACAGCGTCCGTCTACTGCAAACCACGGCCAATAAACTATAGCGTAGATGAATGGGTGAATTTCACTATCTTAATACGTGCGTTAAGCGGAGGACCGTAAAGCTTGGCTTGAATCTACCGATCTACTTCGATACGATGACCGTTATCTACACGCAGCCCAATTCCATCTTGATAGATGCATTCTTGTCCATTTCATCGTAGCACCATTAGTTTCCAGAACCAAGGTGCGAAACACATACTCCTAGTGTATACAGTGTCTTTTAATCATGTGCCGACTTCTCGCTACACCCCAACACCCTGCCCACTGCCCTTACAAACCCCACTTTTCCTTTTGAAATCTCCCTCCGTCACGAGCCGTGCTTTGCTTTTCAGCCATCTGCTCCTGCAGTACCACCTGATCATCTAGAATTCAGCTTTGCATCTAGCTTTCCTTTTGCGACCAAGGACCGCCGCTGACATCACGACAGGTAGCTAGTGAACGTTTATTTCAACGATTGGGCAAGCGATGTTGATAGTAAGGGGAGAAAGTCTGGGCCTGTTTGGTGCTTTGTGCGGCGTGGAAATAGTTGGTTGTGGTGCTATCTGTCCCCCGCGCAGAACTTAGCTGAAGTCGATGAGTGGTAGCTACAAACACGCTAAGAAACTGTATCTCCTAAAAAAGCCCTGGTTGTGTAACTTTGGCTGCTGGAGAAAGGTAAATGCGTTTCTTTGACAAATTTTGTTTTAGTCTGCGGTCTATCTATGAATACAACAAAAAAAATGGTACTGCTAGATACTGCACTAACTGCAGACAAAGTGTATTTTTGTATGGCCCTGAAGTGCCGGGTTTCATGCGTTGAAAGAAGTGTCGTTTCTCTCAACATGACAAGCTTTGTTCCCCCCTTGCTTTCATGCGTCCGATATGGTGACAGAGAATAACCATGCCGGGTTACGGCATGGTGACGGAAGGAATTAGCTTCAACGTGGTATGGACATCTTCATGAGAAGCAGCAGAAATGTCACCGCTGCCTCTTCGCTCTATGCTGTCTCGATACGATGCATCTCAGTACTTTCACTGAAGGTGATTATATTAAAAACTATCGCTAAAATCTCCAAATTCCTTCCACTGCACTCGAACTAGTCTCTCTGAATATCAATGCCCTTTGCGAAGCGGATGTGTACGCCTGAGCGTGAACGTAAGCCGTTCACTTCTGTTAAAGTCGCCTTCACATCATATGTCGATTACGTTGCCCAATCACCTACAATGGTTATTTCTTGCAATACCTTTATGATAAGCAACAGTGCTGTAACACCCTCATAAAAGGGTTTGGTTAAAATATCGTGCCTGTTAGCTTTGAAGCCACACATCAACGCTAAACTCATCACATAGAATTTGGCTAGCTTTCGTACGCAAAGGCCTCCTGTTAAGTATAGTCATACATTTTACAAATAAAGAAATTCTGTAATGTGATTCGCTCGTATAGAATTATCGTCGTCAGTGTCAATAAGAATGTACGAGCAAGCCAATCACAGCCGAGCTCCAACGACCACCCAAAGTAGTGGACTTAAGGACTACACAGCCGCTTGTACAGCCACGTTAAATGCGAATATCTCAATTATAGACATTTTCGTATGCCACAGCTAGCATATGAGTAAATACATCATAGAGAGCGTATTGAAACGAGGAGAATGTTGCCTAGTGAATACCCAACCCTGTTGTAGGTGGGCCTAAGATACGCTGATTGAACGGTAGAACAATGACTTGGTGGCCAAGGCCCCCAGCATGGCCCAAAATCATCTCAACAGAGCGTACATAGCGCTGTTTCTGAATGCATCATGCAGATCTTTGCCATAGGTAAGGTCAGCGCGGAGCAATAGAGCATGACGATTACCTCCTCGAGGCAGCCATGGAATAGCTAAGCCACCATTTCGATTGAGATGAACAGTATAAGATTTGTCTCTGTCTCGATATCTTCCTTAAATTTCTGCAAGCTGCACAGTTTCTTGATTCTCATCTCATTCCCTGTAAACTCTGCGTCTCAATAGCCTGGTGAAATATGCGGTCTTATATCATCACTACCATTCCATTGCTCATTGCATCAACTATCGCCTTATGCCCACCGCCAGGCCCCATCCTTCCACCACCAGCACTGTCTCCCAATACTTCACGATTTAGTATCCCAGACGAAGTATTTCGAAATTTCACATTTCTGGGGAACACTTCATTTGCAGTACAGATATCTCTCGGAGGAACCACGATTTTCCAACATGAACACTCGGCACCTGGGCGTCAAGTGAACCAGTCGCTGTTTGATACCCAATTCCGTATCGCGAGTGCCACAAAGTGGGTCACGGCTCTTGCGTTAGAGCTCAGTAGAGATGTCATCAGTCTTGAAGACCCTATTACCAAGTTTGTTCCTGGTTTGAAAGAAGAGCTATATAGGGATGTGACAGTAAAGTCCTTGACAGACCATACTTCTGGCCTTGGTCGTTTCGTATGTCTTACTCAATATGTCATTGGTAACATGACACTTTACTAAAAGTCTTTCCAGGGCTATGTAGGCGACCTAGCTTTCGGGCGGGACGCCGCCCTCTTAGGTCTTCCAAATATTACGAACAGCCTCCCAGGATGCGACCCCGTCCCCGGCGGCCGTGTCTGCACGGACGAGGAGGTTCTCGACATGTTCAACAATCTCGCATACGCACCTCACTCGCCCAATTCACGCGCCATGTACAGTAACATCGGGTACATACTCCTCGGGAAAGCACTCGAAATAGCACACAACATGAGCTACGAAGCTGTCATACAAGCGCTGGTTCTCGACCCTGTCGGGATGCCCAAGTCGACTTTTGCCGTGCCAAAGGATGATGGAACAGCTATATTGCCTCGCCGCCCCGAAGACAAGACGTGGTTCGTCGCTGACTTTGCGAATCTGAATCCAACAGGAGGACTGTGGTCAACGCCAAAAGAAATGCTCAAGTTGCTTCACGCACTTCAAAGCAACCTGCTGCTAGGTAAGAGCGAACTTCGCGCTTGGATGCAACCGACGACATTCCTCCGCTCAACGCAGCAATATGTTGGCGTAGCCTGGGAGATATTTCGCATTACGGATCTTCCACTCGACTTTCCTCGCGCAATCGATGTGTATACGAAAGCAGGTGGTGTGCCTGGGTATGGCTCGTACGTGGCTATGATACCAGAGTACGGTATTGCCATCACGGTGAATGCCGCTGGTGGTGAGACGTCGTATACGTCGATAGAACTTCTCGGTACGCTGGTGACGGCAGCAGTGCCCTATGCGGATACACTAGCGCGCTCGCAAGCTGCGAATATATATGCGGGCATCTATAAGTCGTCTTCGTCCAACGACACACTGATCTTGTCTTCTACCTCTGGCCCAGGGCTTTTGATCGACACCCTGACAATCAATAATGTCCCTGTGCTTCAGGCGCTTGCTGCGAGTCGGAAAATCTCATTCAAGAACTTCAGTCCAAGGCTTTATCCCACTGATCCTGACTCTCTGGGTTCAGGGGCCGAGAACTGGAGAATGCTGTTGGATGAAAAGACACTAGCGAAGAAGCTGTGGGGTGGGATGGAGTGCATGAGTTGGAACTTGGGGGATCCCGCAAGGTATGTGAGGGAGCCGTTGGATACTTTCGTGTTTCATGTGGAGGACGACAAAGTTATCACCGTCGAATTGCTTGGCTGGAGGGTGAAGCTGGATAAGTTGAAATGAGCTTGCATTGTGTAAAAGAAATGCTACTAGAAGCATAAGGTCTGCTCAGTAATCAGGAAACTCGCTCTCCACGTCGTTTCTCCATGCTTTCAAGCCGCCCTTGATGTCCCCAATGTACCGCTTCCCTCCCAAATCGAGACCGAGTTCTTTCATCTTTTTGACAGTGACTTGGGAGTCGTTGCCCAGTCTGCATATTACAAAGATTGGTCTTTCGGACTGCTTCAGCTGTTTGACCCAATCGTTTGCTCCGAATGCTCCACTGCTGTGCTCATTGTTGGTACCTGAGTCTCGCGTAGCAGACACTGTCGAAATGGCACGTTTATACTGCCGTCGATGTGACACAACTCAAACTGCACCTTCTCTCGAACGTCGACAAGAATATGGCTATCTCTGTTTGAAACTGTGCCTGTATGAGGATTGACTCCTGAGCGTAATCTGGCGTAGTTTTGGGCCGATATGCGCTCCTCTGGTGAAAGGGGGTTCGCGTTTGGTAGTACACTTCCACAGAACTGGACATAATCTAAACTCCCTGACTCTATCGCTTGTTTAGTGACTGTTGCATTCGCGGAACAGGAAGCACACTTTGCTTTTCTGTTCCTGAGGCGAATCAAGCGAAACATGGGGTTTGAGTAAGCGGAAAAGATGAGGAGACTAGGTGGGTCTGCTGGTGCTCCAACAAGCATTTTCTGGGTTAAAACTTTGATGGCTTCCAAGGCTTGCAAGACACCCATAACACCAACGACTGGTCCCAGGATACCACCGTCACCGCAGGATACCACGGACTCAGGGGGTGGAGGCTTTGGAAATACGCAGCGGTAGCAAGGACCTCCATTGGAATCACCCGGTGGCAACGGTGGGTTGTTGAGAACCATCATTTGGCCGTCAATACGAAGAGCTGATGCTGAAACAAGCGGCTTGCCTAGGACAACACAAGTATCTGATATCAGGTAGCGCGATGCTGGGGTGTCAGTGCAATCAAGTACCAGATCGTAGCCGCTGAAAGTCGATATGGCAGTCTCAGGGGTTAACCGAGAGATATGGGGCACCAATTGGACGTTAGGGTTGAGTCTAGACGATGTCAGTTGTGTGCCCCACGAATCATACATATGTCTTCATATTTGTAGCAGACGCACGATTTCAATGTGACCATTGCGCTCTCAACCTTGGTCATACCAACTCTTGCGGTCGAGTGCAGGATCTGGCGGTGCAAATTTGATTCTTCAACCACATCGCCATCGACCAAACCCACAGTGCCAACGCCAGCTCCAACTAAGTACGCAGCAGCGGGACATCCAAGACCACCCACTCCTACAATGAGTACACGAGCGTTCTTCAGACAGAGCTGGCCTGAAATCTGTAAGTTGTTTTGCGTCATTTAATCATATTCACACATACCCTGGAGTCCAATCTCTGGCATTATCAGTTGTCTTCCATATCTCTTGTATTCGTCCTTCTCTAGTGGCCATCTTTGGGTTTCGTCTGGCTCGTCTTGCTTTAACTTCTTTCCACCTTGATCCAGAATAGCAAAAACTTCAGAGCGGAAATCATCGGGCACGCCGAAGTTCATGTCATGATCCAAAGGGACTGTCGGGTCGGTGGCTGATGGTCTCTTTTGGGGAACAAGCTTGGGCGGTTGATTTTGGTTCTGCTCGGCTTCTGCCAGCTGCTGACGCAGGTCCTGCAATGTGGCCTCGCATGCCGCAATTTGCTTGCGCAGGGAACTAACAACCGATGTCATGTTGGCATGAACGAGAGATGTGCCAACGCCGTGCTTTTGGGACGCGTGCAGTAGCGGCCCGGTGTGGGGTCAAGGGGGCGCTAAACTGAATTTGATACGAAAACACGTGCACGAGACTTGCCTTCGGGCATGAATGGGATAGAACCATGAATATTAGCGACGCTTGCATAATCAAAGCCACTGGAAATGAATTAACCCTGTCGGGAATAACGAGGTTTATGACTCTCTCGATACCTGAGCCAGACTGACCTGTCATCTTGTTTCTGTATTGGGGGTGGCTGAGCGTGCGGCCTTGACGAGACTATCTGGCTTTTGTGCCAAACTACCGAGTCAGACTCTTATTATGGACATTGTTTATCGAGAGCTTGGGTCATAGATATGACTAAAACTTGATCGTCGGGGAGGTTGTAGTTCAAAAACTGCTTATAGCACCCCCAATACTATATTTCTCTTTACTTGTGATAGAACAGCATGCGTAAAGAATGAGGGCCAAACCACCCCTGTTCCACCCGCGCAAGCTATCGGACGAAATCACCGACCAAAGCAATGAACAGAAGTGGCAACTTGCATTCCGTTTCCAAATCCTCTAGCCACCGTAAGCGCCAGACCTCCTTATTGTAAGTACCTGTAGGCTTGTATGGCCCGTTCGGATATCGAAGCCAATTTAGGAGTCTGACAGGCTGATGGGAGACCGATACGAACCTGAGCACATGGCAACATGACTGAATCTGGCTCCAGTCACGTTGCGGCATGTAAGATCTATGGTGTGCATGCGCTTGGATGCCTGGCAGGCTTGATGAACTAAAGGCTAGGCACAGGTATCCAACATGGTCACGGTCACATATCGCGCGTGTATGAGCAAGTTGAATTTGCTTCTCCATGAATCGTAAACCGGCTTTTTGCTGACATCCATATTGATTCGGGAGTAGCTTCTGGTGACTAACGATTGGAAAGGCAAGGGTACTGGGCCAGCCGATACAGTTGCCGAGTGTCATAGAACATAGAGTGCAGTCACGTGTTGATACTAATAGCATTAGTGTAAAGCCAACAGCGTGGAATCGGAGAATTTGTGCAGGCTAATGAGCAAGGAACATAAGTACAGTACGTCGAGTGGAAGCCTACCAAATTTGCAGGCTGGCTACTAGATATTGCAATGCGTGCCTTCACAGGATCTGGGACCACGTTCTCCTTGAGAGCGTGCGTAGCTTCGATCGACGCCAAGGGGTATCCTGCGTAAGGCCCCCCATTGTAATCGTTAAAGTCTAAGCAGGGGCTGTTTCTGCTCCCGAAAGCGTGTGTCAGTACAAAAGGTAGTCGCAGGCCCAGAATTCAATGACTACCCGGGTGGCGCTTCAGCTGCTCAGGCTTGCATAAAGGGCTGACTTTCAGCCGTGGTTTGTCGAATTACACGGAAGAGAAAGGGACATAGCGACAACAGCGACAGCAAG
Organism: Curvularia verruculosa; assembly: GCA_036172615.1. Classification (NCBI taxonomy): domain Eukaryota; kingdom Fungi; phylum Ascomycota; class Dothideomycetes; order Pleosporales; family Pleosporaceae; genus Curvularia; species Curvularia verruculosa. The sequence continues at coordinate 98,997 of JAWDHC010000026.1, read as the reverse complement.
CAGTCCTTTGTAGTGAAGCTAATAGCGAATTTGGATAAAACGACGCTCAGCTGGCGCACAAAAGTGTTACTTGGTACAGATCTGCCGCAGTTCTAGAGTCCCTCCCTGTTACGGCTGCTAGTCTTGCCGCCTTGGGGCCTGCCCCGCGGGACGAACTACCCCTCTCTGGCGACCCACGCAACTCGATAATCTCGACCATCTACTCCTTTCCATCTACACCGCAATGGTTTCCGTTTGCGCGACATGCAAAGGCCTGCAGAACCACTTCCACGGGCTTCACGGTGCCCAAGATAGCAGCACGGGAACCTTGGCCTGGGTCAACACCAGCCTGTCGACGCTGAGGTCAAGTTCAAATGCCTGTCACGCGTGCGCACTTCTCCTAAATGGCATTTTGCTACATGGCGACCGGTTTGCCGGTGTGAATGAAGGTAACATCCGGGTGACGGCTGAATCCTTCAGGCCCAAACCAGAAAGGAACCTTCAAGGCCATCTCTCGGTCGAGCTTCGATGGAAGAACAGCGAAGACCTGGATGAATGCCAACACGAGAACCATGAGCACGCTGTCGGCCCTGCAGATCTCAAGCTGGAGTTCTTCACAGATGAAGGTATGCACTGCGTGTTTTCCAGCAAGTTTACTTGACTTTTTTAGCAACTGCCTAGTCTATTTCGCATAATCATTCTGTACTAACATCAGTACAGAAGGACAGTCTCCTTTCTCAGCCATAGGAAGGGGGCGGTATCTTGCAGAGACTCCGTTGCAGAATATCGGCTTGATGACAGCACGAAGTTTGATAAAGAACTGCCTAGACAACCACGCTACATGCAGTCGTCGAAGTAGACACTCTACTTTGCCAAAGCGCATTCTAGATGTGTCAGCCGGTAAAGACCCTAAGTCTCTGCGACTGCACGAAAGTGAGTACATTCAAGACGAAAGAAGATACGAATATGGTGAATATGTTACCTTGAGTCATATTTGGGGAACCGAGGAGAACATACCCAAAACGACTCTGGAAACACTAGAGTCTCACAAAAAGAGCATTCCGTGGTCGAATTTACCCAAGGCATACCAAGAAGCCATATTTCTCACTCGGGCGCTCGGGTTCCGGTGGTTGTTCATTGACAGTCTTTGCCTGATACAAGATGACGTCCAAGAGAAACTCGAAGATTCACTCGGGATGGACGAAGTCTTTGGAAATGCATTCCTGACCATTGCGGCGACTTCCGTATCTGACAGTAGTAGCGAGCCAGTATTTCCAACCAAGACACAACCGTTAAAGGTACAAGTAGCCGATGTCAAAGGCTCACTGCATGACATCAACGTGAGAGAACAGCCAAGTCATTACAGCTTCAAAGCTTCTTCCAACGGCAATGCGCATATGAACGAGTGGGAACGACCCTTCAACATGACCGAAGAAGCAAACCTAGAAACTCCTCTCCTAGTTCGCGCCTGGCCTTATATCGAACGCCTCCTGTCCACGCGTGTGCTTCATTTCACAAAAAGTGAAATGATACTCGAATGCCGCGAAGGTTACCAGTGCGAATGCGGGCGGATAGAGGACAGCGCATTTAACTCGCGGCCTACTGATCAGATCAAGCATGAACTGGGCAAGGTCATGGCAGAAATACTCAACCGACCACAACAAACCAACGGCAATGGTAACCTGAACCCTACCCGGATGGATAGCGTTACTAACCAACTAGCCTCTACCAACCTCACAAATGGCGCGCACCAAGAACTGTTACGGAAACGCGAGGAAACACTACAGCTGTGGTCTTACATCATAACAGAATACACGGCACGACATCTTACTAACGACAGTGACCGGCTCATCGCGGTGGCCAGCATTGCAAAAGCGCTCTCGCCTGCATTGCATTCCGGCTACATTGCTGGCCAGTGGACCTTCAGCACGCTAGGACTTCTCTGGTATCCCAATGATAGTTCACGTTGTCGGCGCCCAAAGTTAGGACAAGGACAGAACGTCCCAAGTTGGTCTTGGGCATCTGTCGAAGGCGCCCCCATCTTCTTCGACAACACAAGCGCCATGGATCTCGCATGCAGGGCTTCCTTTGGACCAAAAGGCAAACGAGCAAGCGCCTGGTCACCCATAATGGGTGAACCCCTCGAGCTTTCAGGTGCCATGGCGACGGAAGTAGTGCTTCATACGGCTTCAAAACCCTCTTCACAGCAACAACACTCTTACAGGCTAGCCAGGAACAGTATGACTGTCGAATTCACACCAGACGTCGTACCACCTTGCGACGAGGATGCGCTAGAAGACGGTGAAACACTTGTGTGCATTCTCGTAAGCATGACGTTCCGCTCGTCGATTGTGGGTATTGTACTCAAGCCCGCGGCTTCGGGCAACAACATGTATCGGCGTGTGGGCCGGTTCGAATGCTATGAATGTACACCTGAAGGAATAGACGAGGAGATGAATGAGGATGCCGAGGCGCTGTTTGAGCATTGGTTCCCTGAGATTCAAGATATGACGCAGTTGGACAATTATCCTCAGCGGACTTTTACGGTTGTTTGAGTCTGTTTCTGCGCTTTGGGTATCCTCAACAAAGGCGAAAACATGGCATTCTTATGCTGTGGCAGTGTATTCTGATTTTTCCTTGTGTAAAGGGAGTTTGGGGCTGATATTGGAAACCTGTTTTCCTATTCACCATTGTATGTGTTTCGATACCCAACTCCTTCTCTTTTGTCTCTTCTAGGGTCTCCCTAAGCGATAGGATACTTCTTCAACTTTGGAGCTTTTTTATCTTTTCTTATTGCTTTGTTAGGATTCAAGGGAAGATAGGATTGCGAACTAGATTTTGGATTAACTATACATGTATCTGGTATATCGCCTCGTAAGCTTGATTATTCTATTCGTCTACATCGGAACAGAAATCCCAAACAGTGAAAATCAATTGTTCCAACGACGTGACAACATGCTGGATTTGAGTATTATATGAGTTTTGATCGCGTGTCTATGTATGCAACTCGGTCATGTATAACTTCGATACGGTTAAGTAACCATATAGCGCTTGGAAATTTTCCTGCCGCAGCTGTTCTGTGATTCCGGGCCTCTTATCATAGCGTAGAACATTGGTTCCGAACTGATGGCCTGCACTTCATACCGTATTTATGACACGGGTGGTATAACGTCGTGGGTCGAGAAGTTATAGACGACAGAAACGGACTTCACGCCGAATCGACGCACCTGGCTCCCGCAAATGACTAATCATTGTCGCTGTGAAGGCATAGAGACGCACGTCGAAGGGTATTCATTTCAGACCGGTCAGCTTCATTGCTGCGCAAACTCAGGTCTGACCTCCATGTTGGTCTGGACATGGCTTTTCAGCGCCGCCCAACGGTCTTTAACGGCATCAGCGCCCTGTGTACCGCTTGTGCTTGCCGTCGTCAGCTGAACCAAGTTTGCATTAAAGCGTTCCTTTTCCAGCTTCTCGAGCTTTTCCTTTCTCTTTTTGGCGCCCTTTGTGCGCTTCATACTCTCCATCTTCTGCTTGGGCTGCACGATGCGTGCTTGGCCCAGGTCCACATCGCCGTGCGTGTCTGCACCAGGAAGCGCATCTGCGAGTGACTCGAGGTTGGCAATGAGCTTGTTGTTGGGCCGCCTTCGCTTCTGCGTCTTGGCTGAAGACTTCTCGATCTTGGACACAAAGGATGAATGCTTGATTCTCTGCTTATCGCGCTTCGTTGAGGGAAAAGATGTCATGTCGTCAGGCTTGGGGAGAACAGCTGTCGTGGGACGGGCAGCGCGAGCCGACTTTGCGCGCGCCGTTGTACGCTTCTTGATGGGCGCCTGGAGTGCATGGTGAGCGGGGTGTGTACGAACATCGGGGGTGTAAGAGACATACCATGGTTGTGCTGCGCTGCGCTGTGCGGTGCGGTGCAGTGTACGGCGGAGCTGAAGGCCAAAAAAATCCTTGTCGATAAGGACAAAGGATGCCTTGTTCGGAAGCGACCCGCCCGACCCATCTGTGACAATCGCGCGCCTCTTGTTTGGGACTACATGTCACTTGCGTCTTACAGCTCCTTGCCCTACCTCACACCTGTGCACACTCCACGCCAGGCGTCGAATAAGGCTGCGCTCATCCCTTTGCCATTCTCTTGTCAATGCGAGCCCCCGCACGAGGTGAAGTCGGCTTCCCTGTCGCGGAACATCAGGATACCTCCTGCTGATCCCCTTACTCACGGAGAATCGATGAACCCTCCTTCCAAACCATGGACTCGTCTGGATGCCTGGCCATCTTCACTACCATCAGATGATCCTTTAGTGGCTGTGGGACGATTGTCTGAAGTCCGGAAGAGGCGCTGCGAAGCAGAAGCGAACGCCAACGAATTGTCCGTGTGGCCTGACAAGGCTGGCATTTAACTTCATCTCCTGTTTCCAAGCTCCATGTTCACACAGTGTGCCTGTTGAATTGCTTAGCCAGGCCAACTCCACTTCCACCACCGGACTTCGCTAACTACAGCTTTTGCTGGTACAGCATTGTTCTGACCATCATGTTGTTAGCTCAATGAACACGTACAACCCATCGTCACCGTTGCGCTGTGCAATAGTAGTCTACGGCTAGCCGTTGCGTTCCACGCTAAGCAACACATGGATCCCCTCTGTTTTCTTCTGCCTCCGCCGTGTCAGTGTTTGGGCCGATAATTTCTTCTCCTAACCTGAAACTGAGTTGCTCGCACTGGCCAGAATACCCTGGTGTAAGCTGGATATTAGCGATACGACATCTACACTATCCCTGTACCACCGTGGCGCTATCTGAGATGCCAGTACTACGGAATCTGAACTCAGCTCCACGCTAATCTCCTACTCTGCCACATCTTCTTACACACCATTCGCTCGTTTCTGCCGCATCTTGCCTTGCCGCACCTATTTCCGGTCCTCTTGGCAAAGCCATACGGAGCGCAGGCCCTTGCTGCTCTGACAAAAAGGCAATCATTCGCACAAATGCAAAGACGCGTGTTCCTTGGTATTCCGGACTCTACAAGAGTATTACACAAGTTTCCAGCCCATTGTCCGAAAAGCGGACACACCGGAACTTCTCTATCCCACATCGCCACCGACATGTTACTTTGATAAGCTTCGATTGAGCTCATTTCGATGCAATCTCCGGACGCCCATAATTCACAATGTGCGACGAATCAACACAGCAAGACAATGCCCTCATTTCTTCTCAGAATCACGGAACAATTCTGTTGATGGTAGTCTGGTCTCTTGCTTTCCTGCTAGTAGGAGCTCTTGCACTAGGTCGCTACAAGCTATACAGGCTCACATATTAACGCAGGTCATCGCTGCTGGCGCAAGAATAATCGTTCGGTATAGATCAACCCCTTTCCAACGCCCACCATGGACCAACGACATCATCATCTTTATTGCGACTTTATTCGCTCTGAGCAGCATCATAGTCATTTCCATGGCTGTCGCCTCAGGTCTAGGCAAGGTGGCTTGCCTTTTAAAAGACGGTGACATGGAGCAAATTCAGCTTAGGTTGTTCGTTACCACAATACTCTTCGTCCTGGTCGCTAGCATATCCAAGGGCTCGGTACTGCTGTATCTTCATCAGCTAGCCGAGACTGCTCCGCAGAGGGTCGGTGTCATAGTAGTCAGTGCACTCGTCGTGCTATGGACCATTCTTGTTTTCACTGGGATGGCATTTCAGTGTGAATCACCAGCGCCCTGGAGGATATGGACCGGCAAATGCGTACCACTGGTGGGTTAAAGCATTGTACAAACAAAACGCAAATACTAACGTCTTTACAGATACCGGTCTGGATGACCATGAATATACTTGATGTTGTCCTGGAGGCAGCTATCATTGCCCTTTCTGTATACAGCATATGGCGACTGCGCGAGTCTTATCGCCGGAAGACCTATGTAACATTGCTTCTTTCACTTAGGCTGACGTAAGTAATTCTTGTCTTCACCCATATTGCTTTTTGCAAATCTAACGATATGTAAAGCCTAATCGCAGCATCCATTTTTCGCCTCGTCTATATGATGCCAGCCTACGATCGTGATGCGGACCCAACCTTTGGGTCCATCCCTTATATCATTGCCACCCAGGGTCAGGTCGCATTTGCCGTCCTGATAATCTGTAGTCTCTGCTTGGAACCCTACTCTCAACTAAAAGAATCGCATTCGCAGACCTTTAATATCAGATCAAGACACTGGTCCGACACCACTGTCGGCGGGACGGCTTACGAATCCTATGATTCATTTGCGGGAAACTTGCCTATTGTTCGAGAACCACTTCCATGCATACAGGCTAGTATGTCTACACCACAAATGCCCTCTAAACTAGTAGATTTGCCGAAGGCCGATATCATCTTGCCTGACAAACCTGCGCGGAAACGACCCTCCAGACCGCCGCCTAGGCCACCACCACCGAGGGAGTCACTGCGCCCGGATATGAGCCTGTTTATTGGAAAAATATAAGTTGGTAGTACGAAGGGAGATATTAGTGTGCTGATGGCACGAAATGCAATATTTAATGGAAGAACATGGATAGATATATAGCACAAACGACGTCATGATTAGCGAGTCGTTTTCTTCAGGCTAATTTGCTGGTCTTGGTCTTTGTACAATGAACAGGAGCATGTGTTCTAATAGATTAATAGTGAAACTCCCTCTGAAACGATCAATAAGAGCATACACCTACTGTGCAACGATATGGCAGAGGATCGAGTAATGTTCGCACTTCACAATCTTAAGAGACTGACTGGAAAACGTCGTACGACAGTCGTGTTCGACAGCCCGAAAGTCATTTTCAACATTGAAACACTCAATAGCCTGACAATTTGAAAATACTCAACAGCTGTGCCAGTCTGGATAGCCCCAATAGGTCGGTAACCGAAAGTCAAGGAATGGCTGAGAGCTCGACACCTGACGCTCACTCCAACACCTAATGTTCATGCTCTACAGTCAATGTAACACCTAACACTCGATAATGCTACGTCCGATAATAACATCTGACGCTCGACGTCACGCTTGAAACTCGCGCCAGCGCTCGCAAAGCTACATTCCGCACTGAATAGCATTACGCTTAGGAGTACTCCGCAGCGCCCAATGCCTGCCATACTATGCTTGCGCCCATCGATCCTTTCAAAAAGTGAACTTTCCCAAGTTACAGTGAAGATGAGATCTCATATAGCTGTTTATCCTTCCCGCTCAACGATAATTAATGAGACTGGTATACATACTATATGATATAAGGAATGGGCGACTGGCACATGTAAACACATTGCATAATACCACTACCTGAGGAATAACTCAGTACCTGCATGTCTTTAGCCCATGCATGTGCCCACTTCGCTCCTTTCATACTAGGTACTCGCGAATCGTCCAACATGGTACTTGGTAAGTGAGCTTGAACCTAAAAAGCCGCCATCTATCATGTTCTTGTGCGAACGACCGAAATGTCAGAGGCTCAATCGTGGGCACACAAAGTCACAAACTTCATGCTTTGGCCGCCGTTGTCTCCCCAGCTTCAATCCCTGCTCAGCCCCAACATGGCTTCAATTGCTCCCTTCGACCCACGACACGTCGATCTTACTACGACAAACCGATCAGACATAGTATGTTACTTTTCCCTTGGGAAAAACGAATACAATGGGCTCCTCGGCGCCCGCATCTCATCCATATTCGTGATTGGCTTCGTTTCCACACTCGCAACCTACTTCCCCGTACTGGCCCGCAGAAACCCCGAGTGCAGGATCCCCAAGGGTCTGTACACCTTTGCACGCTTCTTCGGCTCCGGAGTCATTATTGCAACGGCATTTATCCACTTGCTCGACCCAGCGTACGAAGCTATTGGTCCCGGGAGCTGCATCGCTGCAAGTGGCGTCTGGGCCAAGTTTCCATGGTGCGCAGGCATCGTTCTCGCGTCCATAATGGCTGTTTTCAGCGTCGATCTTGCTGCTGAAGTATATGTAGAGCGGCGATTTGGCGTTGCACTGCATCATGTTGAGGACACAGTATCAGGCGCTTTTGTACGCGAGGCACAGCCCGACACTACTACCGTCGTTGCGGTGCGAAACAATGAATCACACGAACAGGAAGATGGAAATGAAGTTGTGGCAGGAAGAAAAGACGCACTCAGTATTTCCACAAGTTCTTACTTTCTCGCCACATCTACACATACGCGTGTCGCATTCTTGCAGCAAATCAGTGCGTTTCTCGTCTTGGAATTCGGTATCATTTTTCATTCCGTCATCATCGGGCTGAACCTCGGAGTCGTAGATTCTTCCTCGTTCACCACACTGTATCCTGTCTTGGTTTTCCATCAGTCCTTTGAAGGTCTCGGCATTGGTGCCCGCTTGTCGAGTATCTCGTTTCCACGCAGTAAAGCTTGGATGCCGTGGGCTCTGTGCGCGCTATACGGTCTTACGACACCGCTGGCTATCTTGATTGGACTGGGCGTTCGGACGACATATGTGCCTGAGAGTAGGATGAGTTTGATTGTGCAGGGCGTGCTTAATGCGGTGAGCGCGGGCATTCTAATCTACAGTGGGCTGGTGGAGTTGCTGGCTAAGGATTTCTTGTTCGATAAGGAGAGGACGAAGAATCTTGGCAGGTTGAGCTTGATGGTGGCATATGTATTTGTTGGTGCGGCCGGTATGGCGTTGATCGGGTATTGGGCGTAGGATAACAAAACGATGTGGGTTGCATATAGCTCCAGCCATAGTTGTAGCTAAATTTCAATCAATAGCTTTGAAATCTGATCGAATAGAATTTCGTGTCGAGATCAATAGTGCTTGTCAAGGAAGTTCGTGGGATATCCCGCTCTTTTACTATTGTTGAAGGGTTGACTCTGAATTCTCTGTTAGGCGAGAAGACGTATCTTTACAGCTTTTGTCTCAACAAGCAACTCGAAGTACCGCTGTAAAAGTTTCTATTATCCTTGTCCATATATAGCTATATGATTTTCTAACAAAGTAAAGATACATTACAACCAAGCAAGACATCCACAAATAGACATTCGCACCACACCATACACCATTTCCTAGTTGGCCCCACATCGGCAAAAAGATTAGATGCACGAGACCCACAATCGCACAGCATCCAAATCCGCAAAAAAAGAAGTTGTTGTTCTCCGCTCCCAGAATCGAACTAGGGACCTTTCGATTACAATTGCTATTACAGTCGAACGTGATAAACCAACTACACCAAGCGGAGTGATCTGTTCAATGCTGAACAGGCTTGTGCTGATTGATGAGTAAGCGTGAAATTTACAAAAATATAAAGGCAAAATCAAAGCATCAAGTACCAAGGAGCAGTAGATCATATGCATTCATGGTCTTCGTGGTTGGGTGGCCTTAACATACAGGCCTTTCTACGCGAGTCGTGCTCAGAACGACTCTTAGGTGTCCCTTTTTAGAGTAGTGGGGAACCACGTTCAAATATAATTGGTTATGCCGCTTTTCATAGGCTATCAGCAAAGAAATGAACAAAGTGCTTACATTAGGCTTAGAATGTAAAGAGGACGTATATGTACCTACGCGGTATTCCCCCCGAACTCTCAAGTAACGGGCAGATCAGCTGCACCAGCCATGCCCATGTTCTAATCTCATATTTTATTTTCACTTTAAGCGCAAAGTTAGCAGTTTTCAACGGTATCAATGTACTATCTTCTAAGAACTTGAGAGAATTCCTCCTTCAAAACTTTCCATTTTGCGCAGTCTGGAGTAGCCATTATCCTCGCCTCATAGCATGATTATGCTAAAACGGAAGAGTTGAGCCGTGGTTTCTCCGTCCAGGATTTACGAGGGCTTGCAACATAAGATACAATGTGCATAAACAAAATCTAGATTCATTTCATGTAGTAGTAAACATGACAGCGCGCCACCTTGAGGATACTTGGTCAGCTGTGAGAAAATCTTCACACGCCCTTCCTCGCTGCTCACATATCGCTGTAGTCCTAGCTATAGGTCTGCCGAAAGCATTACACCTAACTGAACCTTGGATTTTTCCAAACCTACCCAGTTTCCATGAACAGTTATAGGAAACTCTCTTTTCTATTTGAGGAATAGGGACGGCTGTACCCAGTATGAAATCTCCAAGCTCATTCCAACGCACTCTTCATATCGTCTTTCTAATACGCTCAAGCCCACGGACTCTCGACCAGTTCACAGTCCACAAGTAAGCACACCCATCCTATTCGACTGACTTAAGATTCAACACCATCTTTACACTAAGCACGTCTTACCACCAGTCATCTCGCAGTAGCAGCCTACATCGGCGTTACGAGCAAAACAACCTAGAAAGTCGAAAGTTACTATCATGCTGCAGCCCACCCGACCTCAAAACAAGCTAGGAATAGCATTGTTAAGTAGCAAAGGGTAATCAATGACCCACACACGATACTCCATGACTTGGGACTTTATCTGTGAAGAAGGATAAACCCACGCTATACATCTGATCAAGCATGAAGCAGCGACGCTGTAAGATTTCGCAGCCGAAGCATGACCACTATTGAAGTGCCTACGCCCTGAATCATGTTTCTATGTCACAACCCCTGAAACACCCGGAACAAGCATCTAGCCTTCGAATTCCCACATCAAACCTGCAACCCCCCACAACGTCGTCTCTCCTCCCCCCTCCATCCATCTAAATACCCCATGAACCAAGAGAGAGAGAGAAATCAATCCCACCCCTCCCTCACCCTATCTAAACCAACCCCGTCCCCAAACCGCCCTCACCCACCTTTTGCGGAAAAGGAGAACCCCTTTCAAAACAGGACTCGGTACATGCGCCACAAGCCCTGTTCGGTAAATACACCACTCTATTCCCCACACAGTGCAGCAAACTTTTACATTACATTACTATGTCAGATGACTGAATACTCCGGGGTGGGTGGGGTTAGGAGGATGACAGATCGTACGTACGTAAGTACGTACGTGCGTATGAAATATACAACAACATCAACAGTCATAGTATGTATCTACATCCTTTTCTTTCACCGTAGAGAAGTAGCGATAAAGAAGGACGAGGGGGGAAGTGTGGGGCTTTGTGCTTTCCCCTCTTTCAATGGAAAGTTTCTGGGCAGAAATGTGTTTGAAACGAGTATAGGACAGGGGTTTGAGTCTTTTTTAGAGAGAGAGAGAGGAAAGGGCTGGAGCAGACAGGGGAGGGGTGGTGATGATGGTGCGGTTATCTTGCTTATCGGGGAGGACCCGGCGTTTAATTTACTTGCTCGTGTGTGTTTGATTGCTTTTTTTGCCTTGTTATGTATATAGATCGCGTGAGGTTATGATGGTAGTGTGGGTTATGCAACTTGCAAAAAGGGGGGGCGGAAAACAAGCAGTAATGGTTTTTTTTTTCGCTGAGTAGGGGGATAGCCAAAGTTCGGTTATGTAAAGATATCATTTTCTTTACCTATGGGTGCATGAGTGTGTATGGTTATTGGTGGTGGCTCGATGCGGGACTTTTCCTCCTACGTAAAAGCAGGACAGAATACGTATTATTCGCCGGATTACTGCCACCAAAATCTCGAGCCATGCGTGGGATCGGGCCGCTGCGTTAGAAAAAATCAAGCGTGGAATAGACCAAAAAACGGCCCGTTACGTTTCTAGTCGCTATCTTCGAGAACCTTGATGCAACGACATCCAGGGTCGTAGCCGCCGCAACCTGATAGCTCGAGTCAAAATCAATTAAAACATGTTTCGTAACGAGTCCAAGTCGGATGCACTCGCAGCACGTCAGCATTCGTCGATCCATGCAACGACGCCGCAAACATGCAGCCCATCCTTCATAAGCAAAACAGACAGATGCATGATCGCCACAAGGCAAAAAGCGTTCAGGCGCATCAACGACTATGCACGACATCGAATGCTGCACCGTAATGGTGTTCCAGACTGGGTATTATAGCCCTAGCCGTCTATATGTGGCAATAAACACTGTGGTACCAGCGATATTGCTCGACAGTGCTGGGCCATGGGTGGCATCCAAGGTCCCTGAGCTCTATTTTGAGTTCATTCAGGGATAGAGTAATATGGATTGAGAATACAGAGGATATCCTGTGATGTTTGCCGTCATGTTGATGAAAACGTGTGATTCATCCAAAGGCAGCTAATAGCGCAGTCATGCAGAATATCGCTGGCACAGTGTGATTGGCCGTCGAGGCACCCTAGCCCTCTGTGGACTACTGTATGTCAAGAGATGAATCATTGAATAGATTTACCACGATGTGATGGGCAGGGTACCGGCATCTTGAAGAGGCGTGAGTAGCCAAGACTTGGTCATCGGTGAACAGTTTCGAACCGCATAGTCCACAGTGCTCTTGTCGAATGAATTCCTAGGTCTCAGCATGATTGCGATAGCCCAACGGTAGAGGGTGTGTGTGTGCCGCGGGGCGACGGGCGGTCACAGGCAAAGTGAGGAATCGACGATTGATAGAGCACATGACAAGGAAGGTTGAGCGGTGTTATGTGCGCTAGCTGATATGGAGCCGTCTCGCCTCTCTTGTTGGGCCTTGTGCCGAGACGGGTACTTGATTTTTGACAGGTATGTAACACGCACACCAAGTGACGCAAAAGAGCATCAGATTTGTCCACAGACATTATCCTGGTATGACCAAGATGGCCTGATACTGCCACTCCCGCTGTCAGTAACGTAGCTGTCAAAAACGCTGTCCCTCGTCACTTCTGCGAACATCCTTCGATAAACACGGCGCTAGCCCATGTTATCGGAATGCCTCCTGCATTAATTCTTCTTGATTGAGGCAAAGAAGAGCTCGTTGCAAAGGTACCTTCCTGCTGTAACATACTGGCCCCGCGCAGCACTCATCACTCGAAATGGGGATGAGCGCGCTGTGTAACATTTGCAACTCGTGTTTGCAGGCTGATAACTGTCGTGTCCGAGTGATTCTTTGTGCACTCTGGGAGACGTATCCACCGTCTCAAATTGTCGAGATATTTGCGTGGTGATGGGTGTGATCTGCGCACATCTGCTTCTGTCCAGAAAATCTTCCGGTAAGTCTAGACGAGGAAGGTCCAGAAGCTTGGATATACAAACTCATCCTCGAATATGCGCCTGACCTGCTCCAAGACGAATGATTCTACTTTGCCCACGTTCTTGAGGACTTGTTTGCCACTGCCTTGGCCACCAATCTCGCTTTCAACCTTGATATTTTCCAGTAATCCTCCAATTTTGGGGCGTTGGACAGGGCGTGCATTCTGGCCCTGTGCGTCTGTCTGAAGCCCATTGAAGCCAGTGTCGCTGCCGACTAAGGCGTCTGCATCCTCAGGCGACAGGAAGCAGAAATGGGCCCGCTTTTTTATGTAGGCGAGGATGGCAACACCGTCAAAAGTGAGGCCAGTAATGTTCAGTTTGAGAGGAATGCCGACGAAGCTGGGCATGGGGTAATCGAGGAGAATTTCTGCGGTCAAGGACATTTTGATATCTCCAGAATACTGCACATGTGTCACAACCTGAATGTCATCGGGGCTTTTTTCATGCATGCGGTTTGGAGACACAGATGGGGTTCGGGCATAGCTTTGCTGAGAAGCACCATCATCCGATCCTGCAAAGGACGGTCGCTTGCCCTCGTCTTGCTGATGTCGAGAGGAGGGACGTGAACTGGGGTCTGGGTGGGATTGTGGCGTGAGTGTTAGCGAATTGACAGATGCGGCGTGGCGAAGGCGCATATTGGTTGGGGTTGTTGGCCGGCCATGAGGGTTGTCAAGCCAGGTGTGTAACTGTGCGCCAGCTACTGCGGCCAGAGGTGTTGCAGCACCAGACAGACCCGCACTCAATGGGAGATGAAAGTAATTCATGTTGGAAGTGCCACCGGGAATTCCTGGTGTCAGTGAGCCCGGAAAGAAGGGACTGCCTATTTCATTGGGAGCCAGCGAATTGCGCTTGGTTGACGGCCTGGTGCGAGGTTGAGACGGCCGTACTCGGGCGTGGTCAGGGTGGAGTTCTTGCAGATTTGCAGTCTCACGACTGCTTCTTTCTTTCCAATGACCATCCTTTGGTGTGCGGGTGGATGGGTCGCTCGACTCGCGTAGCTTATTGTCAGTTTCCAAAATTTCTTGCTCGTGTTCGGGCTCGGGCTCGCCGCCTTCCTCGTCTGGATAATCTTCATCATCCTCGTAGAAGTCAGGCAGTGGATCACATATGTCTTTGATTTCAATTTCCGGGGCCACGCTGCCAAAGTCGAATGAGTGCACGTGGACGGAGCGGATGAAGCGCGGAAGCGTCACCTGCTGGAACCGGTCGTGGATAAAGGCGCGTATCTTTTCTGCGCGTGCGGAGCCCTCTGCGCCGCCCGTGATGGTGCCCCAATTGATATCAATCGACATAGCTGGAGATTGGGTGTGTGTGTGTATGTGTGGGTTAGGATGATGTGACAGAGGGCACGCGGCTCTACTAGCTGCCGAATCAGGAAGAAGCCCAGCCGGGCCGGGCGCACGAGAGCAAAACGAAGCCGAGCTACGGGACCACTCACTACTCTGCCACACTACAGCCGTCGCTTGCACACTTCACTTCTTCACGAAACGGTCGCGATGTGATGAGACCGTTCAGTCTGCAGCAATACCCTGTCTTTCCGTACGGCTCGGTGCCCCGCTTCTGGCTTAATCCTCGGCAGCGAATCCTGCATGTGCTCAACTCTTTACCAGGATCTGGCAAAAGTGGCATAACCGCAAAGTCGAAGAACCGCAAGATACGGAATAATGAGCCAGAAACAGCCACCCTTTGCGTTCTCGCATGTTTCGGCTATGGTACACGCCAATATGAGCACATATTGTCCGTGTAGTGCTGCCAAAGAATTAAACAGAACCACAGATGAGGTAATGGGGAGGGGACAGGCATAGTGGAGAACAGGATTAAACGTTGAGCCATCTGGCACAGGATAATTAATTAAGAATGACGACGCGAACCAAGCATCCAAGCAAGCCATGAAGCCACCAAGCAAGCAAGCAGGCACGTAATCTCGTCAAGCGCCTCCCAGGATGCATCACAAACTCATGCCCTTGGTAAAATGCGTGTGATGGGCAAGGCTTGCCGACCTTGTTGTGGCTCGGGATTTTGGACGAACCACGGTGGCAGAAGTCAGCCTGAACGGCTTCTAGAAGAACTGTTACCCGGTCGGCCGCAGATAAGCCAATGCGGCGCTTGGCCTTATATCAGGTGCACATATACCCAATTGTACTCGGCTATTTGATCATCGGGGACGCACAGTGTGGTGTGGCATACATTGCCGCAGCTTTGCAGTTTCATCACACAAAACGGGCGTGGGACTAGAAGAGTGCTAGTAGTTCGGCGCTGGTTCTTCCTGCATCATGCCATGCTGCACAGCTATGGACAGGAGTGCCTGAGCTGACAGCAGTGGTGGACATGCCGCGGCCCGTCCCTTAGCAAGACATGACTACTGTTTCTCCAGCATCATGCCATATTACCTTCATCTCCAAGTCGGGTGTTACGCCCGGTGCTAGGTGGCTAGCATGGGCGGCATGACAGAAAAAACCTGTGCTTGATTTATCGTATCCTATCACAACCCAAGAATAGACCGTGCCTTGGCCACATAGGCTCGCCTAGCAGGGTGCTAGCGCAGGGCAGTTTGACAAGCTGCTGCAAATCAATATATGTGCTGAGTGATGAGGCTGCTGGGGTCGTGGTAGACTTGACTCGCGGTAGTGGGCTTGAGGCCGGTGTGGATGGTGCTTCGGACAGTCGCCAGAGGATTGCAGACTAAGCAGATTGGCGAGAAACGGCAGCGCATGTGGCTGCTTGAGTGTAATACTGTGCTGTAGATCAGTGTGGATTCATTGGTTGTTGATATGGTCTTGGGATGCGCGCCTGGCGCGCAATGCAAGCAGAGCTCAACAGGTGGATTATGGCCACCCGACTCAAGAAGTGGGGGAGGGAGATGTCTCTATTCCCGGAGCCTATGGTGTTGATTGACTTGCTCGTATACTGGATTTCCTTCCCTTATGTGAACGTTGCAGAGTACCAAAAGGCTGCAGACAACAATGCCGTGCTAGTAATGACAAGATGATAGGAAAATAAGCTGCGTGGCTCAGGGTCGGCGCGCATGGCACGACCATATTAGAAGAGAGAGAAACAATGACAATAGTAGTAATAAGCGTGGTATCCATGGAGCAAGGAAAGAAAGGCTGGAGAAAAGAAGAAAAAAAAAAGGCCGAGAATAGTGGTACTAGTAAGGTGTTTTGCAACATCAGCCTGTATACCAAACGCCCGACTTGGTAGGTCCAAAGTCCAATTAAGCCTCAACGCCCCTTGAAACGCCAAAACTTTTTTCGATTCCGTGACGCCGTAAAGTGCAGTCATTGTAAGGGGGGGTGGGGGAAGGCGGTCCAACCTCCTGGCAGAAGCAAGCCATACGTCGAGTCGTGGAAGATGGACATCAAAGTGCCTTTGAGCTAGATTGTATGGTGCGGCAAGGACGGAGGCCTGCAGAATGCCACTGGCACGGCACGAGATGAGGGATATGGTGGGAATCATTATAGGGCAGGTAGCAGTAGACTGGAGACCAATTCTGTTAGACAAGCTATGTAACGGGCAAGGGGGGTAGTGGAAGGGCCGGGAGGGGAAGGAAGGGGAGGAAAGGAGAAGGGAAAAAGTGGGCGTACCGGTCAATGGTCACATCTATCACATTTCTCGTCATGCTTTACCGTCTTTGTGTTGCAGACGCCGCAGGGCGATGTCTTTGAAGTTGCGCAGGGAGCCTTTTCCGCAATCTCGTGGCCGCAGCCGTACTTGTGTACAACTTTGGTGCACATGGCAGCGTAGGCGTGGCTTTGGTGGGTATGGGAGCGGGGAAGGCGCGGCCGCACGGCGGGGGGAAGGCGCCTTCAGCAACGGCGTCGACGAGGAAGGCGAGACTGCCGGCGACAGCAGCAGCAGGAAGGTGGGGTGGGTGCAGGGCGGCGCTGATTGGCGGACTCGGCGGCGAGCTCGTGGAAGGTGCAAACGACGGTTGCGGCAGGTTGAGACGGAGATAGTAATGCGGAGCGCAGCTCGACAGGAGAGGGATGCTTCTCGCGGCTAGCCAGGGAAGCAGCAGGAAAAAGAAGGGGATGCTCAGAACGGAAGCTGTGGGCGCTGAGAGAGAAAGATAGGTAGGTAGGTAGACAGTTGACAAGTGTGTGTGAGTGGATGCTGATGGAACTTGGTGGTGGTAGGCGGCGGGCGATTGGCAGAGAGATAGGAGGAGTGGTAGCCGTAGCAGCAGTAGCAGCAGCAGTAGTGACAAGAGTAATAGCAGTAGTGACAAGAGTAGTGGATGCGGACAAGCTTTGGGTGGTGGATGTGGGTGAGCAAGAGGAATTGGTCGGGGCGTCCAAAGGGCAGGCGGCGGGCAGGGCAGAGAGGTTTATAACAGCAGCATTGCAGCGAGCCAGCGTGACGGTAACGCTCGAGAGATTGTTAGATTGCTCTCGCTCCCGTTTGCAACGAGGCGCGACAGTCTTGTACAGCCGTTGGCTCCGTGCGGAAAGACCAGGACAATACATACGCGGAGCTGCTAGCCTTGACGCCTTGACGCCTAGCTGCAGCCAGCAAAGCCCACAGAGACCAGCCCAGCATCGCATCAGCCAGGGTCATCCCGCCTCCTGCCCAGCATAGCGTGCCCAATCATACGCGTCTGCATCCCCGACGCACACCTGCGGCGTGAACATCCAATCACGCCCCACATGCCTTCTCCTCACCCAACCCAACCCAACCCACCACATCCTCAGCATCCGCCCCGCCATCACGCCGTCCGTCCGCTCTCTTACGCCCATGCCCATGCCCATGCCCATGTCCACGTCCATGCCCGCCCAGGGTCTCCGCGCGCCAGAGCCCGCCCTCGCCGTCCTCCAGTCCCAAAAAAATGAAGAGAAAAAAAATAGAAAAATGTCACGCACCATTGTTGAGTGACAGGCCACAGGGCTGCTCATTCACTACCATGTACTAGCCGACTGTACTCTACTGCAACACCATGCCAGCCTGCCAGCCCGACGGACGCCTGCAGCAATTGTCTGCCCACTCCCTTCCTACCACTCAATGTTTGCTCGCCTGACTCAAGGCTCGACTCAAGCTGGCACTGGTAGCTCCATCACCACCTGCGCCTTGGCCATACTCCTGAGCAATCATCCTCACCCTGGCCCGAGTCGCGGATGCAGTCCATTGGCACATGGCACCCTGGTCACGCTCAGAGACTCCTGATCGGCGTTGCGAACAAGTACAACAACACCCCTCTTGCTCTCTCTCGCTCTTTCTCGCTCTCACTTATTTACTTGCGCATTTGGCCACTTTCTCCATGCCCACAGTGGTCGAGCGCGTGGTCCGATTCCACCATGGCGGTCCGACCACGGGTGCTACATTGAAAAACGCAATCATCAGCAAAGCCCCTTGCATACCACATATCACGCTCCTCCGGGGGGGATCCACCGGCACCATCCTACCTATAAGATCAAGGTTGAGTGCCAGGACAACATGTGAATGTGCTGCAGCGACGTTGTTTGGGGTCTGGCAGGTTCTGGGGTTGAAAATCACCACTGTTAGCGCGCACACACGCACACGGCTTCACACGAGTCGTCATGGCACGCAAACAAGTCAGGCTGCTCGCATCCGTCCATCCAAATGTATACTTTACAGCTAGATAAATGAAGCCGCGCCATGTACAAACAACCGGCAAGCGGTGCACCCTGCCCTTGGTCGCCCTGCGAGGTCGCCATGAGAATGTCAGCATCATTTTGAAACACCCAAAGCAAAGGGGGTTTAATGGGCCGGTTCCTCATCAGACGTGATTACCGGATGGCACGCCTCCACATGGCGACGACAAGCAACAACCCAGCCGTGACCTGGGAGCGCAATGTCGTAGTCATATATGCGCTGCTCCGAGGTTGACTGATTGCAGTGTATGAGTGAGTGCTGCACATCAGGATCGAGATACGAGCGCTTTGTCGGCGGATGCTGTGTACGTAGGTAGCCTGTCACTTTTTCTTTGTCCCATGTCTCTTCAACGGCCGCAGGGGTTGCAGCAGGGACACGTTGCCCAAAGCGCTCTAGCCTTTCGGCCCGCTCTTACCTGATCGACCTGTGCAACCACAAACTCCACTCCACACCGCAGACGCGCCATCGTCCTCATCCAACCGCAATGCGGTCTGGCCCTGTTTTGTTCTGCAACACGCAGCATCCGTGCCGAACTACCACCACTTGCAGCCATGGCAGCTCCGCCTGCACGCAGCAAGAGAAAAAAAAAGAATAGCAAAAACAAAAAGAGCTATGCACCATCATCGCGCGTATGGACGGGATATAGAGTTGCCGTGGTCGCTTCGAGCCCTCCATCCCTCGGCACTGCATGTGGCTTGCGCATCACAGCAGCCTCATCTGACCAACGACGTGGTCCGGCGTTTTTTCGGTAATCTGACATTGCTCACCCATACATACGATATACACCATGTACATACCTACATACATGTACCAGGGCAGATCGCTGCAGTGTGGGGTCGAGTGCTAAAAAGGGTCACAGGGTCGTCGATTACGGATTGCGCCCTCCGCCTCCAAACATACTTTTGTGCAGTGGCCTCAACCAGAAATGAAAAAGCCTTGTACATTGGAGAACTGCACAGCTAGGCCTGGTGACGATCTCCGGGATGCTGTCTCTCGGCTGCGCTTACCACACGCGGTGCGCTACACCACACTGCGCTACTCGCACACGCTACACCACGGCAGTGCGCTTGTGACAGCGGTTCATCCCCTTCCAACACTCTTTTCCCCGCTACCATGTCTATTTGCAGTACCTCCAGCACCAAACACGAATTTTATGTAGAAGCCATGGAATCGCCTTCCACCAATGGCACGCATACCGTGCATCTTGTTGAGTATTGTTTCTGGCCGGTTTACTACAAGAGGATCTGCGTCCGACATGCGTGGTGCTAGCCGGGCCAGGCGCGTCTACACAGTACATACGCTGGCACATGGACAGGCATGGCCTGAGTGCAGTGCTGTCCATACATGTACGGGTGCGGCTAGCACTCATACATACTACTTCACGACCTGACATGGCCGGTACTTGCCGCATGCATTCCATCCCCGCCAGACAAAATTGACCCGCTCACTCTTCAGCTCTCACCCGTCTGAGTACTGTGAGTTCGCCGCGCATGTGCCATGGGCATATAAAAGAGAACCCGCGGGATTTAGAACCGCACACGGTTCGTGGTTGCCGGCCGTCATCTGTGCAAGGCTAAAGGCCGAGCCAAGCGTTCAGATACATATACTTTATCAACAGCCGACAATCCCGACGCCAACCAGCCTATGTACCCTACGACAAGCAACTCCGACCGGCCTCTTTGCATCAAATTCTAATTCGGGGTGGTCCCCGCCATGGAAAACAAGGCATGACGGCCCAACCCGAGTTGCAGCTTCTCGCCTGTGGACATGGCAATATGCACCCTTTTACCCTCGCTTGTCACGCACGTCTTTCTAATAGCAGCCTCCCTCTTCCGGAACATGCGGAGGTTTGAGATAGAAATGCAAGGTACACAGTCCACGTACCACACTGGTCGATCCATCATCAGTGCATGATTGGGCATTGATACGGAATATGTAAGATCTGCAGTAGCTCCGCCATTGGTGGCAGATTAGCCGTACGCCCGCGGCTTTCGAACTGTTGCAGGGTGCGCTGATACCATATGTTATTGCAGATCCTGGTGAACCGGCCGATTGCTCCATCTACATACTGTTAACACCCTTAGGACTTCACTGCACCCCTGATCGCGTTCGCATTGCAAAGCCGGTCATGATGATTTCGGAAACCGTGTGGTCTAATTAAAAAAAAAGAGGACCAAGTCTGTGCGTCAGCTTGCCAATCGCACAAAACCTTCCTGCCGAGGCTTTTACTATGTGGAGCTACTTCCGGAGTGACTAGGTGGCTTCCGCGATGCCACACGCTACAGCTCTTACGGCTTGTTTAGTACCGTCGTCGACGCAGGCATTTTAATCCACTTGGCACCGTTCTTCCACGCAACAAGCAAAACGGCTATCGTGGCATCGGATGTCTGTATGGTTCCTTTTCATTGAAGTTCGCCAGGTGTCATCCAATTGAACGTAGTGGGGGAGCTTACCTTCCGGTCTAGCCGGAGCCATTCATGAAGCATCTATTATACATACGTCGTCTTTCTTTCATCACGTTTACCACATCAAGACAGCCTCCTGGGACGAATGGCGTGTAACTCTGCTCCCCATATTTTTTCTTCTCCTGCTTGGTCCATCGCCTGTCATGGTCACAAAATATGGTGCGGGGCGCACGCACGTGGAATCCTTCAATATCGTCATTTGACGTCACAGCAAACTAGCTTTGAACCACGTTTCTCCGATTGCTAACATGCAAATCTTGTTGCTTTGTGGAGGCTGTAACAGGAGAAAGGGCCGATAGGCGTCAGAGATTATCGATTCCTCAGCATGCAAATCTGGAATTGACCACGATTGCGCTCAGACGCGGGGCCTATGGCAAAGTTGAGGCTCGCGTGGCGTGTCGGTCTAGTTCGGCAGTCGATGGAATCGTACGAATCGAGATGATCGAACATCATCTATCCTGCCATTGGCTAGTCATGCCCACTCCACTTCCCAGCGCGTCGTCAAAGTGTAGTCAATGACCTCTCGAGGTGCGTGGCAGAAGCTTTTGGCAATGGACAGCCGGATGGTAGCACATTCACGTCGCCATGACGTCAGGACGTAAACAGGTGGTTACGACGCGACGCTGCCGTACAAAAGGAATGACATGCCACGGGACTCCAGACTCGTTACTTCGACGATTGACATTGCCAGTCGACTCAATTTTGGCAGATTGAATAACATGGCGTCTGAAATACTCGGTCAAGCTACGGAGAAGGTCAAAGGCCTTGCGGGCGAGAAGACGGGCAAGATGGCTCAGCTTGCTTCAGTTACCAAGGACGTCCACGACGACAAATGGAGGATCACCAGTGACTATGGTGCAAAGCAAAGCAACACGGACGACTGGTTAACTGTCGGCAATGACGACCAAACTGGTCCTCTGCTGCTTGAGGACCACTTTGCTCGTGAGAAGGTATGCTTGGCCCATACATGAGCTTTCACATTGGCCAGACAACTCACAGCACTAGATTCATCGCTTTGACCACGAAAGAATTCCCGAGCGCGTTGTTCACGCGCGTGGATCCGGCGCCTTTGGAAAATTCACTCTTTTCGAGTCGGCTTCTGATGTCACGTCAGCCGGAGTTCTTACTGATA
Source organism: Curvularia verruculosa (assembly GCA_036172615.1). NCBI lineage: Eukaryota > Fungi > Ascomycota > Dothideomycetes > Pleosporales > Pleosporaceae > Curvularia > Curvularia verruculosa. Next base: position 76,765 of record JAWDHC010000026.1, on the reverse strand, counting down.
CCTCGCGCGAGACTCCAGTCTTCCTACGATTCTCCACCGTCCTTGGTAGCCGTGGTTCGGCAGACACAGTCCGCGATGTACGTGGCTTTGCTGTCAAATTCTACACCGAAGAAGGCAACTGGGATATCGTTGGCAACAACATCCCTGTCTTCTTTATCCAGGACTCGATGAAGTTTCCCGATGTCATTCACGCTGGCAAGCCAGAGCCAGACTGCGAAGTACCGCAGGCGCAATCTGCACACAACAACTTCTGGGACTTCCAGTACATGCACCCTGAAGCTACACACATGTTCATGTGGGCCATGTCAGACCGCACCATCCCTCGCTCATACCGAATGATGCAGGGTTTTGGTGTCAACACATACACCCTGATCAATGCCAAGGGCGAAAGGCATTTCGTCAAGTTCCACTTCACCCCGAGCTCGGTGTTCACAGCTTCGTCTGGGATGAGGCCCTGAAGATTGCTGGTCAGGACCCAGACTTCCACCGTAAGGACTTGTGGATGGCTATTGACAGTGGCGCGTACCCCAAGTGGAAATTCGGTATCCAGGTCATTCCCGAAGCCAAGGAGCACGACTTTGAGTTTGACATTCTCGATGCTACCAAGGTGTGGCCGGAAGACCTTGTTCCCATCCGGTACATTGGTGAACTCGAGCTCAACCGAAATCCCGACGAGTTCTTCACCCAGACTGAGCAAGTTGCGTTCTGCACAAGCCATATCGTCCCTGGTATTGGCTTCAGCAATGACCCTCTTCTTCAGGGCCGTAACTTCTCTTACCAAGACACTCAGCTCTCTCGTCTTGGTATTAACTGGGAAGAGCTGCCAATCAACAAGCCCGTATGTCCTGTCATGAACTTCAACCGTGACGGTGCTATGCGGCACACCATTACAAAAGGCAAAGTCAACTACTGGCCCAACCGCTTCCAAGCTGTGCCACCTGCGAGCGAGAAGGAAGGTGGATACATGGACTACCCGGAGAAAACTGCTGGTATCAAGGCTCGCATGAAGAGCAAGAAGTTCAGGGAGCACAAGAATCAGGCAGAGCTCTTTTACAACTCAATGTCAGAAAACGAGAAGATGCACATGAGGGATGCTTTCGCCTTTGAGCTTGACCACTGCGACGACCCTGTTGTCTACGAACGCCTCTGTGAGCGTTTGTGTGAGATCGATCTTGGATTGGCTCAGAGCGTTGCCGAAATGGTCGGTGGCGAGCAACCAACTAAGCAGACTCGTCCCAAGCACAACAAGACAGCCAAGGGTCTTTCCCAGATGGACTTTATGCCCGAGAAGCCGACCATTGCGACGCGCATGGTGGCCATTCTTATCGCCGACGGCTACGACAAGGTTGCCTATAACGGCATCAAGGCTGCCCTGACTGCTGCTGGTGCTCTTCCCTTTACCATTTCCCCAAGGAGAAACAAGATCTTCGCCGATGGAGAGGACAAGAGCGGCTCTGGTGTTGTTGCAGACCACCATCTCGAGGGCCAGCGGTCGACCATGTACGACAGTGTCTTCGTTCCTGGTGGCGCCAAATCGATTGAGACGCTTAGCAAGAACGGTCGTGCCGTCCACTGGGTCCGCGAAGCATTTGGCCACCTCAAGGCCATTGGCGGTACTGGCGAGGCAGTCTCTTTCATCAAGCAGGCTGTCGACCTACCTGGTATGGCGTTCTCGACCTCTGGTGATGTTGTCAACAGCTATGGCGTGGTTACTGCTACGGCGGTGCAGCCCGAGAGCTTCAAGGAAGCTGTCAACATGGCCAAGGAGGCCAAGGACTTTGTTAGCGCGTACCTGTACGCGATTTCACAACACAAGAACTTTGAGCGTGAGAGTGCGGGATTGAACCAGATGGTTGCGTATTGAACGTGGGATTGGAAACACGAGCAGAAATGACACGGACATGACATTGAAACAGCCCTAGTGTAGGGTTTTTAGCTGATTAACATAATAATGATACCACTTGGCATATCCACCGTTGTGTTTCTCTCTGCGTAGACTTGGTGTTCGTAATCCCAGACAAGATTTGTTCCTGAATAGGGCCTTTTGTATCTGGGCAGTTGTCTCGCCTTGAAACAGAACATGCCACAAAGAGCATACCAACGGCACGACAGCTATACGCGCCTGGTCTCGATACACACTATTGTGCCATACCCATGCTACCTGCACTTGAACCAAACAAAGTGAGCACGGGGTATAGTGCACACTCGTCAGCGCCGCACATGTGGTGGAGGCAGCGCAGCTCTGCTCAGCCACACGTCCCACGGGTCGATTGGCTGCACTGCTGACGCTAGCCTCTTCTGGGGCAGCTGCGCCCTTCTTCCATCATAAGGGCGGTACAGCCATTTAGCGCTGACTCGGTCCCGTGGGTTTCTTTTCATCCATCGAGGGATACCGGGCCACAAGCACGGCGCAGCCCAGCATGGCGCAAATACAGTCGTCTACAGGGAAGCATGAGCATCGCCTCTGCAACTCAGCTCGCTTGCCCACCGCAATTGCGCCTATGCAGAATACACGATTGTGTTGCAAACCACGTTCTTGGCAAGGTCGTAATTTACGTGCCACTCACGGCAATTCCCCGCTATTGCTCTCACCGGTGGCCTGAACCTCGGACGCTTGATCAACGCTCAGCCCTTCAGCGTCGGGAAGGGCTGCATGGATGACTCCAACCGCGAAACGCAACACCCTGTAGGCGCAGCGCCCTTTGATCTGAAATACCAAGCACCACACCTCAGGCTGCTGAACACTATCTCCCCCGTCATTCTTGCTCACACCCTTGGGGCTCGTAATTACTAGACGTCGACCACGACGGAACAAGGCGCCTTTCCACCGACGACGCCCTCTGACAAATCCCATCCCCGAAGTAGTATCAACGTTATGGAACATCAGGGCGCAGGCTTCGCCTTTGACTCCAACATGGACTTCAGCAACATGTTCGCGGCCACGCCCGAAACCTTGTTCAAGCCAGCGGATAACACCTCTGGCTTCTTCTTTGCCGACGAGGGCATCGATACAACGGCTTCGTCCTTTATCGATTCCACCACAATAGGCACGCCCCAACAGGGCGCATACGACATGACCATCCAACCTGCCGCGAGTTACTTTCCACAGACTCCAGCAACGCAGTTCCTCGATGCTATGCCCACGCAGTACAATGCTTACGGCAAGCGTCCACTGCAGCTCGACACTGATGACTTCCCCCAGTCGAAGCGTCAAGCAACTTATGACTTCCCTCTGTTTCCTACACCAGCCACAACAACAGCCTCTAGTTGGGCGTTGGAGCCCACTCCTTCCACATCCACAGTCGAAGGTCTGTCGGATGAGGCGGCTGATGTATGTGCAACGTGGTTCACCAAGTACAATGTGCTCCCTGGGTAGGTCTACTCCTATCAACTCCTGATCATCACATGCTGGTTGGCTAACTGCCCCAAAGTGACAGGCATATCGACTCACTAAGCCAGCTTACTGGGGAGTCGGCGGAAGCAATTCGCAGCTGGTTTGGCCAGCTTTTGAAGCAAGGCATGGGCAAGGGAGGCCCAAGTGACTCTGCTTACAAGTCTCAAACCGCACACATTCAACAGCAAAGCTCATTCTGGGATGACCACACTTACCAAAGGGAGCCTCTGCAGACTTCACCACATCAATCACTACAGATCCTAGCCGAAGACACTACTCCAGAAGTGTCATTCAACCAGGAAAACACTGCCTCTGTCACCGCTCAGCCGGTAACCACCAGAAGTTGCAAGAAGCGCTGCACACCTACCGACGACTTGGAGTTGCTTGCTAGAGACCCACGAAAGATCTACCAGTGCACTAGGAAGTGCGGCAAGCGCTACGGGCGCAAGAACGACTGGAAGAGGAAAGAGGAGGAAGGCTACCCATGCAAGTCATGGATATGCAGTCTGTGCATCAGCGAGGGTGTGGAGAATGTCAAGCCCTGCTACAGGAAATATCATTTCGTTCAGCACTTCCGAAACATCCACGCCGATGTAGACCCTGAGGCCCACGAGGAGACGAGCATCGTATACTCAGAGACCGAGTTTCCACGAAAGTGTGGATTCTGCCGCCACCGGTTTTCATCTCGACAGGAGCGATTGATCACATCGCAGATCACTTCAAGCAGGGCAAATGCATGCTAGATTGGCGTGATGACGACGAGAACAACGACGCAGATGACTCAACAGATGATGATAATGACGACCGTCCAAGTGGAGATGGCTTTGACGGTAGCCCTTCTTCTCAACCACCGCCTTTCCATCCACGTGGCGGCAACGACTCCAACTCATTCGGTGGCCAGGGCAGCAGCGGTGGTGGTCCTGCAGGACTACCACCACAGAGTGGATTCTTCCACTTCCAGCTCTCACAGCTTGGTGAGAGCCAGCGGTATTGTGCGGTCCAACCTACCAAACCCACTACACTTTCGCCGAACATCTCTCAGTCATCGATCTCACCTGATTACGGAACTACATTTTCAGCAGATGAGTTTGGCAAACAACAATGTCAACTCGACAGGCACATCTCGACAAAGGGAGACTACGAAGATGCTCTGGCCGGAGATGCTTTCGCCCAGTCCATAACGACGGACAATGAGGGGTCAATAGAAGTACTATTGGATGCTCGTGGCTTGGAACATACGCGTGCAACCGATGTTGCAGTCAGCTTCGAGACTGAAGTGCTGCATTCCACTTCTGCACATTCTCTGAGCCAGCCAGAGGCAATGCTGGATGAATCGATCACAGGCAAACAAGACATTGGAACTCCTGGACCATCGCCCAATACGACAACGTCATCACCCTCTCAACGCAGCGACGCGACAGATCAAGCATCAAGCTCACTGTCTATGCCGCTCATGCCGCTTTCACGTGCCTTCCACAGCATCAAGCTCCTCGGTGCCGGCGGCTTTAGTACAGTCGACGAAGTCAGGCATCAGCAAACGGGCCTACGAATTGTGAGAAAGACACTCAAGAATCGTAACCAAACCGCGCTCGATGAGCTAAAGAAGGAAGTCAACGTCCTTCAGAAACTCCGCCACCCTCACATAATTCGCTTCCTTGGAGCCTACTCGAAAGACGACAAGATGTCGATCCTAGTTGCACCCGTTGCAGAAACAACACTCGCTGTCTGGCTCGACCGGTCAGCAGCGCAACAACCCACCAATTTGTTTGAGACAATTGTCAAGATGTTTGGTTGTCTCGCATCCTCTGTCAGATATCTCCATGAACAAAGGCCTGTTGTCAAGCACATGGACATCAAGCCCCAGAACATCCTGGTTGTGCAAGGCGATCGGGAATTCCCACACGTAATTCTTTGCGACTTCGGTGTCAGCTCTGCGGAAGACCATTCCGACGATGAGTCAAGACCATGGACACGCCAATACATTGCCCCTGAAGTGTTCGAAGGCTTCACTCGTAAACAAGCTGCTGACATCTGGAGTTTGGGATGCGTCTTTGCCGAAATGGCATCCCTTCCGCTCAGTCAAAACAATGCGGAATGGTTGGATTTCAGTAAGAGGTTCGGCGGCCGATCAGGGATGTATTACTGGCAAGACGTATCGGGCGTACAGAAGAAGCTCTCTGCCATCGCTGAGGCAGCAACGACCTCAACTGAACAAACGGTTATCAGCACGATCCAGGCTATGCTTAGCGCCCAGCCTGACGAGCGTCCGGATGCATCGTCGCTCACAATGGTCTTCACTCCTGCACCATGCTGTCTCAGCTGGCCGAACGACAAGATGGTTTTCCCCGGTCCGCATGAGGAGCTCCACGAGGTCGAGAAATTTGGCAAACAACATCACATCGACCTGCATGACGAGAATGCAACCGACCGTGCAGCCAGTGCTACCATTGCAAAGACATGGCTCGATGATTGCTTGTGTGCTCATAGCGGCTGTTGCCACTCGTCGACGGACTCCCTGAGTCATCTCCCTAAACGCCTGATTGACATCCTGCCTGAAGGCCAACCCGGAAGCTATGTCCGAATTGTCAAGAGCAACTCTCTTGAGACAGCGACACAAGACGTACAATATGTCGCACTCAGTCACGTCTGGAGCTCTGCAGAGCCTATCCTCTCAAGTGATTCACAATCGAGGATGCAAACAGAACTAGGCCTGGAAGCACTACCTGCCGCAGTCAGGAATGCGATTTCGCAAGTCCAACTTCTTGGCTTCCGATACTGCTGGCTCGACTCCCTTTGCGTTCTCCAAGATTCTGAACAAGAAAAGGAACAAGAGTGCACGAGCATGTCTTCAACCTTCCGCAACGCGGTACTCACCATCGTCCTTGATCAGCTAGCAAGCGACAACGCAAGTCTACATCCCGTACCTGGACTTGAATACCCAGACACAACAGACAAGACCTCATACTTGTCACCAATGTCGCCCAATGCACACAGTAGCTCGATTGCGACCCGAGTACCAGCGTCTGCCTTGCTACCAGCGGACGTCCTTGCTGCACCCAACCTCGGCTGGGATACTAGGGCATGGGCACTCCAGGATCGTCTCCTCAGTCGGCGCTTCCTCCACTTGGGCGAACAGTCATACTGGGAATGTAACACGCTCAAGGCATCTGAGACCTTCCCTCAAGGCTTACCCGCCCTTCTGTGGGAGAAGACGCATACTCAAAGCTGCGAAGACGAGCTGCATGCCCAGACTTTCAACAGACCCAGCAAAACCTGCACGCTCGACAGGACCTTCACGTCTGTCTATAGTGGTCCTACTCCAAGTTCCCCAATGTGTTCAGTCGTACCGGATGCCATCAAGTTTCCGACCTCGGAGCCGCACCCGCCTCTCCCGTCCGCAAGCCGCCTTCGCAACTGCCAATGGATCAAGAAACAAGGTGACGATGCTGGCCAAGGTACCGAGGCCGTACAAGCTACACTCAACATACACAACCGTATAGACTCGATGGCGTCATCTGACCCTAGCCACTGTACGTGTTGTAGTAGCATCGGTAGTAGTAATAGTAGGAGGCAAGACGTGTGTAGGAATGGGAATGGGAATGGGATTAATGCAAATGCAAATGCAAATGGGAGTGGAAATGGGAACGTAGCGGCTAGGTTCACTGCGGTGGACGACGTCCTTGAATCGGGATACAAGGGTAGTGGAGGAGACATTGATGCTGCTGCTGCTACTGCTGCTGTTGGCCACGCCAATGATGCACTCGTGTAGTGCAGTACAGCAGGCAGTAGGACGCGCCTGGGAATCTTGTACCTGGTTGCGTCATCAGGGAAGCATGATGTGTGCTTTCTTATACCCCCTTTTCCTTTTCTTTTTTTTCGTTTTATAGGTCGTCGTTGTTCTCTTACATCTTGATCTGAACTAGTCATGAAATCTATAGTTATGATATACTTTTCTCAAGTTAAGACCGCTTCTTTGGTTCTCTTCATACTGGTGACTTGTGCATGCTACAGCGAGGAAGGTGGATTTAGATGAGAGGAAAAATGTCTCATTGTCCATCATAATACACTTGATAACATTTTCTTCGCCTCCAGGCTCAAAGTTGCTTGCATCACATCAAAAAGACAAGAAAGGTCGACACTGCACTTCTTCCAAGACGCTCCATTTTTACGCCTCGGGCCTCACCCGCCCCCTCCTCTCCCTCATACCCTCAACCCTCCTCCTGTCCTCCTCAAACTTCCTCTTCAGCTCACCCTCAGCCTTCTTCCTGCGCTCCCTATTCTGGAACCGGTAAAAGTCATCCGTCGCCCTATGATTCCTCTTGCGCTCATCCAACTCTGCCTTCTTCTTCTCTGCTTCCTCCAGTCTTGCTGGCCCGACTCTGCCTCCCCGGACAACAGCAACGAAGCCGTCTTCGTCGGGGACCGAGCGCGCTGTTTTGCGGAGGCGGTTGCGCATTGATTCTAGGGCATTGAATTGAGAGAGGTAGGCGTTGAGCGAGGCTTGGAGGACGGGGGGTGACGGGTAGACGAGCGAGAGGTGGGATTTGTAGCCTTTTTTTCCCTGGTCAGTATTACAGGGTAGGTAGAAGGAGGACATGAGGGAAAAAAAACTTACGTTCAACACCCATATTCTCTGTACCTCTCCACTCAATCTCGAGCCCTTCCTTGACTGCTTTCTGGATCGCCTTCATGGCGCCCCTTGCGCTCTTCTTATCTACAAAGACGACGACGGCGCTGCTACCGCTTCGTCTCAGCTCGCTGCTCCATAGCTTGGGCAGCGCACTTTCTGCGTCTTCAACTACGCCCTCTGCTACCATCGCAGGATCATCTGGCGTCCTCTTCCTCTTCTTGCCTCGCGCAGCATTGTTCCCTGCGACAGCATCATCTTTGCTCCTCGCTGCAGCTTGCGTGCTATCGCTCTTCCACCGCTTATGCAGCGGTTGCGCCGGCACAGAACTGTCAAACTCAACGCGCTCCACCATCGAGCCGCCCAGTTGCTGCACAAAGAGTGCGCGAACGCTGGCTTCTGAGGCGTCCATCGGCACATTTACGACGAAGAGGCTGCGCTCGTCTGACTCGCTGGGTATGCTGGGCGAATGCGGTTTTACGTAGATGTAGTGTTTGGCATTGTTGCACTCGTCGGGGAGGCCGGACAGCGCGGGCAGTGTGAGGGGAAGAATGGTAAAGTCTGATACTTGTTTTGGGACAGGTTTGGCTTTTTTGGCCGTTGACGGCGCGGTGGGCGCCATTGGGGCAGGCGTTGTGGTTTGCGCCGGCGACGAGAGGGTGTGTGTTGGGTGAGGTGTTTTGGCGATGGGGCTTGGAGTCCGGTACGAATTGGCTGGATCAGCTCAAGCGCAGTCGGTTCCGAATAAACACTGGATCGGTCGTAAGCAAGGGTTTGTGGGTATGCTGTTGGAGGCTTCACATGTATGCGCAAGTGGTGCAGGTCGTGCTGGTGGGTATTCGTCGCTCACGAAATTTTGGCAGGGTTGGCACGGCCACATCTAGCTGGAACGCCGATCCCTGGCTTCACTGCCATACGCACACACGCACACACGCACAGTAGGGTAGATCGCTACGAATACACAAATCAGGAAGAAACAAACGGCGATGTTCTATTCAAATAGTCTTTTTGCTAAACTAAGATTTACTAGATTTGTATCCAAGTAGGTTTTGTGGCGAAGTGCCGTATGCAAGAAAACAAAGATAAAAATGTGGATATCAATGCGTTCATGGCTCGTAACGACAGTGAGTAATAATTCTCTCAGCACAGCGAGTAAATAGAAATTATATAATGATACCGAGCCTCTGCCCTGCCTGCAAAAACAAGCAGTAACAGGCACTGCCGCATCAGGCTTTTACAGTGAAGTGATTTGGGTATTGAAATACGGCCGTGTCATGGACGAAAATAAATGAATCAAATATAGGTATACACCCTCATGAGCAAGTCTCGTTGCCAGAAGAATGCAGGCAGTTTTAGTTGAAGCCACCTGGAATGCTCTTAATAGGGGAGTCTGGAGGCGAATGGAGAGCCTCGTCTTTCTTCTCGTTCTCCGGTGACGGCTCATGCGAGTACTTTGGCTTCAGTCTGTTGCCAATCTGCTCGAGCCTACTGTCTTCAACTGAAGAAAGAGATGAAGTCGAGTCTCCGCGCATGAGCGAAGGGGTGGAGTCTGGGCTATGCTTCGGGACAGTTGGAGAGGGTACAGCTGATGTATCTTGCGTCGTGCTTACCGATCCATCCGAGTTGACAGAAATGCGGTTGCGGAAAGGATTTCTGGCTGGCAGTGCTGGTGCCACAGGCTTAGCCACCTGGACAACGCGTGCACGAATTGCCTGTGGGGCTGCTGCCTGGTGGATCTCGTGAACAATGGGCTCCTCTTCCTCTTCATCCTCGTCGTCGTTGTCGTCGTCTTCCTCGTCTTCCTCATCATCATCATCGTCATCGTCCTCGTGATTGTCAAGATCTACTTGATTACGTGGTGCCTCGTTCCGGGGTGAGCCGCTCGATTTGTCATCCGTGGCTGCGTCTGATTTGACTCCCGTGGCTGTGAGAGTAGCCGCTTCGGCCTGTTTTTCAGGACTTTTTGGTGGTGGTGGGGTGGCATGCTCAACTGTTGTCTCAGGGATCTCTATCATTGGAGGACTAGGGGTCCGCACAACGCTTGATCTTGGTGGCAGTGCCGGGGCTGGCTTCTTGGCCGTCGGAGTGGGTGGTGGTGGCAGATCGTCTGTTTGTGTGCTCATATCAGCAGTTGGTGCGCGGGACTCAAACACGCTGCTTATAGTGCTCATTCGCCAGCTTGACCGCCGGCTGCCGGCAAAACTCGATCGGTCCATGCTCTTGCGATATGTAGAGTTTCTGAAGGTATTGTAAATGGGGCTCGTGGGGCTGGGTCTGAATTCAAATTGTTCACTGGATGGTCGACTGTTGGATCCTGCCTCTCTGATTTCCAGACCGGCTTCTTGTAATGCAAGTACACCAAATGGGTCAGGATCAACAGCATCTGGGATGCCAAAGGTTTTTTCCTCAGGGCCCGTAACCTCAAAGTCACCAGGCGGGGCTTCGTCTGGGATCAGAGACTCGTCGACATCTGTATCACCTTGAGCGGCTTTGAGTGTTTCCATGAGTCTCCGTGTCTCATAAGGCGGATGCCGTACTTTTCCAGCCAAGATATCCTTGACGCCTATGCGTTCGCCGTAGAAGCGCTCGTTCTCGTCTGTTCGTTCGATGACGATGGTTCCGTCTAGTTGAAGGCCAGCGTAGAAGCCTCGTGACTTGATGTAGGTAAATAAGGGTGACTGGCGCTTGTGAATCTCAGTGTCCAGCATAGCCCCAACACCAGCTGGACCGGCGACTGCGCTAATTTCCCCACCAAGGGTGCATCTTACGGACTGGAAGGCCTCGAGTGCCTTCTCAGAATTGATGACAATAACACAGTCGTAAATGTCTACTCCAACAAGGAAGCCTACTCCGACAGTGTGCATCATGATACCAGAGGGCGGTGACCATGTACCGTCCTCTTTACGTGCGACCAGTATACCGGCACCGCCAGATCCAGAGACCCAAAGGCCCGTCCTCATGGTTGTGAATATGCAAAGACCCTTTGCATTTTGTATGACTTTGGATGGTATCTTCTTGAGCACCTTTTGTTTTCCTTGGGGTACATTTGCGGTGGGTGGTCGGTCTTCTTCCTCATAAAAGCCATCCTCTGCGGCACGGTCAGTGCCTGCGTGTGTCTGTGTAGCGAGGACTTACTGCAGAAGCTCTTGAGAATTCGCGCGGCCTTGTCCGACTCGATGTCCAGGGTCGTAGGCCAGAATGCCTCGGAGCCGACCTTGTTGGACAGACGATTTACGGGTGCGCCGAGCTTGTCGACCCAGCTGTAGACCTTGTCGAAGCCGGCCTTGGACTGGGTTTTCGTCTTGGACCAGAGCGCCATGTTGGCGGGCTGACTACGTCACAGGCTGGCCAAGTGCTAGGAGTGGATTCGAGTACGAGTGCACATTGGGCATGCAGAGCAGAAAAGCGCGGCTGGCGGGCTTGAGAAAAGGCAACGAGCAGAGGCTCGGGATCGGATGTGTCGGGAATGAATGGTACACCAGCGGGCGACGACCGTTTTTCAGTCCCGCTGGTACGTCAGCTGTAAGCTAGATGTGGGCGGGCGCTGGCCGATGCAGGTGGCGGCGCCCTGTGTGTAGTATTGGGATATCTTAATAATACCACCCTAGGCAACCCCCAGGCGATCCACCCCTGCACTTTACGAGTCGGGCGAAATCTTGGTTGCAGTCATGAGATATTGATTGACCTGATGCGGCGGCGGGTACGGGAGGGGATCCAAGATGAGTGCAGCACACCATTAGGTGCAAACACGCATGCCGGCTGATTCGTTGAGGAGGCCTCGTATTGGCTGCCACGGCCACGCCAGGAACAAGCAGAAAAAAACAAACGCACGAAGAGACCAAGTCAAGGCAAGGCAGGTGACGCTTGGGGCGTGTGTCGTGAATCAGTTGCACGTGGCTGTACAATGCCCAGGCCAAAGGCAGTCGATGGTGCGACCGGGCTGATCCCCGTCGTCCCGTTCTCGTCCACGGTCAGCTCTTCCACAACCATCCCTTGCGGAAAAACACTATCGCCGCCTCCGACCCAGCCAACGCGCCAAGCATCTGCCGCATCAGGCGCGTCGCTCCAAGCTCACCAAAGTTTACGTTTTGCGACCGCGCCCACAGGCTGCACAACCAACAAAGAATATCCCTCAATCTTACTCTCAACCGCTGGTGCGCAGATGCTGTCGACAGTGTGGTCGTGAAATTAGCGCGCCCAGATTAGCACCAGGCCCATTGTTTATTGCAGGTTGGCTTGGTCCACCCTTCTAGCCTGTCCCATACCTGGGCCCGCAAACCATCAGCATAGCAGCGACTGCAATGTTTCGTGTCCCATCGCCGACACCACCCTCGACTCCCGCACGCGACTATTACGATCACGCCGAACACCCTCCTTCAACAACACCAGCTGGTCCGCCACCAGGCATGAGCAACGGCCTGTTTGGCTCGTCGCGGCCATCCTTCGACCCCAACCGCTACGATTTCGGCGCCACTTCTTTGTTTGGGAGCTCACCGCCCAAGCAGGATCTGCTCGAGGGCGTTGGATCTGGGTCAATAGGCACCTCAACTTTTGGCCGACCCCAGGTCCAGCGAGGTCGTCCCAGCTCGGGTCAGTTTCGCCCTGCTAATCGCGTGCCAGACAGAGATGCTGAGGGCGAAACTGACGAAGAAGAATACACCGATGAGGACGAGTATGATGACGAAGACGAAGACATGGATGAAGACGAGGGATCTGAAGAGGAAGAAGAGCAGTTCTCTGCGCAACGGCGCAACAAGGCGCAGAGCAGGTTTTCCCAATCGATAGTGTCAAGGGCAAGCGCAAACGACGTCGAGCCAGGTCCCGTCCTGGTACGATCAGGCGCAAAGCAGACACAATTCGACCTTTTGGCGCTTGCTAAAGGTCTTACATCGGGTGCCGGCCGATTGAACCTTCGTGAACCCGACCAGGTTATCCTCGACACGGAACTGCTGGTCGAGAAGGTGTACGACTCTCTACAGTCAGACTCGCCGGAAAAGAGAACTGAGGTGATTGGCTCAGTCGCCCATGATTTGATAGCAACATGGCGTGGGGCATCCAAGTCAAATCCTCGAGCCAGTATATCTTCAAACCGGTCCGAGAGTGCATTGGAGCTATCGCAAGCCACCCAACTGGCAGCTCTTTTGCTTACGCTGCACCACCCTCCCCAAATTGGCCTTGACCAAAAAACTTCCGCTCTCTCATTGGTACCAGCACGATCCGAATCGAAACAGTACACTCCAATCCCGAAAGCCTTACTTGACTGGTTGAACAGTACGTTTGATGGAGGCTCCGAAGTGGCAGAGGTATTGAAACAAACCGGTGGATACTCCAGACATCCTTCGTTTTGGGAAGTCGTACACGTCACCATTGCGCGGGGGAGATTTACCCAGACCCTACAGCTGCTACAGGGTGCACAGCTTGAAAATGCTGAAACAGCCGAGCATGACGGGTTGGGACATCGTGGATACACCGGAACACATCTTCAGTACGCCAACCAAGTAGTTCGTCAAGCAATTGATCTTTTGCGCGAATGCCCTGCTATCGCATCAGAAGACTGGGATATCAAGGGACACGATTGGACTATCTTCCGTCAACGCGTCCAGCAAGCTTCTGTCAGCTTGGAAGACTTTGCAGAAGGCGAAAGCGTAAGCCGCCAGTCTGTATCGCAGCCTTTCCAGGCGGCACACTTTGGAATTTCCCAGACCCAGGCAAGCTTCCAACTTAGTGTAGCGAGCCGCAAAGCCGAAAGCAAGGTACCCTGGTCCGTCTATGAGAACCTGGAAAGGATGTATCAGCTTCTACTGGGTAACGAAGAGGAGATTCTTACTTTGTCGGCAGACTGGATCGAGGCGACTCTCGGCCTGACTATCTGGTGGAACGGAGAAGAAGAGGACCTTGCTCAAGGCAGTCTCGCGGCCAGTCGTCGGTCCATGATGCGGTCGCAACGAGTCCGCCCTGTCGATGTGACACCAATTAAAGCGTATTCCCAACGGCTGTCTGCTTCGCTTGCAGCAGTAATACAAAACAGCGATGAGGATTTTGGTATCAATTCTGTAGACCGCTTCGAGGTGGGTCTAGCCTGTGTCCTGGACGACAATGCAGAAGGCGCACTTGAGATTCTCCATGGATGGTCGCTCACTATAGCCTCCGCGGTAGCTGAGATTGCCAGTGCAGGAGAATGGTTCAAGGGCGCCAAGGGGCTGTTGGATCAGTTCGATCAGGATGACTTGATGGTCTTAAGCTATACCGAACAACAACAGCCAAAGGGTGTGACAAAGGACGATTTGCTCGTTTCCTACTCGGACCTGTTGGCATCAAAGGCGCAGATCACAGGCAGAGAAGGCCAGGAGTCCAAAGAAGGATGGGAGTTGGCTGTGCAAGTTCTGGGGAGACTCGATGATACCATAGCAGCAAACGAGCGTATCGAGCGGATACTCAACGATTTACCTCTCGAATCATCAGCTCGCGTTGACAAGATCACTCAGCTATGCCATAACCTGGGTCTCTCACATCATGCAGTCACCGTTGCTCAGGTATGTTACTATTCTCATATCATTGGCATTGATTCTAACCACGACAGAAATACGCTGATCACCTCCGCACAAACACCGAGAGCTATGGTGATACTCTCCTCTACTACGCCCGCGCCCATGATGCATCGAGAATCCAAGAAGTGCTTCGTGTCTTAGTCGCCCACTGCCTGGTCAAATCCATGGCATACCCTCCCTTGGACGAACTTGACGAATCTCTCAACTCGCTCATCACCTCTCCCAAGCAAGCTCTGACCAAGCTTGCTAAAACAGACTCCGAGGCCGCCTCTCTACTCTCGAATCATCTTAGTGGCTACGCAACAATACGCAAGTACTATGACGTTCGCGACGAAGAGTTACTCTTAAAGAGCGGAGGGAAACCATTACATAGACCCATGACTCGGAAACGAGCTGCTGCCAACGCCCTCATGGTCATCATTGCAAGCGCGGCGTCCAGTATCCGAGGAGGCTTGTACGACCCCGAAGTGGAAACTGTGGTCCCTGTCGACGTCCTGCTTCCACTACTAGGCGAAGCCCTAATCTTTGTCAACCAACCAAAGCGTACCCTTACTCTCCGCCATCTCTATGATCTACTCGCCGCAATCGAGGACCTAGACACTGCCCCTAGCATGATCCGAGCACAGTGTGAGGAGGTCCTTAACACTACATTGCTCTCAGCCCACGATGCCAACTCTTCACATCAAATACCAAACCCACATGGCTTCCTTACTAAGTCGACGTCGAACCTGACTACCGCTTCCAGCCAATACTCAATCATTGGTTCCATGGACTTCGGCTCGGCAGACGGCCAGAGTGCAGAGGACTCTACTATCCTGGTCAAAGGCGGTCATGTCGATGACAGCAAGCGTGGGTGGGATTGGCGCAAGGGCTTCCCTCAGGGCGCAAAAATCGAGGATATCATTGCTGTCTTGAGGGTTGGTGTCGCGCGTGAGATTGCAAGAGCATTCGCTGAGGGCGAAATCGCCGCATAAGAAAGAGACGTCTATCTCACAAGAAAACGCACAGGGGGGAGGGGGAGAAGAAGAAGTATTTTGGATTAGGAGGCGGGGGAAGAGCCTAGGGATTTGATACCATGCCACATTGTACGAGTACTTGCACGTTGACAACGAACGAAAGGCAATCTCGTTTGTTTGGATATAGGAGAGAGTGTGCCTTTGTTAGTTATGGGGATGGGGGGGAAATACATGGAAAGAAAAATCTTAATGAAACCAGCGTTCGAGCATGATATAAAGTCTCATTTTCGTTTTTCCACACCTCTGCGGCTCCTAACCTATGTGCCATTACCGTTGAGACATGTGAAAATTGCCCACTACTAAATCATGTTTCTACGCATAGACGTAGCAAAGCGGCCCAGCGGTTGTCGAAAACATCTCTTTACTCGCAAGATGATTCATACCCTCTGGCGCCGCAACACCCATCTCCTGCTTATCGTCTGGCTTTCCGCGAGGACTATTCGGCATGGACCAGTGTGTGCCGCCTAAACTGATGTGTTAGTATTTGTTAAAGATAGAAAAAGGGGTGAAGAGTTAAAAGGAGAAAGAAAAAGGGACTTGCCTTCATACATGCTCGTTCGCTTCTGAATCTGACCCTCAAGATACATAGTCCACATCCACCAGTGCCGGTCCAGCTGCGTGTGATGCAGCCAGAAGAAAGGTTCGCCGGGACTGACATAGACATCGCCGCCAGGATCGCCCCAGACACTATAGTGACCGGCTACGTGTAGGGCACCAAAGGCATTCGATGTGTTTGTCTGCAATGTATCCTGGAACGCGGCAATATCGCTGTTACTCTCGATATGGCGCACTAGGTCTTCTGGCCTGAGGTACCGCTCCGTCAAGAAGTTGTGGACGTCGCGACGGAGACAACGGGGGTTATCGCCATACCCGTCAGCACGTGGGTTGGGAGGAATCTTCAGTTTGGGGTCCATGGTAGGCATGACGGGACCGAGGTGAATGGTGAGGTTGGCAAACGGTCCACTGGTTACGCAGCCACCTCCTGGGCCACCTGGGAGGGTTGGGCCACCGGGTCCGAGGGTCAAACCTGCGTGAGGGCCGATGGGGTCGCCGTTGCTACCCATGCTCCATTCATCCCCGTTGAAGATGGGGCTGTGAACTAAGTCGTTGTACTTGGACCAGTCCCAGTAGGGTTGATAGCCGGCATATTGGCATTCGCTGCGTAGGGCGCTCTCGTAGGCCCAGACGAAATAGCGGTGCCAGTGCATGAAGTTTGCAGTAGCGTGGATGGTAGGCGTCAGGTTCTGGAGTAGAAAGCCATGGTTAGTATGTTCATATGTGCTGAGCGTGTGGGTGGCTTGCCATGTGAATGACGACAAAGTCATCATACCGAGACTTTGCACCAGGGTACTCGTCCGCCGGGAGTTTGGAAGGTGCTTTGAGTAGGCATAAAACGGCATCAGTGTAGGCCTTTCGCTCTGATCGGGTGAGACTGCCGCTGTCATGTGTTAGTGTATATGTTTAACTGTTGGCAGATGATACTTACAATTCCTTTCGCACTGCGACTGTGTCTTCGTTGCAGGTTGAGTCTCGACTCATGCCATCATTCAGAGTGCCATCAAGCACTTTGTAGGCGTTTTGAAGAGCTTGGTTTTGGATACCAGTGAGCTTGGTCCTAGCATCTTGCCTCTTCTCGAATGGTGATGCGAAAGCGCCCAAGGTCAGGCATAGTGCTGTGACAAGGGCTTTGAGAAAATTGCTAGCCATCGGGTGAAGATTGAGGAAGTATGTGGTGAGGAGTTTGCCTGTCTTATATCTATGGATGGAGTGCTCCTTCCTCTTCTCTACGTGGGCAACAGCCGTGCCACACTAGTTTTCACTGCTGCCACTCCTTTTGTTGTTATGACTAAGGCATGTGGGGCGGCTCTTGGGGCAATATGGAGCAATATCACACTGTATGGTGGTTGGTATATACACTGGAGGATCGGCGCTCTGTATACTGCGCTTACCGGGACATACCGAAAGCAACAATGTTTTTTTAGTAGAATTGCGAGCGTACAATTCAAGAGCACACTCGCATGGATGTACATACATGCTGAAAATATGCGGGACCGACATTGCTGCGCGGTGCACTTTTTAGTAGCCGTCAGAAGGGATCTATTTACACCACTGCAAGCTCAGCTACAGTAACTTGACTTGGAGGTACATCAAATACATGTTTTATGCAAGCTGTCAAATTTGGGTATGGCAGATCTTGTCTTGCAGTTCCGAGTGACGCTGTTGAATGATCAATATCAAGCATTCAATACCGGCAATTGCACCCCTGTTAGTCGGGGGATATTGTGCCGGACACGTGTAGAATTGGCTAAAGCTATGGTACTTTAAAGCAAATTTCAGAACATCAAGATTGATCAGTCCCAGTCTAATCGAGACAGTCAAGCCTGCGAGTTGTATTGTTGCGCGGTCTTGAGATTTTTGCCGTGAGGATTTCCAAGCAAACTTATATGATGTGGGGAGCAGTGAGGTGTTCGATTTTCTCCGCGCATAACCTGCGTATGACATTTATTTAGAGGTGCGCAGTACGAAGAGGAATGGTGAAACGCGCATTCAGTAAGAAAGCAACTGAAAGGGAAGGCCGAGAAGAACACGTAATTTTATGTCTAACTACATAGTTGTTTACAAGTCATGTCATTCGGAGTAGGTGTTGTGTGGCAGCGCGAGCGATTCCATGGCAAGTCAGAAACGAGACAGTCCTCACTCGGTCGAAGGTAGCTATAGGCATATGGGAACTAGATATTGAAGTCTACATAGTCCCAGCTTGTTGCCATGAGACGATTGGCGAGACTCGTACCTTAAAAGTATGTAAAAACTTGCCTTTAACACGTCGGAATGTTCGGAGAGCCATACATGTATCGCGTAAACCGGATCTCAGATACAGTACGGCAATGTTTCAGATCCTTGGTGCATTCGCGACAAACTCTTGATACCATGCTGACAGACTTCTCAGTCCTGGCGCCACCAATATTGCAAAAGGTGTGATGGAACAGTATACACTGCAAAAAGGGTGTACGTGTTAGCCAATCATGGAACACACAAACGTGCATCATGGGTAGAAGACTAGGATATGTGGTAAAAGGAACCATGGATCGCAAAAAAGGCCTGACTGCAACGAGCGCGCTCGGCGAAATCCACGGCATGTGAGTTTGCGGGGGAGTTGTTAGTCAGGTTGCAATGTAGAGTTATGAAAAGCGTGGTGTGGTCTAGTGTCGGTTGTGGGCAAGATTGTTGAATACACCCATGGTATTACCCAGCGTGCCAGGGCTGATTTGGAAAGGCTGCTGGGCATGAGGGCAAGACTGGGTACCAGTGACAGGGCGAAACGGTTGGGTTGCAGGAGGGCGGCCGGAGCCAAGCCGGAAAGGGAGTTAAGTGGTAATGGTAACGTGATTTTGTGGCGCGACCGCGTTGAGGGGGCGATCGTCGTCGCGTCAAAGGGCGCGCTGCTCTCCAACTGTCCCCCTCATCTCCGAGGCTGAAGGATGAGCGACACGTATTGCCGCAGAATTAGGCACCGTCTGTTGGTCTTGGACGCGGCTCCGTCTGGTCGCGAATGGCATTGTTGCGCGGAATCGGGTCGCTGCCTTGTATCATGCTGCTGCATCAGATGGCCGGTCCATGGAGGCGACTTTGCCCCTCAGGGGAAGGCAAACCGCCGCATGTGGATTGAGCCTAGGACGAGCGATGAACCGTCGCTGGCTACTGCGCGGAGTCGGCTGGGTTTGCTTTTCGCAAAGTTTCCTGGGTAGCGTGGCCAAAGCTTCGGATGTTCCTTCGAAAGGGCTATGGGCCATGGATGGATGCCTTGGACAAGGGACGCGGCCAATCATGGGCGAAAGGCATTGCTCTGTGTGTGCGCCGATTGGCAACCTGATAAGAAAAAGCATGAATCGGAGCGTCGCAAGAACGAAGACTCAGGAGTGCAGAAGCATGGAATGCTAGCTGTCGTCGACTAGCGCCACCAGGTCTTTGTTTCACAACCTTGCACAAGTCTGAGTAGAGGCTTAGCCTTGTGCACACCACTGACTCTTCCCCCCAATCTCCACCCCAAAGAGGAATGGACAACATGTGATATCGCGTCGACGCGTGAAGCCAATTTACGCGTCCAATCGCGTCGTAATTCACCCCTCTCCCTGGCAGGGCCAGATAGCGGCCTCCTGGGCCGCGTCAGGTATATATACACACCTGCAGTCGCTCGCTACTTTGGCCGCCATCGCCTGTCCTGTCCTGCTACATTGGCTTGCGTGTTGAGACTTCAACATCTGTTATTCACGCACGGTACCTCCAAGTATCCAGTACATCCATCTACCTAACCCATAATCCCATCTTGTGTACCGCCAGCCAGCCATGTTCTCATCGTCCAACCGCACCCGATACCAGGAAGGCAGCTTCTCGAAACATCGAGCAAGCAAGTCGAAATCGTCCAAAAAGAACCCTTCGTTCAAGGACTCACCTAGAAGAGTAGAGAAACTAGCACAACAGGCGCAGGCGTCATCAACCAACTCTAATCCGGCTTCTCCATCTCTAGGCAGGTGAGTTTCGCCACCTGGGAAGCTCCTCTCAAACAGTCTTACTAATGATATGTACAGTGCAATCGTTACCATATCTGTCGGGCATGAGCAAAGGCTCTTTGCAGCGCATGAAGATGTCTTATCCCATTCGCCCTGGTTTCAATCCCTTTGCAACGGCCAGTTCTTCCAAACCACCACCAACAAACGCATCGATCTGCCAGACGAAGAACCCGAAGTCTTTTCATCTATCCTCGAGTACCTCTACAAAGGTGACTACTACCCACGTATGGAA
Organism: Curvularia verruculosa; assembly: GCA_036172615.1. Taxonomy (NCBI): domain Eukaryota; kingdom Fungi; phylum Ascomycota; class Dothideomycetes; order Pleosporales; family Pleosporaceae; genus Curvularia; species Curvularia verruculosa. The sequence continues at coordinate 56,380 of JAWDHC010000026.1, read as the reverse complement.
TACGACAAGAAGCGCAACAGCTGGAGCCTCGAAAACGGCGGTGCCAACTCCAACAACACGCACGAAGCCGTCATTCAGTCATCGGTTGGACCGATTCTCAAAGACACCATCATCTACTGCCAAGCAGATAAGTATGGTCTCCAGGAGCTGAAGAAGCTTGCTCTTAAGAAGCAAGGCCTCCAGTCTGGCATCCAATGCTCCACCATCCTTACCTCTGCTCGTTACGCCTACGCAAATACACCTGACAGCGATTCTAAGCTTCGAGCGCACTACCTTGCCCTCATCATCCGCGCCCGACACACTTTCAAGCGCAGCGGAACAATGCAGAACGAGATGGAGCATGGCGGAAAGCTCTTCTTTGATCTGTTCGTCGCCATGGTTAACCACATGGACGACCTGTCTGCCTAATTGCCTTACTAGGCCATCTTTCAACCGCTTTGGTCGGTTGATTCTTCCCTTATCTCCACTACAACCTTTCGACGATTTTATTGCCACCTAGAACCCACCGGTAATGTTGCTCCCTTCTTCTTCAACCTTCTTGTATATATATTTCCCCCGATCAGCCTCACCGCTACGTCTCCTTAGCGTCGGGCTTTCCTAACGTTCTATTTTTCTTCTTTTTGACTTACGCAAGGCGTTTCTGGAATATCCCTTTCGCTTTCTATCGCTCAATCAGTTCTCTCTGTTGTACTACCATCTTTCCTTTTGTTTGCTTCATCCACGGTTTCTTTCAGATGTGTTTCAAGAATGGCAACAAATTTGGGAGACCCAAAAACAAATTGCGTCATGGATACCCAATGCACGGGCAGTGACATGTGCTGGATGCGTCTTTTTGTTAACTTTCCTATCAAACGGCTAAGTAATATCTTTTTATCTACTTCTTTCCTTTTTTTTCTCTCTCTCTCTTTCTGAATGTCTCGTGGTAAGACGGCATCATCAGATTGTACCAAGACGGAAACCAACGCTGTCAGGCTTCTTGCTTTTCACCATGCTGGATGATATTTGTTTAAAACTCATGAAGAATACATGTTTTGCCAATCTAACCGCAGTCCACTTTGTATCTCGATACCTCCTCCATTGTGTGATGTGGTCCGCATTTCTCAACAAGTCAGAGCCGCCATGCTTCACTTCCCTCACCCCCTCTCCCATCCACCTATACTTTCTAAAACACCCAAACGCCACAAAACCTTATCGGACTCTGACTCAGAAGGCTACCGAACACACTGCACGCTGTAGACCAGATTAAAGTGAAGCTGCAGCTAGCACAATGCAAGGGACCCAAAGTAGCGTAAATGAGAACCAAAAAGCAACAGTGAGGGAATCAGACAAAAGGGTAGCGAAGAGAAACGAGGCAGAGTGGGAAGGAGGGTGTGAAGGATGTGCAGTGGCGGAAGATAAGGCGAAGAGGTGACGCGTCATGTGATGGGTGGCGTGTATGTATGGATTGTATGCGTAAAAAGGTACAGAAGGAAGGCTTCAGTTTTCTCTAGTCTCTACAATTCATGGTATTCGTTGTCGTTTGGCGCATGTCATGCATCCATAAGGCTATCTCACCCGACAAAATGTCTGCATCCCTGTACTAGAACTGATGACACGCTCTAGTATACCTCCATGCGCCAAACCCAATGACAATGTATGACTCTTGTTGCCAAGGCATTCGGCCACAGCGTTTTAGGCATCAAGACATCAGACCCCTGTACCGGGAAAAGCACCTCTCTTGTTCATGACCACGATACCATGGTCGCGTGAAATGTACCCTTTCATGAGTCCCTGAACAAAAAAGTTAGCCCTTGTACCAGTCAGGGGTAAGAATGAATAAAAAGAAAACAACACGCTGTGATAAGGTTTACCTACCTTGTAGATTTGGTTGGCCAGTAAGCACTCGACCTCGTCGTCCTCTACGACTTGGCCGCTGCCTTCACCTGCAGTACCCATTCTGAGGGCGGCTGCGAAATGCGCTAGTGGTATGCGGGACTTGCGTATTCTGTCCTTCTCTGTCTGTCCTTCCTTGAGGTCGTCATAGCCGGCAGCAAGATACACCTTTCTCAGGAGATTGCGCAGAGCGATGTCACGACTTCGTTCGAGAGTGAGAAATATGCGCCGCTTGACAAATTCGGGCTCGCCTTGCGCAAGAGCCCTGTCGAAACCTGTAAGATCTCCTCGCTTGATGCATGACACGAGCGGCCCAAATGTCCCCTCAAGGTGTGGTGCTTCTGCAAGAAGGCTGCGTGTTGGGACTTTGTGTTGTGTGATGAGGCGGCAGGGGATGAGGTAGGTGAGGATTAGGCTACAGCAGTCAGCTCCAGGCATGTCTTGTGCCTTGTTGTCATACTTACGACTTGTTCCGCTGTGATCGCGAATAGCATGACTCCCATGCTTCCTGCAAACTGCTCTCTGCCTAGTCGTTATTAGCCAGTGTCCTCCTCTCGGCTTCCGTAGACATACCTTGGCATAGTCCTCCTGCAAGAATGACAACACTCCAAGATAGTACTTGTACGTGACCCTATGCGCTCGTGGATATAGCCCGAATGTTGGTAGGTCGGACTGTGCTTCGATCGATCGCACGACGTTCTTCGATAGGCTTACGGCTTTCAGCTATGGATTGATTCGTTAGTATCTGCTAAGGTATCAACAGTCGGCCAATCTCACCTTAAAGTACGTCTTGAACTGGAGATTGGCTATGCAGTAAACACCCCATTTTCGCGACTCGGACATGTCTGGGTTTCTGGGACACTGTAAGAAAACCCCTCGAATACGATAATGGAAGTGTGGCACACCTGTCACCGAGGCATAGCGCAAAGATCCTGTTGAAAACGCGTGCGGCCTCTTCAAGTTTCTGGTTCTGGGGAACAGTGCTCACGATATCGTCTGAAAAGCCTGTGCTGGGAGTTGCTGATTTCGATTTGGCCAGCTGCTCGTCTGCCTTGATAGCTATCTTCCTAAGATGGTTCGCAGTGAAATACAGCGTAAAGATGGCCCATGGCGGTAGCAGCCCAGCCGAGATGTGCTTGATAAAGCTGCTGGTCAAGTCCTTCCAAGTATCATACACTGCCACATATTGCTGCTCGCTGAGCTTGCCCTGGTTCGCAGCCTCGTCTACCTTGATAATTTCCTTGACCGCGCGCCAATAGCAGGCAATGATATCAACCCAGGCACCACTCTCTTTGTTGGTCATGCGCACGTTCTTGCTATATTTGAGCGCATAGCGGAGATCGCCCTCAATCTTATCGTCGGCGGATGCGCGGTAGAAATCATACAGCCGTCCTGGATCATGCGCAGGCGCAACTGGACTGAGAAAATCTGCGACAGGTTGTGCCAATCCTGTGCCATACGCCTCAAAGAAAGGCTGGAGTGCGGCTTGCATGGTTTGCGGCTCAAGCAGGAGCTACGGTTGCGACTATTGCTGCTAGTGTGCTTGGTAGAAAGTCTCAGCAGAATTTGAGGCCTCAGGTGACAGGCTCAATCATTGGACATGTCGTATTGTGCTCGTGCCGGACGCGGAGCTGGTGACGTTTTGGAGGGCGAATGTTTGGTGGTGTCGGCGTTTGCGCGACGGGTTCGCCGATGGGCACCTTGCGCCTGCCGCCAAGTCGTGGTGGCTGCTCTTCTCGGCTAGCGCCCACAAGCGACCTCGAATTCGACAGGCCGGCCACAATTCGCGATAGACGACCTGAACTTCTCAACCCAAGGTACTAACCACAGCACAATTACGGTCAGTTCATATTGCCTTCTCATAACGTTACTGCTTGCTAACATATTGCAGATGGGTAAGCAGTCTCTTTCATTCTCACCCGCGTCACCGTCTCGCACCAGCAATTGCAGCCGATGGAGTTTTCGCACACGAACCCGCGCACACAATCCCATAATCCCATGGCGACACGCTCAAAATGACGAGAAACTGGAGGAGGCAGTAAGGAGGATGTGAAAGACGCCCTCACGTCTACTCGCTGGCCGAGCACATGTTACAGCCGTGATGATTGTGATGGAAGAAAATTGAGCATTTGCATGCGCCCACCTGGACCACCCCGGCTGCGTCCCAATCGCCTCAGCACGACCGATTCGCACTGTATACATTTACTGCAATTGCTGAATGAGAGACTATCGAATGTTTTTTTTTGGGGGGTCAGTACTGACGATGCATCAGCTCGCTTCCAGGAATACCAGATCATCGGGCGCCATCTGCCTTCCGAGGCCAACCCTGCGCCAAAGATCTACCGTATGCGCATCTTTGCGACCAACGAGGTCGTCGCCAAGTCACGGTTCTGGTACTTCCTTGGCAAGCTCCGCAAGATCAAGAAGGCCAACGGTGAGATCGTCTCTGTCAACCAGGTACGCCCGCACCCACGAGTAAACACACGGCACAGCGCGCTGAGGCTAACCCACATTCAGATCCACGAGAAGAGGCCCCAGAAGGTCAAGAACTTTGGCATCTGGCTCAAGTACGACTCGCGCTCCGGCACTCACAACATGTACAAGGAGTACCGTGAGATGTCCCGTGTCGCCGCCGTCGAGGCCCTCTACCAGGACATGGCTGCCCGTCACCGAACGCGCTTCAGGTCCGTCCAGGTATGATTGTCCCTTTTTCCCTTGAATCTACAACGACAGGCTAACACTATTTTCAGATCCTGAAGGTTGTTGAGATTGCGAAGACCGACGACATCCGCCGACCATACATCAAGCAGCTCCTCACCAAGAAGCTCAAGTTCCCTCTCCCCCACCGCATCAACAAGAAGGCGGGCAAGAAGGTCTTCTCTGCTACTCGCCCATCCACTTTCTTCTAAGCGTGTTTCTCATTACGGAGTGCGGTCTGGATGGGAAGGATTGTTATGGGTTTCCCTCGGTTATGCATGCTTCACGAAAAGAAGTACACTAGGAACGAATGAAAATCCCTGATACCTCCGTTCGAGTCGTCGTCGAGACGTGTGATGCTACACAGGGTGCTTGGCCAGGGTTCCGCAAACGGAGAAAAAATAAAGTTCTCCGACTACCAAATCAGGGTATGGTTTCAAGGTGGACGATAGACAATGAACTCATGAAATCGCGAGTCGACATGTGCCTTTGTGTATTGTGCTCTAACATGCCACTAGATCTTTGATCCTCCTGTAGGTGCTACTTTTGGCCTTCCTGACGTGTCCACGGGTATCCACCATGGGTAGCCTGTCAACTTGATATTGTCCATTGTACCCTTGAAGTTAGCCGGTCGCTTCTCCATGAAAGAGTCGACACCTTCCTTGTTGTCCCTATACACGTCGACCATTAGTATACTAACACGCTAGCTCGTTCACGTGTATGTTTAAACTTACGGCGACCCAAACAGCTGAAAAAGAATCCTGCTGTCCAACAGATGCTGACCCTCTGGACTCCCACGATCCCGGTACATCAACTCCTTCATCAAATACGTACTCACGCTACTCGTATTCGCCGCAACCTCCTCAGCCACCTCAAGCGCCCTCGGCAGCACCTGATCCGGCCTCTCACACACGTCTGCAAAAAGGCCATCCCAGACTTTGTGCGTAGCCGGATAGGTACTCCCCGTCGTAACAGCCTGCATGGCGCGCGAGTGCCCAATCAACCTAGGCAGGTAAAAAGACGAAACGGCCTCCATGACGAGGCCGCGGCGCGCAAAGACAAAGCCGATTTTCGCAGTTGAAGACACGATGCGAATGTTCATGGGCAGTGTCATGGTGATGCCGACGCCCACGGCGGAACCCTGGATCGCAGCGATGCTGGGCTTGCGGCAATGATGTATGGCAAGTGCGACGCGGCCGCCTCTGTTATTTGGGGTTTTCTCTCGTTAGTAAATATATCTTTGCATATAGTTTTAAACAAAAAAAGACTCCATCATGATTAACAAGAGTGTACACTAAGCAACACGTGAAAGCAACATTCTCCACATCTCTTTTCTTAGTTCCCATCCCTCAAACCCCCTCCCCCCCCTTCTTTTCTCTCTCAAACCAATGTAAAATAGAAAAGAAAAAGAAAACACAACTTACCCATCCCTATGCGTCTCGACATCCTCGTCCTCCGCCCTCTTAAACCCATCTTCCAAATCGGCTCCAGCGCAAAAAATCCTACCCTCTCCCCCCGTCACTACGACGCACCGCACGCGGTCGTCCCTGTCAAAAAGCGCGTACGCGGCTTCAAGTTCTGCCTGCATGGTTGGGGTAAAGGCATTGTGGTGCTTGGGGCGGTGCAGCGTGAGGATGATGATGGACGGGTCACGCGTGTGGTGCGCGGTGCGGATTTGGCTGAAGGCGAGGGTGTCGTAGGATTCTGGGAGGGAAAGCGGTGGTGGTGGTGACATGGTCTTGGGTATTATGTATGTATGTTGTTTTAGGTGTAACTGTGGATGAATGGACGTGGTTGAGATGGACGGGGATTTGGATATACGGGGAGGTGGAGGGTGGGTCTAGATGGGGGAGTGGATGCAATTTGTTTTGAATATATATAGCAATGTTACCTCTATGCGCGTTGAATTTGTGGGATTTCAATGTATGCTTTGGGGTGTTGGAGAATGCGGTGGTGATGCGTGCGGGGATGGGAAAGGACCGAGGTACGGGCGGATATGTTCAACATTGATGCATATGCGGCGGACGTGTACCTGGCTTGCCTGAAAATGCTAAATAAAGTGTTGAATAACGTCTAGGAGATGAGAGCAAGATGACGATGATCATGTTCCGATGCACGGCGCTTGGTGGAGGGAATGTAGTAAAAAAGTTTATGTTTGCTGATAGGCCATGTTAAATGTATTTCGACTTCTGAATGATATTTTAAACCACAGCTGAATACTGGACTTCATCGCGGCAGAAACAGCAGCCCGCCCGATTTCTCAAATAGATGCCATCAACCGTAGTTCTCTCTTTCATTTCCATAGATTACCAGCGAAATGGTCATGCAGCCGTCAGATTTTCTCGGGGTCGTTAATTCCACCATTGGTAATGATATATGTAGCTTCCTTTTCAGGCATGTCTAAGAGGCATGTTAGCACCAAAGATTTTTTTAAAAAAAAGCACAAAATCTGACCTACCGGGAGAGTCCTGAATCTTCGCGACGCGTTCTTCGCCTCGTCCCTTGCGAAGTAGAATCCTAGTAGCAGAGGCGTGGGCGAGAATGTGGCCTCCAACCGGCTTGCGTCCATCGGCACTGGCAAACAAAGCGCTTGCTCCAGGATCGCTTTGAACTTGGTTGGTCATTAGAACGGCGACATTGAACTCTGCGTATTGTTAGTGAAATAAATTTCGGCAAGACAGTTGTGACCAACCCTCAGCAACATGGGTGAGCTTCGAGAGGAACTGATTGAGCTTCTGTTGCCGCTCATTCAGCTCACCGCGTCCGGTATAGTCGACACGGAAGAGCGCCATGATGCTGTCGATGATCAGGAGGCGGTACTCATTGCTGACGAAGAACTCTGCGACTTTGTTCAAGAGCTCCATCTGGTGCTCAGAATTGACAGCACGAGCGTACGTGATGTTGTCTTGTGCTACGAAATATTAGCACAAATGCAACAAATGGATTGGCTCATGTACCTGTTTCAGGATCTACACCAAATCTCTCTGCAATTTGGGCTATCCTCTCCGGTCGAAAGGTACCTTCGGTATCTACACCATGGTTAGAATGAGCTCGTCATTGTAGGAGGGCGACATACCGATATATGCCACTTTGCCTTCAGAACCGCCCATATCTTTGGGAAGCTGTGCGATAACAGCCATGGTATGCGACAGTTGCGTCTTTCCACAACGGAACTCGCCAAAAACCTCGCTGATGCTCATGGTCTGAAATCCACTGTCGAACATCAGTAATGCACGTGTAAAAGTTGAGTTAATTCCATCCTCACCCTCCGAGAATAGCATCAAGCGATTTGCTCCCGGTTGAAATCTTGATGACGCGCTTTCGCTGTTGACCGAGCTCATGAGCAGTCTGGAAGCCTCCACCTGCAGGCTGCATGGAGTTTCAGTAAAGCATGCTTGATCACTGTTGCATTACCTCAACGTACCTGACATTTTGCAATGGCATCCTTGACCTTGTCCACTTTGATCTCACTGAAGCCCTTGATCTTGAGCAGATTACGACGAGTGGCAGAGTGCACTGAAGCGATTGTGTAGTAGCCATTGGCTTTCAACTTGGCAATGTCGACAGCGCCGATGCCGTGCGCCTGGATCGCATCGATGTCGACAATGAAGCCATCCTGAGCACTGGAAATTAGACGTGTGCTCTCACATTGGGAGCAAGTCAGTCACTCACATCATTGTTCGAATCGTCACTGGCTACGGATGACGGTGCCATGATAGCGATGTATACTTGTCGATGCAATACTAGTGAAAAGATGCGATTTAAGCAGACTTTGTTACACCGATTGGATGAAGGGACGGAGAGATTGGCTGTGAAGAATGCAAAGAAAATCTGCGAGGTCGAGGAAGAGGAAGGTAGTGTAGGAAGGTGCGATGGGCTTGCTATCATGTACACACACTCGAGGCAAGGAAGGTGCCACCGAGTCAGACTACATAGTGCTGCCTATCACTGTAATGTTACGGACAACTGCCAGAAAACGAAGAAGCTTTCCAATTCGTGCGTCTCTCTACAAAGGACGTCCAATTGCCATGATGCAATGATATTAGCAGATGAGCATAAGATAGAAACTAACAATGCTACCTACAAATTCGTACAACTGTATACGGTCATCGATTGTACGTATGTTCCTCGAATTCACAACATCGTCGTTTGCATAAAGTTCATGTAACCGGCATTGCACACCACTCACTATATACAATATCGCACGTGCTCGATAGAACCATATAAATATAGCTACCACCGAAAAATATCGAAATAGATACAAGACGGAACCACGGGCATATGCTACCCCAGCTCCCGACAAACACACAATCTCCTTCACTCTTCCTCCTCCATACCACCTCAATCCCTGCCGTCAAACTTCTACACCCAAACCACTACAGCCGCCTTCAAGCTCCATAGGAAGCACTACCAAAGTATCCAAGCATATGCGCGCACGAGCCAAGCCTGCCGAAGAAGCAGCTGGTACGAGCATATCCACAGATGTAGAGCAACCATCCAAATCGCCAAGCCGTCGTCTGTTCGAAATCATGGTAGAATGGTTGAAGTAAGGGATAACGTTTGTGGGTATCAGCGTAAGAATTGTGAAGAACTTTTTTTAATCCGTTGATGACTCGTGAATGCGTGAAATTTGCCGAAAAGATGCTGAGATAGGCAGGTAAACGATTGTGATGAGATGTTGACTTTGAACGAAAGGCACGGAAATGCATGCCACATGTCAATATTCCGCTACGATGTCACTCGTAGCAGAACTTGAGCTAGCGGAACTCGTTAGTCACCTAAGCGACGGCAGCCGAGGGAGCAACTGTCGCGGGGGCGGGAGCAGGGGCGGGAGCAGCGTTGGCGGTGGTGTCACCGTTGACTTCGGCCTGAGTGCAGTCGCGAGAAATGTGACCGGTTTCGCCACAGCGGTAGCAGGTCTTGCCGGCAGTGTTGAGTGGACCGCCGTTGGGTGCGGTGCAGTCGCGGGAGATGTGTCCTGTACTAAGTCAATATCGGTACTGCAGATTCAGACTGGTGTACTGACCCAACTTGCCGCAGGCGTAGCACTTCATAGCCTGGGCCTGGCAATCACGGGCAAAGTGGTTAGGACCTCCACACTTGTAGCAGGTAGCAGGGCGAGCGCCGCCAGCGAAGCCGCCCCTGAAGCCTCCATAACCGCCGCGAGGAGCGCCAGCACCACGACCCATTCCTGGGTTAGGGCAGTTGCGGGCAAGGTGACCAGCAATACCGCAGCTGTAGCAGCGTCCGCTGGTACCTGCTCCGCTCAGGCGCAGAGTTGGGCAGTCAGCCTGGACATGTCCGAGGCCCTGGCAGTGATAGCACTGCTTGGCTGTTGCTTCGTCAGCGTTCTTGTGCTTTTGTAGCCTCAGTTTTTTACTGGGTTTTGGCGAGTGTTGTGAGAGCGATCATGGGAACATGCTGAATGGATAGTAGGGGGCGGTGGATTCGAAATGACGTACTCTCGGTGGTGCGGGGATGCGGGCATCCATTGGACTCATGTCCGGGCTGCTTGCCTACAAGGTGTATTAGTTTATGATTGGATATGTGGGCTTGGAGTAAGACATACAATTGTAGCAGAGCCTCTCAGACGAAGAGCACACCTCTGCATATTCGTAAGTCGCATTGCCACATGGACATATGGCCACACTCGTCATGGCCTCGCGACACAAATGCCGCCATTGGAGGTATCAGCTCGCCGCATATGCCTCACAATAGCGTCACTGCGACGCGGGCCACGAGTGAGTGCGTCTGATGTAGCTTACCGGCGTAGTGGCCGACGTTTCCGCACTTGAAGCACGCACGACGAGACAGAGACGACATGTTTACTTGTTTCTCTGTATTATCTGTATCGGGGTTGTAAGTATATGGTGGATGGTTGTGCGAGTAGTCAGAAAGGACTTGGGATGTATCGAGGATCGCGGGGTGCCTTCTGGCCGTGGGATTGCCTGTAGGCCGTGTGTTGCGTGTGTGTATATGGGCCGAGATGATGTACAGGCTGCGAGGAGTGGTGCAAGAGGGGCGCAAGTACCTGCTTCGTTCGCTTCTTCAAATTCCGTCACCTGGTTCTACCGTCAGTCGCAGAATTTTCGAGGGGCGGCTGTCGAGGGGTAAAAGCAGGATGGAGTCGCATGCGCCCGAGGGGAAACCAGGCGCACGGCGGCGGGCAAGCGACATGGAGGGCGGAGCGCAACGTACTTTCAACTTTCAACTTTCGACTTTACAAGCCTTCCCTCAGCAACGCTTCTGCAACCTTCCTCCGGTAGTGATGTGGACTGGTGTGGTGTGAGAGATTGCGGATCAAAGGCATGCGCGAGCTGCGGGCAAAATGGACTACTCATGGCTGTGGTCCCCTGCTTCGGCTGCGCGCTAGCGACATGGGCAAATTGGCGGTTCCGTTCCCGAGGTCGAAACTGCGCGCAACACCGCCCGACGCTGTTCCACATTGCATCATGCGCCGTCGGATAGGTGCACAAACCCATGCTTAGACGTGTTTCGTCTGCCATGCTCGCCTGCTCTCCGTCACGGGGCCGCCTCCTCCAACTTTTGCCCCTCCGCTGCTGCTGCCGCCACATCCAATCCAGTCCCATACTCCGTGCCGTTATGTCTAGATGCATGACCAAGGTCCGCGAGGCAGGATTGGGCCTTGCTTTGTACGTTCTGTATGTGTGTAATCACTCACTAAGACAAACGCTAGTCAGGTACCCACACAAATCCTTACTTACCATGGACCCAGTTTACACGTGCACACGCTGAACATCCATCCATCATGGTTGGTCGTTGTCGTAATATTCATATCCATTCGTATCTGTGTCTGTCTGTCTGTCTGTCTGTCTGTCTCTATCTATGCTCTCAGTTTTCTCTGGTACGAGGAACTATATCTCCGCCACCGTGAGCAGTACAAGCATAACTGCCCCTGCAGAATCTTGTGTCGAACCCAGTGGGTCCTCTAGTCTTCCGACTCGATGACAGCAGGTGCCTTGATCGTTCTCGTCTTGAGGAAGTCGAGACCTTCGCCGCCCTGCACTGTAGTTAGCACACAACACGTGACATGAATTCATAGCATTGGGCGTGGCTTACGTAGGAGATTAGTGGCGAGACCTCAATACCGTCCTTGGGGTCCTCGCTGACAACAGTGGCACCAGCAGCTTGTACCCACTTCTTACCCTGAGCCATGATGTCCTGCTTGCTCGTGTCGGGGTCGTCCTCTCCAGTTCCACGGGCGTTCTTCAAGGGTGAGAATTCGTCTTCACGCTTGACCTCCATGCAAGCAAACTTGTCGAGCGTCAGGAATGGGAAGCAGTCAAACACAAACTGCTCCAGCTTGATGCCGTTGGGCTTCTCTGGCTTGATTGTCTCTCCAGTCTCCGTGTTGACATAGGGAATCTTCTTGCGAGCAACGTGGTGGGGCAGCTTCTTAGCCCACTCAGGAATGCTCTCAAGGAACTTGTATGAGTAGTAGTGGTTGACAATGTTGGCAGCACGGAACTTGAGCAGCTCAGAGTCCTTGGGGTCCTTGGCCTCTGCGTCTTCGGCCGAAATCTCAGAGTACTCGACAACATCGGGCTTGCCGTTCTTCTGCAGGATAAGACCAACAGACTCCTTGGCGTTGCGCTTGCGGACAACCTTGGTAGCAATGTCGACATTCTTGGACGCAGAGAATCCAATGAAAGCAGGGTCGGCGACCTTGACAAGGCAATTGTCGACGCAGTATGCGTGGATGTGCTTGATGCCACGCTTGCCCATGTCGGCTACAACGCCAGACTGGATGAGGGCCTGGTAGAGACCACCGTTACCATCGGGTGCGACAGCCACCTTGGACTTGCTCTCCAGAAGGATCTTGCCCTCATTGGAAATGCATGGCAGAACACCTTGCTCGAAGATGACGACGTTCTCCTTCTTCAAGCCAAAGTAGTTGTGCTTCTCAAAGAACTCGGCGGTAGGTCCACGGGTAGGTCCGCTAGTCATAACGTACCATGGGATGGTGACGTTTTCCTTGTTGTGCTTCTTGGCAGCCAGCATCTCTGCCTTCCTGATGCGCTCACCCTGCAGCTGGAACAAGCTCTTCTGGCTTGGGAGGCCAATGTCAAAGCATCCCTTGGGAGCTGAACTTCCCAGGCGAGTGCCCTGGCCACCGGCCATCAGCACGACTGCAACCTGGTTCTGAGCGATGAACTCAAGACCGCTGTTGTACCACTGGTCGAGGTTCTCCTGCGACGAATCGAGGACGGAAGATGTGGCATTTTCAGGGAGGGGCTCGAGCTTGTTCTCGGTCGCTTCGCTTTGTACAGGGTGGAGGGCACGTTCGGTGATCTCGTTGATGTAGTCGGGATTGAAGTTGCTTAGCTGCTCGTAAAGAGACGCCTTTTCAGCGGTAGACAGCTTATCGTAGAAGGCCTTTGTGCTCTTAATTAGCTGTTGATCAAGAAGAAAGACTACGAATATGTGGCGTTGGAAATGTCAGGAGCACCTTGCATTGCAGAGCTTGGTAACGACCAAGTCCACTGAGGTACTCCGAGCAGTTAACAGGTTTGTGGGACTGTACATACAAAAACTTGCTCCTGACCAGCCTTCTCGTACTTGGCCTTGAGCTCATTGAACTCAGCCTCTGAGGGCTCTTTGGCAGGAGTTCCCTGAGAAGCTCCGCCGGCAATGTGAAGCTTCTCGAGCGCGCTGTTGACGGTGCCTTTGATAGTTTCCATGATGAAAGTGGGGGTCTGGCGGGGTAACTTTTGATGAAAACGACAATTGTAAAAACTTGGGGGGTTGGGAGGTTTACAATGGCACAAAGAGTGGTAGAAAAGAGACAGAGCTGCAGGCTCCTCACCGCGTGTCCCAGACGACTCGACTACAGCGCAGCTCTGACGCTCGTGTTGCCCCACTAGGCGGGCATCCCCTGCAGCACCAGGGCAAGATCGAGGCTTGCGAGATCGTCAGCGCCCACAAGTCACTACTAATTATAGACATTTCATGTATTATTTCTTCGTCAGTTATGCTTATTGTCGTCAGTGCAATATTGGATGCCACCGAGGGCGTAGGGCTATGGGTACACAGCCACAACCAGCAACCGCCACACGTTACCCAACAAGAAACTAGAAGAAGCAAAACGCTTGCTGCTCCGGCGCAATGCATGAAGCCAAGAGATTTCCCGCAAAAAGACATCTCGACACAACTCCCTGAACGCCATTATGCTATGCAGACAACTACGCATGTCCATTGACGTCTGCCGGCTTCTCCTGTTCGGCCGGCTTCAGAGCCTTCTGTGGCGCAGGGTTCAGTATACGGGTGGCATCGATCAACCCGGCATGCGGGTTCAACTCAAGACCGAAGCCGGGTCGGTCGAGATCCTTGACGTCTAGATAGCCCTTGGTGGGAATGGGCTCATTGGTAAAGCTGAAGCTGATTAGTGGACATATTCACAAGTATCATTACCATCAACACTCACAGATTGCCAAATACAGGCAAGACAGACTTGCCGTCTGGCGAGTTTGCCAAGTACTCCTGGAAAGGCGAGTTTGCTTGAGATACAACAAAGTGGTATGAGTACGGTCCGCTGGCGTGGGGCACGACGGGGATATCGTATGCAGCGGCCATGGCTGAGATCTTTATGAGCTCAGTCATTCCACCAACCCACATGACGTCCGGCTGAAGAATGTCCAGGTTGCGGCCCTCGATGAGCTTCCGGAAGCCATAGCGTGAGTACTCGTGTTCGCCGGTCGTGAACTTCATTCGGGGATGAGCGCGCTTGATTTGCTCAAATCCATCCGAATCGTCTGGCGACAAGCACTCCTCCCACCAGTTGAGGTTAAGGTGTTCGGTTGCCTTGACCACCTCGATTGTATACGGCACGTTGAGACTCATGTAGCAGTCGACCATTAGAGGAAAGTCAGGGCCGACACTCTCACGGTGCTTGGTTAGGAACTCCACGTTCTTCTTGAGGCCTTCAACGCCCTCACCAGGACCATAGGGCAGCGGCACCTTTGCACCAAAGAAGCCCATCGCCTTTGCTGCTGCTGGCTCGGGACCAGTGCAGTAGAAGTTGAGTCTCTCACGGGTGGCACCACCCAGCATCTTGTACACGGGCTCGTTGCGAATGTGGCCAAGGAGATCCCAAATGGCGAGGTCAATTACGGAGATGACGGCAACGGGAAGGCCCTTGCGGCCGTAGAACATGGACGCGCGGTACATTTGCTCAAACATGTGGTTGGTGTCTCTCGGATCTAATGCCTGGTTAACAGCACTCATGTCAGACTTGGTTGGAGAGCTCACCTTGACCGATGAGGAAACGCTCAAAATGCTCCGCAACGAGCCAGCACGCTGGAGGCCCTCCAAAGCCTGTAGCAAATCCCTTGGTGCCATCGCTGGCCTCGATCTCGACGCAAAAGGAACCGAGCACATTGATTCCCCAGCTCGTCCTTGACTTGCGGTACTGCTCATATTGGCTCATTGGCGTTGATATCTTGCTATCAATGAGCCAATGGCCACCGGCGACATTGTGGTAGTCTCCGCCGCTTCCAGGGCCTTGTGTCACGAAGGTCCGCACATGCTTGATGGTGGGAAAGGAACGCGATGCGCCCGACGCTGCTGTAGAAGCCATTGTGGAATCAGCGAGGGAGAGAAGATACAGAATACAGAAACTGAAATCAAACTCGACGAGCAAAGGAGGGGCAGATATGGATGCACGGCGCCGGCCGGCGGATATTTCAACGGTGCCCGATCATGTGCATGGCCCACGGTAGATGAGACGCAGACAGCGAGGACATCTCGGCCCATCTCGCAACGAGTGCGAGCGAGGGCAAGGCGCAAGGCTGCATGGTTGGCAGAGCCTGGGCAGGGCAGAAGGGTGGTGATGTACATGAGCATTGTACCGAGCGTGCCCACTCACGCAATAGATGCAGCCAATGGCCGCCCACCGCCCGAAGCTCTGCCGAGCCGACCAACTTGTGGGGAAGGGTCTGAGCGCATCAGCGGGGCTGACTTCGGTCCTCGCTCTGCCGAACTTTCGCGCACAGCTGCACGTCGACAGTCGCTTCATCCGCCATGGACGTCAGTGCATCCCAGCAGCAGACGACAAGCCCAAATGGCACTGCGAAGCTCTCGAACCACTCGCCCGAACAGGCCCATGACTGGAGTGGCGACGACCGCTCCAGCGATGACGACGCGCAAGACCGCGCTGGCCAGAGCAGCGCAACCAACAAGCGCAAACGGCCGCTCTCTGTAAGCTGCGAAACATGCAGTAAGTTGCGCGCTGCCATCCTTGAGGCCGCCGTCTGATGTTTTGTAGAGCAGCGCAAGGTCAAGTGCGATAGAGCCTCGCCAGCGTGCTCCTGGTGCCTGAAAAACCACTCGCCATGCGTGAGGATGCCTTTCCCCTGCCTCTTCACTGCTTACTCAACCATACATAGGTATACCTCCCACGCAAGAAGCCAGGCCTCCGTGCTGGCTACGGGCGCGAACTTGAGGCACGACTGGGTAAGCTGCGCCATCTCCTAGCTTCGTCGAAGAGTAGCCAACGTGTCCGTACGGGGCTGCCTCCTGTCCATTGCAAGCTGACCGCCACGCCCTGCAGACAAGCTCGAAGCCCTCCTCATGCAGCAGCAATCACAGATCAATCACCTCTCCAATAATCAGGTCGCCACTTCTGGCCCCTCACCTCAGCAAGTGACTGCCTTCCGAAGCCCGCCTGTCGTCCAGACTCCACATATCCCACGCCCTGAGACAGCTCTATTCATCCAGAAGCCCACATTCCCCTCGCAGAATGCAATCCACACCCCATACGGCAATGGTGTCACGGATAATCGACCTCCATCTTCCTCAGTGACGGCTCACAGCTATGCATCCGAAGACATGGCCACCATGGGCGGCGGCCTCCCGAGGGACCCCTACACTCCTTACAGCGAACAATTCCAGTCCACCATGGCACGGAACTTGGGCCATGCAGATGCAGACTTCCCTCCATACGACCTGCTCTATGGGCTCGTGGACCTCTTCTTCAAGCACATTAACACTTGGTGTCCGATTCTCCATCGCCAAAGCACCTTGAACTCCCTCTTTGGAGACACAACCCTCGAGGAAGCCGACCGCATCATTCTCCACTCGGTCGTCGCAACAACTGTCAAGTTCTCCACAGATCAACGCCTCACACCCGAAAAGCGCGCTCGGTACCATAAGAACTCCAAGGATAAGGTCCTGCTCTACGGCATAGAGAACAGCTCGGTGAAGTCTCTGCAAGCCCTTGTGATCCTCGCACTCGATGTCGTTGGCTGCTCTAATGGTCCACCGGGATGGAATTTGCTTGCGCTGATAACTCGCTCCGTTGTCCAATTGGGCTTGTCGGTTGAGAGCTACTCACCTAGTGTCGCTCCTCAGATTGCCTCTATATACACTTTGCGCGCCATGACGTTACCCGAGCCCAAGGACTGGATAGAGGAGGAGAGCCGACGAAGACTCTTCTGGATGATCTACGTCCTCGATCGTTATGCGACTGTCGCAACAGCGTTCGAGTTCGCTCTGGATGACAAGGAAATCGACCGTCGATTGCCGTGTCGAGACGACTTGTATGCGCGCAACGTGCCAGTGGAGACGAGATGGTTCCACACCCCGACAAGATCAGATTATAGTATGAATAGGCCCGAGAACCTGGGTTCTTTTTCGTATTTAATCGAGATCCTGGGTATTCTCACAAGGATACATAAATTCTTGAAGAAGCCTGTAGACATTACGTCCTTGTCCGATGTGGAGTCGTGGCAAAGTGAATACCGAGAGCTCGACAACGCTATCGAGCAGTGGAAGTATAA
Organism: Curvularia verruculosa; assembly: GCA_036172615.1. NCBI lineage: Eukaryota > Fungi > Ascomycota > Dothideomycetes > Pleosporales > Pleosporaceae > Curvularia > Curvularia verruculosa. The sequence goes on along the minus strand of JAWDHC010000026.1, from coordinate 39,014 downwards.
TCTCCCGCAAGAGTATGGCAACTCGGCGAGACTGTTTGCAAAGCCCGGCATGGGCCAAACCCTGGATCCAGGCTTGATCATGCTCCACGCAGCTTTCCATTTGTAAGTCGCTCACCTACGCTTTACTAGCGAATTCACTGACCTGTACAGTACCGTCATCCGTTTGCATTCATCCGCGGCGTATCCCACTCACAGATCACCCATATTCACACCCTCTTTTAGCGCCAGTCAAAGGTGTCTTAGTGCTGTTGAAAACATTACTGCTCTCTGCGCCACCGTACGCGACAATGCGCTGCTGAGCAAGCTTGGCCCTCCCTTTGCATTCTCACTCTGGGTTGCTGCCCGCGTTCTCCTGGTCCATGGATCTACGATTGATCACCGTGTCGACCAATCTATCAACATCCTCGTCAGCGCCCTTCGTGACATGGGTCAGTACTGGGAGGTCGGGACACGCTACGCAAACCTGCTGTCACGCGTTCTGTCAGAATATCAAGAAAGCCAGCAAGCCCCGACTGGTGCCAACGGTGAACGTGTAACACCCTCAACTGTGAAGATCCTTGCAGACATGAGACGTTGTGCGTTCGACTTGGACTTTCTCATCTCGCGACAGCCCAGGCTATCTACTAACCAGAGCACAAAAATGCCATCCGTTACTCCAGCTCGTACACCCGCACCAAACGAACTCGAGTACTTGGACGTATTTGACTTCTTCAATATGCCCAGACTCCCGGTGTCAATGGACGGGGTCATGAATTACCCTGCGCCTGATGGCAACATGCAAATGCCGGATGGTACCTTTGGCAACGAGTCCAATATTACTAACTATATGGTTGATGCCAGCTCTGACTGGTTCATGAAGCAGACAGCGTAATGACTTTCAAAAAGGGTTGCTGGCGCTTGGAATGATGCTTGTAAAAATATGGGTTTAGGTGTACATATGTAGTTCCGGTGCCTTACTTTTATTCTGTATTCATCAGCCGAATGACGTTCGCTAAAAATATAGTGTTTTATGACTCTTCTCAAAACCGCACAATGTATGTCCCCATAGTCTTGTGCCTTGCTATAAAGTGCATTCCACGCTTGTGTAGATCTGTGCCGGAAGCGTCATTCCGATTCCGGAACGCGCCTTATCTGCTCATCCCATCGTAACAAGGCCGAAGCATGTTGCACGAACGACGTCCGCATCATATCACAGGCTCGGCCAAACAGTGGAGCGAGGTTTCATGGGCAACATGTACTACTGCAACCCATCAGAACCACCGTGTGTGTCTCGATAATTAGAAGGGCCGTTTACCGTCGGAATAGGGTTTCTGCTTCGGGATAACGTTGGCTTATGACTCAAGATAGAGGCACTGATTTCAGCTAGTTCCGTTGCCTGGCGGCAAGCCTTTCTCATTGGCCCTACGCGCCTTCGAGCATAGTCATAAATACCCACTTACACCCAAATACAACGGCATTACCTCCGCACTTCTTAGATAGCTTCATCCTTGAATCAGTTCCACTTGCTTTCCAGTATTCACAATGGCACAATCTCCAGATAATCCACACATCGTCATTCTTGGTGCTGGTGTCATCGGCTTGACAACCGCCCTCGTCCTGTCCCACTCGTATCCCAACGCCAAGATAACAGTGGCAGCAAAACACTTTCCAGGCGACCGATCCATAGAATACACCTCGCCATGGGCGGGAGCAAACTGGTCTTCCATGGCAAATGACAATGGACCGTTGGAAAAATACGACGAGATAACTTTCAATCGCTTCGGCGAGCTCATCGACGGCAAAAGTGTCTTTGGATGCCAGGCATCGAAGGCCGGTGAGACAAAGAATCAAGAGGGCGGTAATGCCGGAAACGAGATTGGACTTGGAAGAATGGGCATGTGGGGAGTTTTTGACGCGCCGATTGAAGAGGCGGGCATTCTGACCAAGGAAACGGGCAAGGTATGGTACGACAAGCTTGTTGGAGGACTGAAAACACTCGACGAGAAGGACTTACCAAAAGATGCGGTGTTTGGACTGGAAGTCCCACAGACGTTCAGAATCAACACGCAAGTTTATCTGCAATGGTAAGTTGTCCACCGTCTCAACCAAGTTACTAAAAGGATCCAAAGAAAACGTCAAGATATACTAAGCAAAGTGCGTGTCCTTCAGGTTACAACAACAAGCCCTATCCAAAGGCATCACCCTTGTCCGCCGACACTATGCTTCCCTCTCTTCCCTCCTGCAAAGTAATCCATCAACCACTCTTCTTGTCAACTGCACGGGAATTGGTTCCCTGAACCTATCCGATATCCGCGACACAAACCTGTACCCGACCCGCGGCCAAACACTACTCGTAGCCGAGCCCCAGAAACCCATTGAGAGAATGTACGAATTTGAACGTGTCGAGTATGAACACCACGGATCACTATCTCCTTTGCGTCCTTTCTGTCCCCTCCTCTTCCACATCCCTGGTTTTCTTGTCTTTCCTTCTTTTACGTTTTTTCTTCCATTGGTTCGACAATGAACATGTAACTTTGTGCATATTCGCTGACGAATAAATGTTTTTTTGCGAGCAGGTACTTCCGGTCTCCACAGCGCATCGACTCAACGGTGTCGTACGTCTTTCCGCGTGCACTAGGTGGCGGTGTGATTCTAGGTGGGAGCCGCCAAGACAACGATTGGAGCCCAGAGTGGGATGAAGCGTTGGGTCAGGATATCATTAAGAAGTGTTGTGAACTATGCCCAGAGTTGGGAAAGCCAGAGGATCTACAGATTATTGCTAAGAATGTGGGATTGAGACGTGAGTGCCACTTTCTTCTTCCCAAGGTTTCCCCTCTGTTGCTCGTCTGTGAGCCTTTTCCTTTCTTTTGAGACGGTTTGCTGACTTTGACTGTGTTTTCCAAACTACAGCGTCGAGGAAAGGTGGAGTTAGGATTGAGACTGAGACGGGCAAGTGGAAGGTTCCTGTTGTACATTGCTACGGCCATTCTGGAGCGGGATACCAATCTTCCTGGTAAGTGTTCTTTTTCGTTCACCCTCGCATATATATCGTATGACTAAAGGATGCATCTAGGGGAACGGCAGAACGTGTTCTGGAGCTCGTGCAAAAGGCTCTCTCACCTAGCCCAAAGCTATGAGTCTTGTCGTAAAATTTCTAGTCATTCGTATACCTCTCAGTCCAACTCGAAGAACCAAAAAAAGATATTTTGTTACACGGTCTCCTCTTTCCTATCTTCACCCCGACTATTCCATTCTCGATCAAACACTTGCAGGCTCCTCTGTGCAGTTGGCACGACATCCAATGCCTTGATACTCACCCTATCTTTCTGAGAGAGCATGAACGCCGCAGCATCCGCTACATCTGGAGCGACCAGTGGTTCGAAACCGGCCATGAAAGAATTGTAGCTTTCCTTCTCGTATCCAACCCTAATCATCGTAATATCTCATGTTAGCTCATTCCTTCCGCACACAAGATAGGATCAAAATTGGGAGTGGCAGAAAAAGAAAAAAAACTTAGCCAACGCACCTCAATTGGTGAAACTCCGTCGCCACGACTCCCGGCCTCAACGCCAACACCTTGATATCCGTCCCCACCAGCTCCGTCCTTAGCACATTTGTAAAAGCCTCTTGGCACGCCTTACTTGCATGGTACACGGCTTCACCTGGAAACGGCGGGACCTCGAGTCCCGTCGTGCTAGTGACATTAAGAATCGTCCCTTTTTTCCGCTCTTTCATCTTCCCCTCATTGAGCACCGCATAAGTAGCGAACATGTAACCGTTGATATTCGTACTCGTCATGGTAATGATATCCTGGATCTTCAAGTCTGGAAAGGTTGAGGGAGCGCCGATAGCGAGACCGGCATTGTTGACTAGAATATCAATGTGCGATACGTGTTTTGTGATGTTTGCGATAGCATTGCCTAGGGCTGTGTGGTCCTGGACGTCAACAGGGATGGTAAAGACGGTGAGGCCGGGATATGTTGCTTGGAGTGAGTCAGAGAGGGCCGTCAGTTTATCGGCTGACCGGGCGAGCAGGATGAGAGTTGCGGATTCTTGGGCTAGGCGTTGGGCGATGGCTGCACCTATGCCCATGGAGGCGCCAGTGATAAGTACGGTTTGACCTTTGAGGGACATGTTGGCTGAAGAGAGTGGGATGTCGAATGGGTATGCGGGATGGTATAGAATCAAATGGGAAAGGATAGTTTGTGAGGTCCAATGAGAACAAATGGATTGAAGATATTTGCAAGTATGCTTATCAATCCTATGAGCGGGACTATACACTAGATATGACGTCATTATACACAGGCATGGGATATTTGTATCAACATGTATGCTGTTGTAGTAAACATGATTGCGCACAAGGGCACGAATTAAAACTATCATCTGGTGGGAGCCAGGTCCCGTGTGGCATTGGAGAAACTAGGCTCAATTCACCCTTCATGCAGAACCATGACATCGTAGCATCATTGCTTAGCCATTGGACATACTGGCGCTGGATCTGGGCCGAGATACCCTCCAGTGAAAACTTAGTATAGCCGTGGAGATAGGACACAGGCGCTTGCAACCTCTGGGAACCGTGTTTTCAACCATCCCACCTCTGCGCCTCTTTGTTGTAGCCTATCAGCTGTAGGTCAATGTTGAGTGTTTTGAGCATCATATCCATGGTGAATGACTATCGTTGGTCAGTAAATTGCTTAATACAACTGATTTCTGTTATGTCACTTACATCATCAGCACTCTTGAATGTCTCTTTCTCCTCCTCTACTCCCTCATTCTCCCCCTCCGGCTCAGCATACTGGTCATACACTCCTTCCGAGATCTCCCCGATCTCCTTAGCCTCTTGCAATCTTTCACGCTCTGCTTCAATTTCCTCTCGGTCCCACCTCATTTGCCGTTCCTTAGCCTCCTTCTCGCGTTCCTGCCAAGCACCAACCCCACCCATCCTGTTCACTCGGTCTCTGGTGAAGCCAAAAAGCTCTTCAGCTGCTGCACGACTTGCCGTACGCCATTTTTCTATCAATGCGACAAGATCATCGTCTTTTGTAGACGTAGCCAGTGTTTGTGCTTGTATGAGCATTTGTATCTCGTTGCGCAGCTGCATTATCTCACGTGCAACCGAGGGCTTTGACACTGTATTCCTGGGTACTGATCGCGAAGGTGTAGAGGGAACTGAGTGCGACACAGGGGTTTTAAACGCTTTTAATGTCGAAAGTCCTGGTGCTGATGCAACTGTTGTCGAGCATGTTGTGATGGTGGCTTGCTGCTTGCCATTGTGGGCGGAAGCAGTTGATTCAACTTGATCAGTGGCGGGTTGCGGTGTTTGCTTGATGGACACAGGTATTTTAGGCGGGTCTGAAGATGGTGGATCGTCGCCAATTCTGGGCTTCAACGGTGTGCGAAAGGGAGATTTAAATGGCTTGTAAAGCGTTTTGGTGGCTTCATCTAACCGGCGGCGTTTCGCTTGCGGGGTTGACATCTTCGCGATGGAGTAATCATTTGTATTGCGGATCGTGTTTGCTGCGATAAAATGAGTGCCAGTGAAATGAAGTGAAGCGATGTCATCAAGTAATCGTGTTGCATTGCTTGGCAGACGCGTTGTCGCGTTGTCACGTGGAAGACACAAGCACGGAAAGTGCTAGATGGATAATAAGGTATATCTATATGATGATGTATTTGAATGACCAAGCCTAGGTGTAAATTTGAAAATTTTCAAGAGCTGGGCCGTCCCTTGAACCCGCTATGATGTAATGACCTGTTCAAACCCCCGAATAATTCATCAATGCTTTCACTTACTATGCCAATCAGCATCTAGAAATCGCGAAACATGGCCTCTTTTCAAGTAATAGATATATGTGAGTAGAAAGGCTTAATGTTGTTTCAAGTCTGAGAAGCCAGTGTTCAATGCAGCAGCAAATTACATAAGTTACATAGGTAACGGCTCAGGGAACGTCCATCGCATAACATGGCTATTCTAAGTCTGCTAGCCTATTCGACTCTTCGAACATTCGAATCATATACATCGTAGTAGTTTATAGTCTTCCAATCTGCTCACGTGATTATCATATTCACCTGCCTGCTGCCTTGTAATCCGAATGCCAGAAAATACAAAACAGTAATATATTAAGAATATTGTCTTCGAAGGCGATTCCGGTTTTAGAAGTAACGGCAATAGGCGAGCTATATCTCTGCTCATTCTGGGCTTCTTATTATTTACTTTCAGGAAGGTAAACTTAGAGACAATTATTAGGTGGTTCTGTTGCGTTCACAGCAGTGAGTAAGTGTGCTGCATTCTTAGTGATAAGTATTCGCATTCTCGCCATCACCAGTTCTGCAATATTTAGCGGCGGCACCTCTTATGCTACAGAGTCCCATCACGCGAAAGGGCTTCATAACTGGTGTGCCCACCCTCCAAAAACCACCTCCAAGACGTAAAACTATCCTTAGGGCTCCTTCCATAACATTGAGTATACATTCTCATCATGAGATTGTGTCTTAATGATCAGGTGCATTCGCGAAGACACAGAAGTATACGAGATCCACATGGAGTTCAGAACAAGTACCATCATCTTCATCGATTGCACCGCCCAGTCTATACATATTTCAATTCCATGCTTCATTCAGACTGATATTCCGAGTTCCAGCCCACTAGCTGTTATAGTCATAATTATACATATTTTATCGTCATCTATTTTGTTTTGGACTGTCTGATTAATTCTATCTAGGAAATCTGCTTTCAAATTTGCGGTCTCATCATGGATAATAGCCCTAGATTGATTCTGAGTGAAGAAAGAAAGCTCATTCAGACAGTGCAAAACGATAAGCGATGATTCAGAAATGGGCAGAAATCTATAGTATATCTAAGAAAAATCTTTTAAATTCGGTATTTACAAACATCGCTAATCGCGGGTAGGGTCATATGGTAGCCTTCTAGGTGGTCCATTTGCACTAAGCTTAGTGTCGGTGGCAACAGGGGGTACACTGCCTTGTGCAACTGAAGACTTGTTCTTGTCTATGAAGCCGTCAGTTGCTATTATGCAAGGTGATTTTATATATGCATACTCTCTTCAATTCTAAGATTGGTCAGAGCGCGGTTCATACGCCAGCGGAATTCAGAGTCGGTAACATCACTGTACCCCTGTTCACGGAGACGTTGATTTGTTTGTCGCAAGCAAACTTCCATCATCACATCGCTCACTTGACTTATGTATGTGATCTCATCTTTCCATAACTTCTTTGCTATATCAGATGTAATTTTCTTCCAAACGTTAGATCTTTCGAAGAGACGAGGAACACAAACATGAACCTACAAGGTACACATCCCATCCTGTTGGTGTCAGCCCTGTACTTTCGCGCACTTCTCTGGCGGAGGCATCAGATGATATTGGCACTCGTTTCATTGGATCAATCGGTGGGCGCGTTGACGTCGTTCAGACCCCGCATGGTTGCGCCCCTAAGTTCAGCCAAAGTCACTCGCATGTTAACCGAGCCACGGCATATGTACTTAACTAAACGCAGTAGCCGCTTAGCCCCAAATATTTCCTGGTCTATACTCCAACAGTGTCATGAGCTATGCTGTGCATTACATATCGCACCAATACCAACCAACACGCATGTTTGGATGGTAATGCACGCCGCACTGTCATACATCAACGACTCTTCTCACAGCACTGCCGTATTCCCGTGCCAAGAACTCAAGCGTAGCTTCTTCTCCAAGCGAAACAACTAAATCCTGCCAAGATGTATTCCGAAAGCCTCTAAGAGTAACAGACTAGGTCAAGCCGCGTAACTATGCTGGGGTTCAATGTAAAGTACGACATCGAAACCGCGCATGCTTTCCATCCTTTCTTACAGACCAGAATGGTAGCTTTTATATTGACCGAAAAAACTGGTGTTAGTCGAAATAGGTATGACGTAGTTTTCTCGTAATAAACATAAGAAAATAATCCCAATTAGCAGAATATTGCATAGCGGAACCTTTTATCCATTAGGCTAAATGTAATGCCTATTTAGTATTGTTGTCTTCTGTTGCACTTTGTCTCCAGCCATCATGTTGAACACCTGATATTGGCACGGCATTTGGCCTCGTAGTGCTTGATACCTGCAACATACGCAGTCATCTCCTTTTACCTGGGAATTCGGCAGTTTTTCCCCGATTCTCGGTTTTAGGGAATAGATTTCCTTCGACCAATGCATTCACGTGCGTCCGCCATTCAATCTTAGCATCTCAGGTAGCTTTGATGGATTTGCTGCCGGTTTTTTTGTAACTTTGTGATGGTATCGATGATCGACTTTAGCTGAGCTTCTAACATCAAAAAGTTCTTCTCTTATATAGAGGAATACTCAATTATGTTTATAACTCTTTTCTATTACAAAAATCTCTAGACAAATAATTCGCACGGCTTGCTGCATTTACCTTCTCACCCTAACCTAGACCGAGATTAGGCAAGTATAGCCCAACCCCGTGTAACAACTACCTAATGAGCTAATAATATCAATTTTCTCCTTCTAGAAATCTTTTAGCTTTTGCTTGTATTCTAACATTGATATGTGGTCGTTTCAGATGTCAGGTAAGCTCGCATTCCAAAATGGAGGTCCACTCTTTTTTTTTGTTATATTGTTTAAAATCAGGCTTACTTGCGTAAGCTGAGGGAAATATTCTAGGCATGATGATTTCTCCAATCATCTTGCTGTCTGAAGAATAGAACAATGATTCCAAGCTCGAGGTATTGGGCTCGGATCAGTATTGGAGGATTCAATAACTGGTATTATAGCCCAAAACTCTCTAGCGATGTTAAACATGCAAAAAGACGATCACCAGTGTACAAGGTATTGAGCAGTAATATATACTCGAGACGAGCGGCGCCCTTTGTATCATTTATAGCACATGCGAGTTAAATTAGGGTTGGTAGTGCGAAGGCAAGCCCTTAGAGTACCAACTCGTATGTCCATTCCGAGGCAAAGCAGTGTATCTAGGACCTGGGACCTGTGCGACCGGGGAATGTACCATGACAACTACAGAAGCGACCTACATGACAATTCACCAATCGGTTTTTACGTTGTAATTCCACATTTGATTGAATTTGCCGCTGCGGCAGGAACCCCCTATTATGTTCATCCGGGTGATTGCGAACTTTAAAAAGAAGCGATACCTAGCGAATAGAGTTATAGAGAGTTACATTTCCTATATACAGAGTATATACTGTGGTTCTAGCAATTCTTATTTGAGCTAACCGTAAACTCTGTATCTCCAAGTCCCAAAATTTCGTGTATAGATAAGTACTTTGAAGTCTTTCAAAGGACATTGCCTAGGGAGTGTATTCTTTGCAATCAAGAAAATCTTTACAATCTACCTAAAAAAAATGCAATTTTGCAGTACAAAGATCCTCCTCTGCTTAACGTCTCAAGCTGCAGGCTGGTGCCAACGGACCACTTCTTGTCAAGATGACCAAATCAGAGTATGATAATACATTTCTCTAAGCGCCTTTTCTGCTAGAATTTAGATATAGGTGTGTGAAGAAGGAACAAATGATCGATGTGATGCAGGAAATGGCTTTAAAGATGTTAGCTGGTGCCCCGCTATGACTGGTAACCCTGCTTCAAAGGTGTGCAAATCTGGTGGCTGTAGTTACGATAGCGTTAATGGCGCTGTTTCCTGCTACATTCGATATTGCACAGAGTAGTGCCAGAGAGACCGAGAACATGAACGTTGAAATGTAGGTAAAGGTTAAACAATATTAAGAAAAATATTTTTAGTATCGCAGCGGAGCACTACGTGAACAATGGTGACTAATTAAAGCTCGTTTGAAATCAATTTTTCAGCTCTCATGAGTTAGCAACTTCTTTAACAAAACATGAGTCCTCTAACTATATCGCTTTCAGAGCCTGAAATCGTAATTATGACTTGCAACTTGGCAGAGCGAGTTAGGCCTCCACATCCTCTTATACAAGCGGAGTTTGTACTTTGTCTTGTTAAGCGCAAGAGCATGAGTCGGCTGGATCAACTTAGCTTTTCTTTTTCTTGGTGTTATAGGTCGTCCATTCTGGCAAGACAACACGAGAATTCTACAACGAGATAGGGAAGACTATGTAAAAGTAATACTACGACGGAGAAGAGACGGCGGGACATGAAATCGAGAGATTGTATTTCTATTGCAATGCATGTAGCTAGGAGACTGATTTAATTATCAGAATTGGTGGTTAATAATTTTCTAGGGCTGTTGTGGTGAGTACTGTAGTGGTGGGGTTGCAGTTTCAAGAAACAGTCGCCAAGGCGGATAATCATGTAATCCTAACCCTAACCTTAATACCACTAACATCCTCTTCAAACAACAGCCGGAGCTAGTCCTAGGCAAGCGCAGCGTACCTTGTTATCCCGCCGAGCATACCTACACAACGCCACGCGCCTCTACCTGTTCACGTCTCCAAACATCACTCAGGGACAGCCTCTCCCTCTGGTTGAGCAGCAGATTGATACTACACAGGCCCGAATTGCTGTTCAATACCGCAGCACCAACTCTTCGGATCCGAAAGAGCACCATGTCTGCACACATACCACCAATGGACTGGTATCCGCCTGTATGGAACATCTCCGCCATCCCGCCGCACCTACTCATGGCCGGTCCACCTCCAGACGCGCCCCAACCAACTGGCCCTGAGCCACACAGCATCTTCAACCAACTAAAATGGTCTATTCTTGACCCACCCTCTGACGTACAGGTCTTTGAAAGAGACGATGGAGTCCTGCAATGGCGCCCACTTTCCGACGCGTCCAGCCAGTCCATACTAGATAGTGCAGCAATGCAGCCTCCGCAGTCGCAATTGCATGTGTGCATTGAGCCGCTACATAGCTGGTGGCATTGGCATGACTCGGAGACGGAGCATCTGCGACCAGCACCGTTGGTGATTGAGAATGCGGATGGACGTGCTATCTCCGTGAGACAGTTTATGCAGGCGGTTCATGAATATGCAATTCCTCTGAGACAACTTTTGCTGAAGTGCATGGATGTACGCGACCCGGAGAATAGGAATCGTGCACGATTCTTCTTCGATGGGATCATGGGAGGATTTGATAGAGGGGGAGGGCAACGGGTGTTGGCAGTGAATGTGGTAGAGGACCCTACAGGTGATGGAGAGAAATGTGCGTGGGTCTGGGAGGGTGTGGAGATAAGATTTGAGAATCCATCTGCCTTGAAATGAGCGTATCATTAAAGACGATAGTTTAATTTTGCTTGGGTAGTGTAAAGAGCTGTATTTCACGGGGACTGAGTCTACTCAAAGCTTGATCGTTACATTGTAATAGTCAAGGCCAACGGCAACTCCAGCTACGGCAGCGATGTATGCAGTGAGGACCGCCATCGACTGGACAATGCTCATATTAAGAGTCGGCATGGTCATGTTGACGAGACCAGTCAGCAAGTTTGCGACCAGAAAGACTGCAAGGCCATTCCGATTAAATGCATACAATATAGTGCTAGTGGCATCCCTGCCTCGTCGTGATTCGTCGCTCTTGCTCGTGGCCTTGTAAAGGTTTGGGAACAGGAAAGTCTCAATGGCGCAGCATATTGTAATTTGGTAGCTGTTGAACGAGGACACCCAGAGAAAGTATGGCAGATTGGCGAGGCGTCTGGACACAGATAGGCCTAGGCCGTAGTAGCCCACAGAGAAGTAGAAAAGCGCGGTCCATATAAGGGATGCTGTTGCAAGCTTTCCGAGCGTGGTTTTTCGGAGCTTGACTGCGAACGGAGCATCCTTGGCAATTGGCTCTTGTCTAGGCAGTGCGGATGTGCCCAACGATTGGCCAGCCAAGAAGATTGCAAGGTATCCGAAAAATGAAAATATGCCCTCCCGGTTCTTGGATAGCAGATTGGTACGTGGGGCGACTAGAATGTAGGGTCCGAGGGGTGTCCAATCCAAGACTATCTCATAAATGGCAGCCAAGGCAAAAGAAAGAACGGCATACGAAGGCACCAGGTCAAACGCTGTTTGGAAGAGAGCAGCGAACGGCGGCAAGAAGCCCAGAGTAAAAAAGAAGTTCCAATGTACACCATATTCGGAGACATGCTCGGCATAATCTAAACCCTTTACAGAGATGAGTCGGATAACACCAAGGACAAGCAGAGGAACAGCGTGCCTGAGCGACGCTGGCAGACGCTTGGAAAGCGGTGGACGGCCAGTGCCTTCCTTGAGCGAAGATCGGACAGAAACAACGCCAGCGGTGAAGACGAAGGAGCCTACGCCCATATCCATGAGCGACGTGCCCCAGTTCTCGACCTTGGCGAACCGACGGGGAAAGACGCGAAAGTCGACAGCTAGGATGGCAACGCATGTGATGACCATCATTGCGCCGCGATAGTTTGTGATGAACGGCTTGACTGGCAGCGCATCGAGCTTGGAGTCCTTGTCAGACTTGTCAATCCTGGGTGGCCGTGGAGCTTCTTTGGGTGAAGCGGGCTTCTCCAGGACATAGAGAGCGATTGCTGGCAGCAGTAAAAGTAGGTTGAGGATCCATGGAGAAGGCGAGTAGATGGTGGTAGCAAACAGCGTGGCTCCACAGTTGAGCAGAAAGTCGACGAACAGAGCTGGCACTGTGTTTGGTGTGAACAGGCGCATGCGCGACTGGACGACAGACCATAGCAGGATGCTTAGCTGAGCACCGTTAGTAGGGGCTTATTGCGTGAAGAACGGGTTCGTGCACGGTACAGGCATTGCGAGGGAGACAATGTTCACATCTGCTACAGAGCTCCCCGTGTGTCCCGACACCCACGCTTCCTTCAACTGTTTGTACGTCTTCGCCATGGTGTTTTGTCTTAATGAGTGTTGGCCGAGTTGGTCGTGGACGTGCAATTGCCAGGCACCTCGACGCGTTCACGTTAGCTGTCCTCTTCTCCGCGAACTCGTGGCCCAAGCGTCCGTGACCTCACATCACGACTACGACTTTGCGCATCCGTCTTCTGCAACTAACCACAACAGGAAGGCAAGATGCTGCCAACACGAGAGATGGTTTTGAAAGATTCAGCATGTCCTAGATATTGTAGCACGATACGTGATCGGGCTCGAAAGATCAAGGGGACATCTGCAATCTGATGGTCACAGAAAAGCTGAATAACAATTGCTGGTGGTGATTTGAGTGAGATGTTTTCATTTGGTTATTTGCATGAGTGTTTTTCCCATGGGCATCTTATGTGGATGCTATGTGAGATATTTATTCGCCTTCACTTCGTTTGTATGCCACGTGAATGCCGCGTTGAGTGGCACATTCACCTTCACTCCGTTTGCAAACACATGCAGGCAGCGGAAATATGAATATAACCCAGATCCTTTCCTCCCTTCTTGTTTCTCCTCCATCAACCTCTCGTCTGCCGGACCTCAACCGCGAGATCCGGCAGACTCGCTAACATGCCGGCAGGTAACTCCAAGATCCATCATCAGGGCGCGGGTACTATCCCCCCGAAAGCTGTACCGCTACCTCCCAATGGCACCATTACGTCGCCTCCAAGCATCTCTCGGCTTCCTCGTTTGAAGCAACCCAGCAAGCTACTCCCCGGCGCTCAGATCGCGAATGCAGACACTCCTCCAAAAGCTCACCACACCCTCGTAGACACCTACTCCGAAAGCCTGGAAGGCAAGGAATGGCCCCTCATTTCTCCAGAGAGCATCAATGAGCGCCAGATTCTAGAGCCAAGCTCACAGCCTGCTCTGAGCAACATTGATTCCATCGCAGTATCTTCTTACAATGGAGCTAGTGACGACAACAACGTCCATGTTAGGCGCCTCTGTCACTCATCAAGTTCAACCTCCCTCACTGATCTCGGCCCCGTTCTGAGGGTCTCTGCTGATGCTGATGCTGTCATTCTCGGCGCGACTAATAACCTTCCACCAGTGCCCGCCATCCCAGCAGTGATTCCTGATGGCAGCAGTCATCAACGCTCTTTCAGAGACCGTGTGTTCAAGGCCATCGAGTCCACTACATCTCCAAGTGCCACGCCCCCTTCCCACAAAACATGTCCTGCTGGGTGTATGACGGAAATGGGTTCTGGCACTAGGATAAACCCGATTCGCTCCATGAAACCTGCAAGGAAGTTGGGCCCAGATAACTCTTCACCGAGATCTCCTTTGTCAGTCGCTGAACACTCTGTGACTACTAGGACTGCAGACCAAGCAAGTGCATCACTTTCTGACAGCAATCTTACTGCGAAAGCTTCGGATGAGCCTACGAAGCTTGCAACGTCTGCTTCCCAGTCCAAAAGCACTATCAACCAGGGTTCATCGTCTTTGCCTCACACTATGCACTCTCAGGATACAATTCGCAATGAAGATTCCCATGAGGTGAGAACCACTGACACTGCTACATCCAATGGCACAGATAGTTCTTCAGGCTGTGAAACTCCGCAACGGCGCCACTCAGATCATTCGGACGAGCAGTTGGCTGCATCACTGGCCTCACCACCATCTCTGGGAGTTATTCCATCGGACAAGAAGGATCAAAGCACAACTCAGAAGAAGGTCAAGGCCCAACGCAGCATTCGCGATCTGTTCAGCCGAAACAAGTCGCGTGCCAACCTGACAGAAGAACCTCCTCCCCCTCTTCCTAACAAGCAAGGCTTCCTTGGTGCTCTTCGAAGCAAGTCACGCGTCAACTTGAAAGAGGAGGCTCCTCCTATCAAGCAAGGTTTTCTCAATGCTCTTCGAAGCAAGTCACGTGTCAACTTGAAAGAAGAGACTCCTCCTACTGATCAAGGCTTCCTCAGTGCTTTTCGAAGCAAGTCGCGCGTCAACCTGGGTGAGTCCCCTCCTACTGATCAAGGCTTTACGAACGCTACTAGCAGCTGGTTCGCCGAGGCCATGCCAGACCCAAACGATCGTTTCATGGCTGATATACCTCAAGCGGTAGGTCCACCGATGCCTTCTCCGACACCTGAAGTTGCCGGTCCCAGTGTCAGCCCAGACAGAGAGCCCGTCCCCATGAGACGTTCCGCGCTGCTAGAGGCGATTGACAGTTTGGCGCGAGAGCCCGATCATGCAGCGCGTCGTGAACTTCACACCCAGATTGCAGAGGTCAGTAAAACCCTCTCTTCTTTTTGCTGATGGTAAATGTTCTAACCATCACCAAACAGGTTGTCAAGGAAGTCGCCGAGCTAGCTCACAAGGCTCAGACACACGAAGCAGAAGCTACACAGAAGTCGATGAACGCTCACAGCGACTCCAAGAAGGCGGAACAACACGCTAAGCAGGCCGAGCATTACTTCAAGAAGGCCAAGTTGTGCGCTGAGGCGGCCAGCGATTGCGCTAAGAAAGCCCACACTTCGTACGAGAACGCTGCGCTAATGGCGAATGAAGCCGACGTCGCCAGGGCTAGGGCTGAAATGGATGCCGACGAAGCAACTGAGCAGATCACTCATATCTCCAAGGTTCTCGAGGATGCAGGTCTAGATGCCGACTCGGTCATCACCGTCCAGGAACTCGCCCGCGAGCTCTTTAACTGTCGCAACCCTTGGGCAGAGTAAAGGTGTTCCATCATCCAATCGTCTTCACATAAATAAACAGCAGCTAACAGAGACAACAGCATATTCTCCCACGTCTTGCTGTCTGTCACAGGACACGCAACACTACGTCTTTCTTCATGGGCATGGACGTTTTCGGCACCGTCAATGACGTACTGAGGTACCATCTTGTTCACTGTACAATACACTTTTTTATCACGACATTTGCGTATCTGCGATATTCGACTCGGCACACTGAGCCGCATCGATCTCATTGCGGACTTTTTCGCGCTACGACAATCTATCATGACGGAATGCTTGCCATGTTCCAATGCGTGCACTGTGCCACAGCGGTTCATTCGTAGCTCCTCGAGCAACAGCTATCCATCATGACGGAATGCCTGCGCGACACGGTATCGGTTCTTCTTTCCAGCGGTTGTTCATGTACGATACCCCATGGGGGTTTTTTTTTTTCTTTTATAGTGTTTCAAGCAGGCGGCCTTATGTGGTTGTCAGCCATATAGGAGACGGTAATTGGGGAAGACAGGTAGCGGTGATCATCGGAGTCTCCCATGGCATATGCGTGACGGAAATTGATGATAACATGAGTCGATGAAATCAAACCATAAAGCTTATATTGTACAGATTTTGAGCATCGTGATCGTGACAAAAGGTGCGTGTGTACATGGCATGCCGGACTAGACAGCAGATCGTCTTCACCACTCTTCCTTGCCCGATATGTTCAAATATCTCCCATTCAGATAGTCGGTCGCCAAACATTTGTCTGTTGTTGCCATCATATCTCTTCCCCTCCAGCGCTGCAGCATCATGCATACGGGCTGCGAAGGATGCGTCTTTCCTTATCCAGGTCCCTACAGGCACATTTGCCTTTTCATCCCAGACTACATCTACATGCCTCCAAACATACCGCCACCAGCCTGCTTTCCCTGCGCCTCGCCCTGCATCTTCTCACTGACCTTGACGTTTACTTCGAAGAACTTGGACACGCACCGATCCAAGCACACCGACTCGCCCTTGTTGAGATCCGCCTCGCGGTACGACGTATCTATGCATTTGGCTGTGCAGGATTTGACGAGCCTGCAACAGTTTCCGCATTAGCGACGTTCGAAAATATGGAAAATAAATACGGAGAGTTGTGTGTCTTTGAAGAAAATTCCATACCGGCTGTACATGTCGGAGACCATGTCGATTTCGGCTTCAGCCTGCGCAATCTTTTGCTCCGAAGAGATTTGGGGTTTCGCACCAAAGAACATGGACATTTTGGGCGTATTCGGGTGGGCCGCTTTCTGATTTGGGCGTGAAAGAATGGGCAGATATTAGGTTAGGCAATTGACAATTGCTCGCCGTTGCGTAAGTGGTGGTGGAGGAAGTGTTGTGTGGTGCGTTTAGGATGGATTGCAGTGCTTGGGAGCGATGATGTCGTTTGATCAAGAATTCGGTGCAGGGATTGTTCGGCGGTCCGTGCACTGGAATCGGGTGTGAGGGCTGCAGATCAGTGTGTAACTATCTTTGTGCTACTTCAGTACTACATTTCACAGATGAATTGTCATTTTGCATTTTTGTTCGTTCCAACAATATGAAATCTTATAAATCCATAGCCCGGTAGTAACGGATGTTGCTAAAGTTTCATCGGCTACGCTATGTATCTGAGTTGCAGCGAAGGGAAGTCTGCAGTGAGGATATATGGACTCTATCGCTATCCCTCCTTTACCCGTGAAGAGAGCGTCATTTTTGTTTGGAAACTCTGCGTATCCTTGTTTGCAGAATTTCATGATGCATTGTCGTATCAAATCAGTTCTGTTGTGATTCCTCGAAGCAAAGTCTTGTGATGTCTACGAGCGTCGGGGCGTGCAAGATGTAAGAAGGTAAATCGATTAGCCATTTATTGATTACAATGCTTGATTACATGTAGCCTATCATATAGGGTCGTTAAGATAGCTGGAAGCTGGTCAGCTACTCAGGCCGAGACTATCCACAGTTGCCCACCGGCGCATTTCAACACAAGGAACAGAACTTCGGTATCTTCCAATCTTTTCATCTTATTATCCCCTGATATACTCAGCAATCTAACGGAAATTTAAGATAGATTAGATTTTCTACTGTGCTGATGGAGACATAACACAAATATCATCCAGACAACACGGTTATGAATAGTTTTCCATCTCTGGACTTAGGATCTCTATGCTTATGGCCAGGTATCAGCCTTCAGACACTGACAATGTTACGAGTACCGAGAAAATCACTTTTTATGTATCGCACGTCACTGTATTCAAACTCTTATATACCATATAAGATGCGACCGTCTCACGCTCTAGGCGCCTATTGGCTGCAACACTAATATTGAGCACGATATTAAGAAAAATGCAAACACAAACGACAGGGTAGCCCTCCCCTGTTGTTCTTGTTCTATAGTCGTTGTGTAGAAGCTCTCGCGTTGAGGATTTGATCTTACTCAGACGGAAAGTTCCACGGACAAATCTCCTTCCTGGCCCTTTCCGAAAAGATGATTCCATCTCACATCAAGGGTCTAGAAGCATTGCATTATCGGGGCTTAAAAATAAAGTTCAGCCGGGGTGTGCTCTTCATGCCACGCCTACAGGGCAGTATACCGACTTGCTGGTCATTACGAAGAGGAAATTAACAAAATACATGCAGGCAGGTACCGTGGTAGGGAGGTACTTGTCCTGTAACTTCAGGTACAACCGAGTTTGCTGATCAGCACCTCAGCACTATCTTCACGGCAGTCTTTTGTGGCCTTACTGCCGTAAACGCATTACGAAATTCTGCGCCCCCTTCACATCATGCCAAAGGCCCCATCGAAAGTGAAGCCCCTCCTCCCAACGAGGAACTACCCTGGAGACATTACAAGAAGCTTTTGCCACCCCGCGTGATCACAACGGACAAGTTTGTAAAGCGTACCAAATATCTTCCACACAAATAGATCTATTTTTACACACATACTACATCGCTCCACACCACGACAGTGACTCAATCTCTCTGCCCCTCAACTTCAACTTTCAGCGCACTCCCCCTTCGACACCTTCCCCTTTCTCCATCACCCTAGTCCTCTCCCTTTGGCAGCCCGTCAAAGTCAGCAAATCAACCCATGTATACGCAGATCACCCACAGCGGTACTCTTCGGAAGCAAACTAACTTTTTTGGTTTTTGTCACGTGCACCTCCCGTGTGACTGGTTCCGTTATTTCCGTGCTGATACGAGTGCGACTATCGATTGAAGCGGGACGGTTTCCCAAATGGGAAAGACGTCAATGGATGCGAGTACGGGGTTGCAGTATTGATTTTCTTTTTCGCATCCCTTGCTACCTGCGTCAGCAATGACACGGGGCCGGGGGCGGCATGGCTCCGGCGTTGTTCTAGTAGTGTCATCGATACGGATCCAGGGAAGATGAAGGATGCAGGGGTGGGGGGGGGGGTGGGGTCGGAAAAGAGATTAGTCCGAATGGAGGTGACAGCGTGCTGATGAGTGATCTGCTACTGCTACATTCACGTGATCATCGAGATGATGACATCAAGGCGAGACGATGCATTGAAGGAGCGACTAAAGTTAGTTATTGATTCGGTGTACTATCTCTATAGGAAAATTAACAAAACTAAGTAACAGTCCCGTCATAAAACTGTCACTCAATACCATGATCCATGAATATGTACAGTGAACAGCGTTGTATTAATCAGATGCTTAACAAAGGAAATAAATGCTAAATGCTACTACTTGGCAATAGAGAAGAGAAGATTGCTGTAGTACAGAACTCCAGTTCCCACATCGCTGTTGATAACACTTGTGCCGCGTCCCAAATTGTTGCTTGGTGCGAGAAGAGAATCTTTTCCATCCATCATACAACTACGGCGTTGTCTTTGGTTGTATTTAGTTGGTGGGGTAGGTAGGGTAACCCTTTGCCGGCGGGGCTGCTGTTGGGTAAGGGTTGGCAGGGTAACCCGGGCTGGAGGCAGCAGGGTAAGGAGGGAAGCTCTTCGCTGGCGATGGGACGTATCCAGTGGGGTATGGCTTAGAAGGGTAGCCAGTTCCAGCAGATGGGACGTATCCAGTGGGGTATGGCTTAGAAGGATAGCCGTTTCCAGGCGATGGCACGGATGCAGTTGGGTATGGCTTAGAAGGGTAGCCGTTTCCAGGCGATGGCACGGATGCAGTTGGGTAAGGGACTGGTCCATGAGGGTAGCCGTTTCCAGGTGCAACAGGAGTGACAGTCTTGGTCTCGGTCATGGTGACAGTCACGGTGACGGGTGGCTGGGCAGGACATTCGGGAGAAGGAGTAATAGCCGGAGAAGGAGGAACGCCAACACCTGGGTAGACGGGATAGCTGGGGTGGCTCTGCTCAGGAGAAGGAGGAACGCCAACACCGGGGTGGACGGGGTAGGACGGGGTAGCTGGGGTGGCTCTGCTCAGGAGAAGGAGGGACACCAACACCTGGGTAGACAGGGTAGCTGGGGTGCTCAGGAGAAGGACTGCTAGGAGTTGCTGCTGGGTAGACGGGGTAGCCTGGGTGGCCGTTGGTGGTGGTTGCGGTGGGCGGCTTCTCCTCGCATGGAGTGCTGGATGCTGGGGAAACTGGGTAGCTGGAGGCTGGGTAGACCGGGTAGCTCGAGGTGGAGTTCTTGGGAGGAAGGCTCGAGACTGGGTAAGGAGGGAGGCTCGAGGCTGGGTATACTGGGTGGCTTGAAGCTGGGTAAACCGGGTAGCTCGAGGCTGGGTATACCGGGTGGCTTGAAGCTGGCAAGACCGGAGTACTGGAAGCCGGGAGGCTCGAGGCTGGGTAGACCGGGTAGCTCGAACCGGGAGTCGAAGAAGCAGCAACTGGGGTGCTTGAGGTGGCGGTCTCCTCGCATGGAGTGGTAGTGGGCGAGAGCGGAGCACTGGGTGATGGAGACGAAGAAGCACCCGCTGGAGCACTTGGAGAGCTTTGTGCTGGGTAAGAGAAGCCGTTACCAGGTGGAGCACTTGGAGTTTGCTCTGGAGAAGTGGGATAAGTGGGATAAGGAGGAATTGAAGCCTCAGGGTAGCCAACAGGAGGAATTGAAGCCGCAGGGTAGCCGCCTGTGCCCACAGGAGGACCCTCGTAGTACTTGGGGGCAGCAAAGGTTGCGCCGACGAGAGCGGCGGCAGCGAGAGCGTAACGCATCGTAACTAGGTTGGGTATTCTATCACTTCAAGGTGGTTGTCGAAGGGTTGGAATAAAAAAATTAAGTATTAGGGATTTCTAGAGTTGATCACTAAAGCGAGTGACAGCCTGGAAAATCAGGTAAATAGCGAAGGTGAGCGATAGTGGTGGAGTAGCATGGAGGAGATAGGACGAAAGTTATATAGCCCACCTCGTCCAGGCAAAGGAGAGGGCTGACGTCGGAATGGCGATCAGTCATGCTAGTCAAAGTGACAGCCTGCCATGCTCCAACCGCGCCATGAGGTTGGGATACGACAGTCGATAGCGTGAGTATCCCAAAGAGTAACGTCAGCAGCAAGGTTGCATGGACAAGCACACACAGCCCTACCGACCGTTGGAGGCTATTTTAATTATGCGCTAAGCCCGACTGGGGCGCCGACGCTCGGCCGACGCATGGCCGCCTCTGGCGTCAGAACTCAAAGCTGCCAATGTCACCCAACCACGCTCAACGGGCGCCGCCCATGCCAACGGCCAGTCAACGCTGAGTGACAGCAAGCCATGTTCCTGACGATCCGCTACGTATGCTCGCGCCTTTTGTCGGCCCACTGTGCCGGATTACTGTGTACCCCCTGGATCCGCTATGCTGCATTGGACACTGGATAGTGTTTGCATTTCGGTGCCCTCTACCTCGACCTTCCTCTAGTCGACAAGTTTTTGCCCGCTCCTAGCGACGCCACATTGCTTACATGCAGTTACGAGATCACTCGTTGCAGTCAGTTTATGAACATTAAGGAACCATGGCACCAGCCTCCAGTGGCCATGATCAGCATAGCCACAAACGACACCCGTCCAAAGAGCGCTCTTGTGCAGTACAGAATATATGCATACTGTACTACTACAGAGTACACATGTCTACAGGCGGCGGTTCTGGCCGCCACATCCCGGCAGAGCAAATGGCCAAAGCGCTGCGAACATGGGGGCTTCGATGCGTTTCCATGCGACCACAGGGATCGTATACGCCGCAGCGAGCCGTGTGTTTTGGCGAGAACCACGACCCTGCCAACAGGCCTACCCATTTTGCTCATCGTATTGAATTTCAGCCATCCAATAGAACCCGTGTTTATGCTATAGTACGTAAAAATAAACACCTGAAGGATACGAAGCCTCAACCTCGCAGCCAACCAGCCACCGACATCAGCTCCAGGCAACGTGAACCCAAGCTTGCTACCCCCACCAACGCCAACTGAAAGCTTGTTGTCATTATCCACACTCTAAGCGACGATCAATACTGGGTCACCATCACAATAGCGACGGGTCTGTGACTAGAAGCGCATGCTCACGGATATTAGAAGTCGATTTACAGAACCTGTGGCTGAAATATGTTACGAGATGCTGAAATGCTGGCGCTTCATCATGTACCGCCAAGTCGTATTGGCAGTCACGACATATACGCCAACTGGCACGCAGACGGTGAACGGCACAAGAGCATGTACCATTGCACAGTTCTAGACAGAATGCCGCGGCCCTTCGAGATCTAAAGATTTAGCGTGGTAGTAATGAAGACTTATGCGAGTTGTGTCTAGCTCGTATAAGTGGATACTGCCATAGTGACACTGAAAAGCGTATCCCATCCTGCATACTCCAGCAGTGCAGAGCCCATTTCGAACGTATTTCAAAAATACGCCATGTACTTGCGCCACTCATTGTATATCCAATGATCGTCTCCATGAGCGGCAGAGGCAACTAAAAAAAATGGTCTGAGCCCGTGGTGAATAATGAACTAAACGAGAGGAATTTAATCATAACGTCTAGAAGATTCGCATTGGAAAATAATGAAAGTGTAATCCGTATCTCAGCGCAATCTGACATGACCACTGTGGCGGACACTAGCATCAGCAAGTTACCTGTCGCTAATGGAATCGGTGCCACCAGCGGGTACCTTGCCGCATTGACTGCGTCCATTGCCGTAGAAGATTGTTTCCATGTGCGTACATTGATAACACTGATCTTCTCGGAGCAACCACTCGGAATTAAATGTCCGAGCCGCTTACACGACTGCTCACCCGCATTGACATGTAAGATAGGAGGTCAGGGAGTTGCTCTCTACATCTGCGTATGTACAGTCGCATGTTGGCGCTGCTCCTTTTCCCAGGTGTGTTGGATTGAGAAAAACGGGCCGAGCCCGCGTACGGTTATACGCTATCCAGCTACCGACGTTACTTGATCCGGTAATGATGACACCGGGACTCAACACTTCGGCCAAAAACGAGGAAGTTTCTTTTTTTAGGTTTATCAGTCTAATCATTTTGGTTTGATTGCCTCACAAAACGGAAGCTTAGTTGATGCGTCTTACGAGAGCCCGGAAAGGGATTTTGGCGACGGCCATGGTGTTGTGCTATGGGCTCAAAATCATCTTTCATTTTTATTTCGTCATCTATGCTTCTTTTTTTGTCTACATTTAATTGTGGTGTATGAAAGGAGACGCTTAATGTTTGCTACGCAGTACAAAAATAACTAACTTCTATAATGAATGTAATCTAGATTCCGTACACGCTCAGTACGCCGCCATAAACTCCACCGGGTATCCCAGCCTCCAGTACCAACCTCTGCAACGACCTTGCGGCAGTCCAGCCAGTCGCGTGGAAGCCTCCCCAGCCTCAAATCAAGGAACCAACAAAGAAATACGTAGAAGCATCTCGTATATGCGCCGCATGCCGAAGCTACAAAAGAAATGTGGAGTAACATACAATCAATCTCCATATCGGACACCGCAAGTCCACTGTATCGAGGGAGACTCGACTGCTGTAGCGTCCAGCGGCGGAGTTGTACCCGAAGAAAGTTTTTTTTTCTTTTTTTGGGCGGGAACGAAAGATGCAACTAGATCCGGCGTTGTGATCCAAATGGTATTAGCGACTATGGACTTCACGTCATCTACACTACAACGCTCTTCTAGTGGCCGCCATGTTTTAACTCTCTCTCTCTCTCTTGGCGATAGGTAGGGAACAGCCTTGTGAAGCGATGCAACTACTGGAACATGTGGCGGGCACTATTTTTCCACCGTTTATACTGCCCTGATGCCGAGGGTTCCGTACGTACCGCTCGGGTCTGAATGTTCCGGCTCTAGCAACTAGACAACAGCCAAGTGCTGTTGCTCGAGTCGAAGTGATGCGACTTGGTGCGTTGGCGCAGTGGAGACCGTTGCTACGGTGCTGTTGGCAAGTGTAAAATACGGGGAATTGACGTACATGGCGGACGTGCTGTGGGGATCGTAGGTATCTAGTACACATTGGGGCTTTTTGATGGCTTTTCCGTTACAAACCGATGGCTCCAGCATAACGAGCCAAGCGTCTTTGGGCCCGGAGCAGGCCAATAGCTGGTTCAAGGCCGTATGCCCAAAGTACTGTTGCGCGTCAGCATCAAAGTAGTAGAGTCCCAAAGGTGCCTCTGAACGTAGCGTCTCGTCATCAACAACAGCCACATCCCGCTTGTATCCAGACACATCTGAGATGCCAGAAGCATGTGTGGCAAGAGGATTGTAAGACATGCCACACGCACAGTCCGACCAGCACCGTATAGCAGAATCCTCACCAGTGCCACACATATTATCCTCACACCACAAATCCCGCACCGCCTCATCCATCTCCTCAAACACCGATACCCCAACCCACTCAGGCCCCTCGTCTCCAGCACGACCAGCGTACTGAAAATTCTCACCAGGCAACCGCACCGCGCCCTCCACCCTGCCGAGCAAGCAAGCACACTCGCCATCCAAATACTCATTGACAAACGCCTCAGTCAAGCGCTTCAACTCCTCCATCTCCTTCTCCCCATCCCACTCCGCACCACATGCCCTCTCCTCCGCCCGCGCTAACTCGACCCAGACATCGGCGTCAAACAGCACCTCGGCCTGATCTTCCTGTGCCGGGACTTCGTGCGCGTCACGAAATGGCTGCTGTGCCGCGTTGTGGCTCGAAAGCACGAGATCGAGCACGTCGTCGTAGAGCGAGGTGTCGTGCACGCCGGTGAATGCCTGTGATGGCGCGGCCCAGATGGGTCGCGAGAGAGGCGAGAGCGGGAGCGGAGTGCAGATGGCGGTTTGAGAGGGTTCGCGGCGGTGTTGACGGCGGCGGCTGAACGAGGGGAAGCGTGGGAAGGGCATGCTGAGTGTGGGGGGGGATGGAGGTGAGGTGCTTCAAGGGGGAGTTCTCGAGTCTCTGGGTTGTGAGCGGCGAGTGTATAGGGTATTTGTATGTATCGTATATAAATATGAGAACCGTGGTGATTTCTTCTTCTTTTCAGGGTGGTAGGGTGTTTGCGTGTATGATATATAAATCCAAGAACCGCGGTGATTTCTTCCCCCTTTTTTGTTCTCCTTCTCGAAGTGGTATCCGAGATGCTGTATATACAAGATAAAAATATCTGTGGTAAATATGTGTATATACAGTAGTTTATATATAAGTGGTTCCGAGTATATACGCTGCGTCGACAAGTATTTCTTCAGAGCAAGTGAATGAAGTTTCAAATTTTTATACACCGGGTGCGTGGTGAACATTGTTTGGCGTGGAAGGACGTTGTTGGAGCTTTGTTGCGAATGGGGATATGCGTGCACAATGTGGGCATGTGAGATGCGGGAAAATTAAATAGTATGAGGGTGAAAATGGCAAGGGGTGTAATCACGTTGAAGAACAAATGAAATGAAATAAAATAAGATAGAAAATGGATCAGAGAAGATATAGCTTAGGTACTGTTGTAGTAGCTACTTTATACCATATTTATCTTGACAGCCGTGAGATACGAGAAAATTAAATATTATGAGGGGGAAGATGGCTAGCGGGGTGCAATCACGTTGAAGATGAGCAAAAAATAAATAAAAATATAGAAAATGGGTAAGAGAAGACTTGGACCAAGTGTTGTGGCGGCCACTTCAAAATATATTCGTCTTGACAGCCATATATCCCAACATGGCTTATAACTTCAAAACACTGTGCATCTACCTCACCACTCGGCCACCTCACCCGGCTTGGGCGCCGCTGCACGTACAACCTTGTCACAGTTGAGCAAGCAAAGAGGGTCAAAGGCCTTTTTGAGCTGTCTCATGGCGTCGACGGTCTCCTGGCCAAGCTCATGCGGCAGGTAATCGCGCTTGACGAGACCAACACCATGCTCACCTGTAGCAGTTCCCTCGAGCTCAATGGCGCGCTTGACCATTTCGTGGACCAGGTGCGACGCTTTTTGGTAGTCGCGTTGACGGTTGTATAAAATGATTGCTAGAAAAAAAAGTCAGACGCGAAAAGGGAATGTCACAGAATGCAGAACTTACAGTGGAAATTTCCGTCTCCAACGTGGCCAACGATGCTGGCCAAGAGACCACTCGCCCTAATTTTTTCCTTGGTCTCTTCGATAATCTGGGGTAGCTTTGATATCGGAACCGCGACATCGGTTGTCCAGACACCCACGTTGGGATCACCCTCGCCCTTTGCCATGACGCTCCACAGCGCTTCTTTGCGTGCCTGCCAAAGATCCTCCTTTTCCCGTTCCGACTTTGCGAATTCGAAGCTTACGGAACCCGTCTTCTTGGCTAGAGCCTGGACCTGGCTGATTTGCTCTTTGACCGAGCTCTGTGTGCCGGCAAATTTGAAGAACAGTGTGGGCGCATTCTTCCATGTCTTGGAGGTCTGGCCTGCATCATTGATGCATTTCATTTGCACATCGTCGAGAATCTCAATGGCGGCGATTGGGACGCCTGCGCCAACAACTTGGAAAACACAGTCGGCGGCTGAGCGAATGGATGGAAACGCGCATACGGCTACACTTGTATGTTGGGGCTTGGGAATAATTTTAAGAGTGGCTTCAGTGACGAGACCCAGAGTACCCTCGCTTCCAATGAACATGCGCGTGAGATCATATCCCGCAGAAGACTTTCGTGGTCGTTGCCGGGTCTTGATGACGGTTCCATCGGCCAACACAACAGTGAGCGATACCACCCAGTCCTTCATTGTGCCATAGCGATACGCGTTGGTGCCTGAGCAGCCAGTGCCCACCATACCACCAATCATTGCGCCTGGGCCTGGATCGGGTGGAAAGAATAAACCGTCTTTGGCAAGCTCCTCATTGAGGTGTTCCCACCCAACAGCCGGCTGAACAACCACATCCAGGTCTTCCTTGTGTAGTTTGATGATTTTGTCCATACGACTAAAATCGATGCAGATTCCACCCCTTGTGGCTGCAAAATGTCCTTCGAGACTTGTACCTCCACTGTATGGTGTGACAGGAATCTTTCGCTCATGGCAGACCTTCATAATGGCACTGACTTCTTGGGTGTTTCCTGGCTTTACAACGCAAAACGGTACATCGCCCGGCAGCGAGGGATGCGATGACCACGAAGATCCGCTGTGCGCCTCGAGATCATGTCTGTCCAGTGTGATATTCTCTTTTCCTACAATGTCCCGGAAATCGGTCCATGCCGCTTCCATATTGGCTTCGGAGATGTTATGTTTTGGAGGAACAAACTTGTCGAGCGGCGCCGTGGATCTCGGATCTGGTTTTGGTGGTATCAATTGTCCAAAGTAGTAGCCTACACCCGCTGTAAAGAGGCATGCTGTTTCCAAGTTAGTTTATACATTGTTGGAAAAGCTGAAAAAAAAGACAAGAACAGAACAAAAAAAAAAGAGAAGTGAGGGCTCAGTACCAAAAACAGTTGCAAAGAATTGACCTCTTGCTGTTCTTTGCTGCAAGGACTGAACCCTGATCTGTTCTGCCTTTTCCTTCTGAACACGGTCGAAGATACTCTCGTTGAGTTGCATGTAAAAAGGTTTCTCATCCTCGCTGCCAAATTTCTTTCCGCTGGCCCATCGTCTTTGCGATATTCTTTGCACAGCACCAGCGCTCGCTGCGCATTGCCTCCATATCGCACTTTGGTGCTGCTGCTGTTGCGCACTTCTCAGCGCAATTGAGCCGCGCGGCAGGCTTCGTAACGGCATTGCGATTACAAAAAGGTGAGTTTCATGCCGGGGCTGTCTGGGCAACGGGTGCGGGGAGCGCGTCGGGAGGTTTGGAAAGTCGGATGATGACAGCGGCGCCAAGACCAGCTTAAATCCGATGCCGATACAGCGGACCCCTGTTCATGCAGCAGCTCATGACGGATCATCTCACCCCATGTAAACGTGGAGAAGGGTGATGCATGTTTTGTTTTGAAAGCGACATGGTCCAATCAGTCATACAAACGTCACAAGTGGTCGGGCTGTAAGCATCACTCAAAAAGGAAATTGGCGGGGAAGATAAACAAAGTGCAATTGCGAGCTCAATGACCGAAGCCAGAGCGAGTTATCCAAGCTAAAGTCAAACAAACTCCAATCCAGCTTCATATGTTTGTGTGTGTGTGTGTGTATATGTAGTGCTGGTTTCACGGATACTCGACCGAGTATAGAACGCCGGGGTAAGACAGATGGAGATATGCAAAAAATGATGTAGGTGTGTCGTGGAAACCCAAACCTTGCCCATGCGCCCATCAAAAAGAATGAGACCCAAACAATGCCCGCGAGATATACAGCAGGGTGTTGGTGGGGCATATATCGTTCAAAAGGCCGTAATCGTGACGCCATGCTAAAGAGCGAAAAAGATGCTAAAATATGTAAAACGAAATTGGGTATAAAAAAACCAAAGTGTAAAGCCATGTGACAGTTGAGGTGACACGGGTCTACTTGCCCGACAGGCGCAGCAGTCTCGTCTTGAGCCAGGTGACAAATCTCAGCCATCTCCCTTTGACGGCCCGGCTCTTGGTGACCTTTGGTGCTGCGCTCATGGCAGACTTTTCGGGGTCAACGGTGGTTACGAGTTTGGGCAATGAGTGCGAGTGGGCCTCGCGATGGTCCGAGTATTGACGGCCGCCTATCGAAGGTCGCCCGCCAACAGAGGGTCTGGGAGTCTTTTCGTTATCGTCGGATACGGTGCGGGTACGGTTCATTTCATTGCGCTCAATGGTCTCGGACTTGCGGCGCTGGAGGTCTTCCTTCTTGAGTTGCTTCTTGTAGTCGCGCTCCTGCTGCTTGTGTGCCTCCTTTTCGTACTTGAGCTCCTTGGCCCGCTGCTCTTGTTCAAACTTTTGTCGTGCTGCGCGGATGGATGCAGCCCTTGAAGCGGGATCCACAGGCGAGTCGCGACCGCCGCGGATGAAGCGGTACGTCTGGTCAAACGAGGTGCGGGAGCTGGGCGAAGTGGTTGTTTCGATAGACTTGAGCGTGTCGCCGCGAGCCCTTGGCGGACAGGGAGGTGAGGTGAGCGAGGCAGCGGATTGCGAGTAAGTGGGGGCAAGTCGGGTGGATGAGTTGTTGCTGTGCATGCGTAGGGATGTTCCTTGCGCTGACGACATGGAACCGGATCGGCGTGTGGGATCGTAGGAGTTCTGTTTTAGGCGAACCTCATCGTCGGACATGATATCATCGCCCTCGAGCTCACTGCCTAGGATGGAGGGAGGTGACGAGTTTGCTATTGGCGGTGAGTAGAGCTGGGGCGTATGGCGGATCGAAGGCAGAGGCGTGGGTCGGTGTAGGCCAGACGAGGTCGAGTACTGTGACTGATTTGACGTGGAGCGGCTGTGTTTGTTGCGGGGATTCGCAGGCGTGAAGTTGACGTCGGATATGGATCGCGAGTACGCGCCGTACTCTAGTATACCGAGACCGGTCAGGTCGTTCTCGGCGGCAGGTCGCGAAAGATCCAACCCACTCGTTTCCTTGTTGGAGAGCTTGCGCAGATAGGGCTTGATCTTGAGCGGATGACTGGAAGCAGCAGCAGGCATGGGGCGTTGCGTCTCTATCCAGGAGTCCTCGTAGAGTTTGGAGGAGTGGGAGCGGTCAAAGGTAAAGGCACCCTGATCGGCAACGGAACTCAGGGAGCTTGTCGGGACAGAGGCCGAGTGGCCTCGTTTGTGGAGACGCGCATGCCGAGCAGACATGGTGCAGGAGAGAGAGAGAGAGAGAAAGAAGAGGGATCGCGTATGTTATTGAAGCATATCAGAGCCGACGGGGGGGTTGGGGTTGGGGTTGGGTTAGAGGATCCGAGAGGGAACTCGCAGCAGGCCAGTCGCAAGAGAAGGGTGTGGCATCACCAAGCAAAAGTTTAAGAGTCAGGACAGGGTTCCGATAGTTCCGCGGCAGTAGGGCGTGGTTGATGGATCGGTGACGAAACGACTGAACCGGGCCCTGTTTGGAGGGCGGGAGGGAGACAAGAAATCCGGGGAGGCAGGGAGGGAGGGAGGGATGGAGGGATGGATGGCGCGCATTCACCCAGAGAGAGCAGACAGGGCGGTTTGGTGCCGCTGGATTGTCTCCTGGCTGGCTGGCTGGCTGGCGGGTCCGGTGGGAGGCACGCTGGGACGCCCGTCTGCCTCGAGCGCGCAGCCTCGGCTCCGAGAATACGTGACCGACTTGTTGTGTATATCGTGTTTAGATGTCTGTATGCATGTATGCAGCGCTAGGCTATGGGCCGTGGTGATCGGGAATGGCGCAACCAGCAATCAGATGGAGCATCACCAGGCGACGGGTGCCATCGGGGGCGGCCGGTGCTTAAATGCACCGCGGGGGAAACGGAAGTAGTGCTGTGAAGATGGGGAGCGCGAAGGCGTGGCGCTCGGAGTGGGTGGAGAGAGGCGGAGTCGCCGTGCAGAGCGTCTGGCACAAGATAAGCCGCCCAAGATACTCAATGGCTATGCCCTCTTCACCGCTTACCACCACCACCTTACCGAACCCCTCTTTCGCCTCCCTCGCCTCTCGCCCAGCCGCCAGCCCAGTGCCGCCAGTGCGCAACCGTGTGGCACAGCAGCTCCTCTCGTAACACGCCCACGACAGCTGCGACAGCCAGCGTCGTCAACACTGGCTCGCCGTCGTTGCGCAGCAACTCGGAGCCGCGCGTAATCACCAGACGTCAGGTGCTGGGTGGAACGCCTCACGGCTTCGTATGCATCGCTTAGACGAGCCGGACCTGATCGAGATGACCCAGCCGGACTCGCCATGGACTCGAATCCGCCTTTGGATGCTTTCAGCTGTGCCTTATCTGACCCCGCCGTCTCCCAAGGCTGACTGTTGCAGCCGCCGACGAGGAAGAGGGATATTACATACATCCATACTCCATGTATAAACGGTACTTTGTCGAGACCCAGACTGTGCCTCTTGCCAGCATCCTCAACAACCACCATGCAGAAGAGGGGCTCGCTTTGGTGCCGCGCCAAATGTCTGGTTATGACGACGAGTCAAGTCTCTCGGTCCGTAGCAACCGATGCACTCTTCTTGTAGGATCATGCCGCTATGCCGCCAAATAAGTGCAATCTGCCTCACGTGCGAGCCGTCCAGTCCATGGTCCACCCACGACCTGAAACACGCCTCTGCCTACCCCACACTATCTCTCGTCCAACTATCGGTCCGCCTAATCTATATCACGTCTCTTAACCCGTCCAACCTGCCCAGAGATCCTGTTCCGACGACGCCTCTGCACCAGTGCTTGAGAAGCCAGTACCAGTACCACTATCAGTACCAGTACTAATACCCGTACCCCGCAACCCCCCTCTTCAGCCAAGGTTTCAGCGCAAATACTACGCGGAACAACCACTACTACACCAGCTGCTACCATCCCAGAAGGCCGTGCAAAAAGGCAGGTCTAGACTTGCGCATGTTTTTTCTGCTGTTGATTACTCCCGTGACCGGTCAAGACGTCTTGATGCACACCTGTACAATCCCTCGCTGCATCTAACCACATCGGGCCATGTCCTGCTCGAGATATTGATTGATGAAAACTTTCCTGACACGACTTAGACTGGACCTTCTCCAGATGTGGGGGTTTGACAGAGCTAAGAGCACCTTGTTGAATTTGTTGACCTCTAGCGCACATGGCTGAATCTCAAGCCCATATACATGATCTCTAGTTTGCAGACAGCACGTGACGCTGGCATCAGGAATTTCCATTTCCTTGCTTGCTCGCGCACCACTCGATAACTGGTTTGAGAGACAAATGACATGGACAAAATCCGTCCAAATTTTTCTACACTTACAAATCATCTCCTGAATGTTCGGAGAAGCGCAATGCTTTGTGTCACAGAGTTTCAACGTATACGTACATACTATGCACATAGTTACAGCACATACAAAAGTAAAGTAGGCAAACAAAAGTTCTGTCAGAGTCGCCGTGCGCCGGTTGTTGCAGGGATGGGAGCACTGCTTCAACTCGATGACGCAATCATGACCGGCCCCAACTAACACACGTCTTCTCTGATCCTGTGTTACGCTCCATGTACGTAGGACATCAGGGAACATGGTTTTTAGTATCTCTAGCAAATGGAAAAATGTCTTTACCACTCGCGTCAAAATTCATGTCATGACGACCCCGAAACTTAAAATCTCCGTGGTGTAAATTGATAACTCCAAAAATACATCCTTGTCGGCCTCGCTATTGAAGAATATATTGATTTTCACACCAGCCCGACATTCGATGGAATGCACAAACTGCAGCGCATACAACATACCCATCTGCTTTGGAAGATGCAATAGAACCGTGTCAAAGAACGCTCAAGCGAGACCCTTTATTTCCCCGATCCAGAAGCAATATTTTTTTCCTTTCTTCCAGACAGGGGTATTCATGCGCTAAGCCCTCAAAGCACGCCTCGTTGCTACGGCGGCTGACTAAGGTCACCCTGACGTCGAGCACGGGTCGCAAGGAACGTGAAAAACATCCCATCCAAAACCTTCACTGTCCACCATACGCGTCCCATGGAGTTCTAGCCCAAACCCATCCCGACTGCATACATCACTTTCCGACCCCAAGTGATCGCGACAATGTCGACCAGCAAGC
Source organism: Curvularia verruculosa (assembly GCA_036172615.1). Taxonomy (NCBI): domain Eukaryota; kingdom Fungi; phylum Ascomycota; class Dothideomycetes; order Pleosporales; family Pleosporaceae; genus Curvularia; species Curvularia verruculosa. The sequence continues at coordinate 6,566 of JAWDHC010000026.1, read as the reverse complement.
GGGGCAACATTTTTGGCCAGGGCAAGCCTGAGCATCCCTACGAAGAGCGCGACGATCCCGCAGATGTGCCTCAGCGGGCAACAGCAGCACAGCTGGCTGCGCGCAAGTAAGACACTCACTGCTCACCCTTCATCTCGCAATCTCATCACGCCCACGTGCCAAATCATTGCCCTTTGTCTCGGACACGCTGACTCTTTGTTCAACAGGATCAAGACCGCAAAAGCCCGACGACCAGCAGGCGCCTCCTCCGTGAGTCCCATCCTCTCTACATCTCTCCCTCTCCCACGCTCTTCTCTGCAACCTAAACAGCAGCGCACCCATGTCTACAGAGCGATACTCTCCTGCTCAACGGCGCCAGATGCGTCTCAGAGACCAGGCACTTGCTAACGCGCGCGCGCAGGGTCTATCACAGAGCGCGAATTTTGGCGCACCCCAGCCCGGTGCCTTCAACTTTGGTGCCTCGGCGCCCGCTCCCGCAAACGGAGGCGCGAACGCGTTTGGCGGCTTTGGAGGAAACAATGCTTTTGGTGGCGGAAGCGCGACGAGCAGCTTTCCACCTGCACAGCCTGCCGCCCCCAGCAATACTTTCTCCAGCTCATCATTTCCAGCTTTTGGCGGCAGTAACCAAAGTGCTGGAACAGGCTTCAATCCTCAGCCGCCTTCATCTGCCGGTTTCAACTTCACCGCTGGAGGTCCAAACCCGTTCGCAAATGCAAGCTCGGCGCCTGCAACAAACGGCAGTACCCCTGCGCCCGCACCCTCGTTTGGCGGATCGATGTTTGGTAACTCGCAGACACAGAGCAACCCATTTGGTGGGCTAGCACAGAACAACACATCAAGCGCCGCATCGTCCGGCGGCATGTTCGGTACATCGAGCGCCGCACCTTCAGGCGGAATGTTTGGGACTTCGAGCGCTGCGCCCTCGAGTGGCCTGTTTGGCACTACCAGCGGCGCTCCAAATGCGACAGCAACATCCGCTCCAGCCTCAACACCGTTTACCTTTGGAGCCACCAGCTCAGCGGCCTCCAATACCACAAGCACCCCAGCAACAAGTGGTATCTTCAGCGGTTTCGGCAACTCTACGCAGTCGCCAGCACCGGCACAGAACAGCATTTTCAGCGGTTTTGGCGCCAACGCGCAAAAGGATCAAGTCTCCAAAGAGCCAGCTGCGTCACAGAATAGTGTCTTTGGAGGCTTTGGATCAACTGCGGCGAAGCCCGACAGTACGGCAGAGGCACCCAAACAAAACAACATCTTCGGAGGACTCAGCACGGGTGCTCAAAGTACACCAAATGCTACGGCGACCGCACCTGCATCGAGCTTGTTCAACTTTGGCGCAGCAGCACAGAAACCAGAGGGCACGTCTTCAGCACCATCGACCAGTCTCTTTGGGACGACCAGTTCTTCCACACCAAGCGCTCCAGCCTCCGCGCCTGCGAGCAACCCTTTTGCGGGCCTGCCAACTGCAGGGGCAGCATCGTCTACTCCATTCAAATTCGGTGCAACAACACAGACACCACAGGCACAAGATACCACTTCGACTCCCTCGACAAACCTATTTGGTAGTCTAAAGAAGCCAGAGGAAGCCACCAGCACTGCCGCACCGGAGACACCAAAGTCAAACCCATTCGCATCGCTTGCGAAGCCAGCTACACCTCCAGCTGCTGCTCCCGCCGCTAGCGGGTCTGGATTTAGCATTTTCGGGACAACGCAAGACAAGGGTGCCACTTCTGCCAGTAATGACAAGAACTCAGCTGCGGCCACACTCAAAGCTCCCGAAGCGCCAAAATCAAGCCTGTTCCAGCCCTTTAGCACTCCACAACCGGCGAAGACTAACGATGCGGAGAAGTCGCAAGGTGGGCTTTTCAGCGCGGCGCAGCCAAAGACGAGCTCAGGCATGTTCTCCCAGACATTCCAACCCGAGACCAACAACTCGAGCAACTTGTTCAACAAGCCTCAGTCTGGCTTCCCAGCTTTTACCCCATCTACCACCACTTCAACAGAAGCACCAAAGCCTGCGCCGTCCTCTACCTCTGACAAGTCCAACCCCTTTGCCTCGCTGTCAACCCCTTCGACAGGACGTCCGAATCTGTTCAGCGCCGCCAAGGAGCCTGCGAAGGCTTCACCTGCCCCAGCAATGCCTAACCTTGCAGGCGGCTCGGCGCTTTCCAGTGAATCAGAGCAAACACCAGAGATGCCCAAGATTCCAAAAATGCATGTGCCCAAAGAGTGGGCTGCACCAGGTGCTGTCCGCGCACAGAGCGGTGACAGTCTCATGAAACAAATCACCGACTTGACAGCTCAACTTCAAGTTCTGAACGGGAAGTACCGGCAGAGAATCAGTAACCTATCTCCCACGGCCGACTGGTCCGGCATCTCCTTTTGGCACTACCAGCATGCCACCGACATCAAGAAGAAGATTGATAATGCGAAGAAGCAACGTGCTGTCAACCGAGGTGTCACTGGAAATGAGTCCAGTCTGTCTACCAAGCGCAAGGCCAGCGAAGACGATGGCGAAACACAGGAACCTGCTGCATCCAAGCGAGCTCGCCCAGTGGAAGCACCTGCTAGTCCGACACCCCAACCGGCAGCTTCTACCCCCAAGGTCAACCCGCCAGCGACAGCGACATCCAACATGTTCGCCAAGGCGATCGGCAACAAGCCTTCTACGCCTTCGACACCATCATCGACAAGCCTCTTTGCTCCTAAGACGACCGAGAAGTCTACTGCGGAGCCTGCTAAGACAACCACACCAGCCCCCAGCTTTGGATTCACTCCATCCGCCACCAACGGTACGAGCAGCTCGTCCACGTCTGGATTTAAGCCCAGTTTTGGCGGCAACTCTAGCAGTGCCTCAAGCTCAACAGGATTCAAGCCCAGCTTTGGTGGCAACTCTGATAGCGCCTCTAGTTCGACAGGATTCAAGCCCAACTTTGGCAGTGCTCCAGCGAGCGGGGGTGGTGGCTTCCTGGCTCAGTTCACAAAGACAGCAAAGACCTATGAGGAACTTGCTGCCGAGCGCAAGAAGAAGGCTATGGAAGAGGACTACGATTCTGACGAGGAGACAGAAGAGCAATGGTCTGCCAGATACGACAAAGCTGAAGAGGAGCGTCTTGCTGAAGAAAAGAAGAAGGCTGCTGCTACCCCGGCATTCACATTTGGTGCTGCAGCTAAACCCGATGCACAGCCATCAGGCAGCACGTCTCCCAAGGCTAGCAACCCTTTTGGTGGCCTAATGAAGCCAACTAGCGGTGCATCTACGCCTAGTCTTTTTACGCCTAAGGCTGCTAGCCCTGCTCCGTCTACAGGTAGCCAGTCCATCTTCAACGTCCCGGGTGCTTCTCCAGCACCTTCTTCTAACATTTTCGGTCATCTATCTTCAGGTCCTTCTTCGAACAACCAAGACGAGTCCGACGAAGACGACGCTGATCAGCAGGAGGCTGTAGGATCTGTCGAACCATCCACGCCCAAGCATGGTTTCGGCGAGTCTGAGCCTGAGTCCGACGGAACCCAGGAGCAGACGAAGCCAAACCTCAGCTCCAAGGGCAGCCTTCTTTCTAGGATCACCCGTGACAACGACTCCGAGTCGGAGAAGGAGAACAAGGGCACATCCTCTACGTTGGCAACGAATGGAACTACCACTCCTACTAACAAGCCCTTCCAGTTCTTTGACTTCAACGCAGCATCCAAGACCGCTCCACCCAAGTCGGACACATTCGCTGGTGATCAGACTTACAAATTTGGCAGCCCCATCAAGTTCGGTCAAGCCCCTGCGACGGAGAAGAAGGACGCACCAAAATTCCAGTTCCAGCCTGCTACGCCGTCGGCGAGCGAGTTCTCGACCACACCGGCCAAGCCACCACCTTCGTCCATCTTCAACTTCGCCCCATCGACTGGTGGGTCGTCGCTGTTTGCCCCGTCTGGTGCCAACTCGATTGGCTCGTCGGTTTTCTCTTCGCGCGCTGGTACGCCCTTGTCTGAGGCTGGTGAGACCAGTGCGGCCTCTGCGGCCGAGGATGATGAGGGCGAAAAGCATGAGCAGATTGACCTCTCAAAGCTGACTGAAGAGGAGATGAGCACCTACGACATTGTCTTCCACACTGAAGTTGTTCTCGCCAGACACGAGGTGGACAAAGACGGGAAGAAGGACTGGGTCAGCCTTGCAAAGGGCCCTCTCTGGATTCTCAAGGACAAGGAGACGGCCAAGTGCTCAGTTCGAGTCCGCATTCCTAGCGGTGCTACACCCGTCAACTATCAGATCCTGCCTTCGCTTCTCGCTCAGGTGACTGGCTCCAGCAAGAAGCAAGTCTTGGCCATGAAGCCCGCAAAGGAGGGCGGATTGCAGCGGGTACTTTTCTCAGTCAAGACTCCTGAGATTGCAGCTGAGATGGCTGCCAAGTACACCGAGTCGGTTCCTTCTTGAGCGAAGAACCGTCACTTTGACTTTGCTATACATTTCCGTATGTGGTAAGCACTGCCCTTCGCCACCCTTTTTTACATGTACCCTTTCTGTCCTGGATTTCAAATCCGGCTTTCATCTTTTCCCCTGCGTATGTCCCAACCAAAATTGGCGCCTTTTCTATACATCCCCATCCCAGCGTGTGATTTTACCTGTATGTGTTTCCTATAGAGGGATATTATTGCGTTTACCCACTGGCACTCAGCATTGCATGACACGGCGTTTGTTTTTGTCCCCCACCTTACCCCGAACTGAGTTGAAATACGGATGAGGACGCTGTTTGATGCGGAATGGCGACGATCAGGGCCCCTTATTGACTTATCGAGTTTATGTAATATATCAAGTGAAGCTGCTTTCCAATTCTATTCACAGGCGCCCTGAGTTACTTTGACTTTGTTATCAAGTGTTTGCATATCATGTTTGGTATGTTGTGAGAGCTGTTGATGTTCTTCGACGTTTCGTGTCTACGTACAGTAGATAGTGTGATAGTCAAAACGCAGTCAATCTTGAACGCCGTAAATATATTTACTGTTTGCAACGTGAGTAACAAATCGAGCACGGAGTGTTTCTTGATATTTAAATGGCAAAGCCGGAAAAGGCATTCTCAAACCCAAATTATATGATGTTACGTTCCCTGGGGCGTCTTCTCTTTCAAACCGTGCGCGCGTTATGGACCACTCGCGTGGATGCCAGCGTTTCCCCAGCCTCCCACACCCAACAGCTTTCCCTACGCGCAATGCCGCCTTGAGTATGCGCAACCGCCTGCGCAACTCTATCTAGCGCACTGGAATCCATCTGTGCAAACCGCTCACTACAAAAAGAACTGAAAGAGGCTATCTACACCATGGACGCGCCTTCGTCGCAACTTCACTTGGAAATCCGCGACGCCGTCGTTCGCGCTCTCGCAACGCGCCGCCCAATCCTCCACCATTTGAACGCCGACACCTCGTGGCTGCTACAAATCCCTCGTCCGGCAAATGCAGTCAAGCACGGCGCCCGCATATACTACAACATCCTGATCGATCCATGGTTTGTGGGTGGACAAAGCGATGTCGCAAAGTGGTTCAGCCAACAATGGCACGCGACCGAGAGCGCCGTCAAGAGCATATCCGAAGTAGAAGACCTAGCGCGGCAAGTAGAAATTCTAGCCGGTGGCTTGCGGACTGGCAAGAGCAGGAAGCGCAAAGGGGAAGAAGCCGTAGTAGACGACGACGACGAGCAGAGTTATGTGGATTGTGTGGCCATCAGCCATGAATTTACCGATCATTGTCATAAAGAGACGCTCCTTGAAGTCCACGGTGATGTTCCTGTTTTTGCGACAGAGGTATGTAAACCTTTATCTATATAACAAACTTGCGTAATGTATAGAGGCAAGTTTCGTTCAAAAAGCACACAAAAAGCTAAGACGGCCAAACAGCAAGCCGCGAATCTAATATCTTCCTGGAACCATTTCCGCACCGTCGTCACGACTCCAACCTTCATCGACAACGCCGACTGGCACGACTACAGCCTCTCGCCGCTGCCCTCGTGGCTCGGCATCTCGCGCCTAACCGCCTCCAACGACGCACTCTACTACCACTCCGCGCTCCTGTTCACCTTTGCTACACACCCTTTCCTCTCCATCTCGACGCCGAAAAAGCGCCTTTCAACCCTCAGCATCAACGGCGACGGCAGCGAAGACCTCGCCGCCAACTCGACCGCCGAAGCCGCCGAATGCGTCATCTACACTCCACACGGTATACCGCATACCGCCCTCTCGCCCATCGCGACCGCTGACCCGCCCCTGCATACCCTCGCTTTCCTACACGGCCTCCATGACGTCTCGCTCTCGGCCGCCCAGCAGCTCAATCTCGGGGCCAAAAACGGCCTCCTGGCTCAGCGCCTCCTGCGCGCAAAGTACTGGGTTGGCACGCATGACGAGGTCAAGAAAGGAGGCGGCTTCGTGAGTTGGTTCTTGAGGCGAAAAGTGTGGACGCTGGAGGAGGCGCTGAGGGAAGTTGGGGCTGAGAGAGACTGGGAGGATGTTAGGTTTCAGGAAGTGGGGAATGGGGAGAGTAGGGTGCTGGAGTAGTGGGACTTTTGTTCTTTTTATATTTATTTTTGAGGA
>JAWDHC010000025.1:0-151921 GCA_036172615.1 Curvularia verruculosa | reverse complement strand
CCTACACCACAACAAAACCAAAATCTCTTCCCCTCTTCCCTCTGACATCTCCCTATCCAACACTTCCATCCATCTAAGCCACACATTTCCGCCAAAATGAAGTTCACACCAACGGCCACCCTCTGCCTCTTCATCGCCCTCTTCGCCGTACTCAGCACAGCAACCGACGCACCCCCCCGTCCCAAGGGCAAGTTTCCCCAGGGCAAATTCCCCGAAAAAGGGCCCACATACTACGCCCGCCATGAACGCGCACTTGACGCGAAACAAGCCGAGGACATCGTCGCGCCGGAACAAGACTATGGCTTCAAGAACAAGGCTAAGCCTGCCGTGTAGGTTCCCATTTGCGAAGACATGATGCATCGGCAAAGGAAATGAGGCGTAGTAATGCTAGAGTCGGGGAATCGGGATGGACCGGATCCAGAGAGGGAGAAGATGTGGGGCATACGTCGAGTGAAGCGGAGAGGACGTAAGAGTGGACTTGGTGCTGGATATACGGTGATTATGTAGTGATGGCGTATGAGGATGAGTAGACGGGGAGGATGTAACAGAATTTCATCGGCACGGCACGGCACGTATACTTCTTATTGGCCTCTCTTTTTTCTACTTTCCCCTCTTTTAAAGGAAAACAACGAAGATGGATTTACTCGGCATGGAAGGCTGTGATTCAGACTATTTTTCTCTCGTTCGTAGTACAGGCTATCATATTCGCCAGTCTGTTTACTGCTTTCTTTCCTCACCTTACTAGCTAGTTATATAATCCGACACAGAAAACTTAATTCAATATAATACTCTGTTTTTATTTCAAGAGCTAGCCGCGCTGCAACCTATGCCGTTCAAACGAGTGCGTTTTCTGCATCAGAACAGAGAGGGTGTTGGGACGATGCTAAGAATACGTTTACTTCTTTTGCTTCTTTTAAGATAGTAAATGACATGCCATATGCCTTGATTTTGGTGAAATATACGTAATTGAGGGATATTACGTGACGATGTGGTGGATGCAGCAGTCCGGTTCTCAGAAAAGGACAGGTTAGAGGAAGATGGACAAATTAATGACAAGAGGATGTCGAGCATGGTTTTTGGATTGAGGGAAAATTTTCAAGCCTCTGTATATGATATCAGAGTCTGTACTCGATGCACGCTGCTTCTTCGCACTTGCGCAGTGCATGGTCGGCGCAGCTATGATAGACATTGCGTGATGTAGTATATTCGACACGACTGTACCTTGATACTAGCATTCATTTATACATCCGTGGCGGATCCCATCTAGAGATTCGCAAGGCATACACGACGCAACCTACACATGTGAGAGCAAAACTGTATGAGGAAAAGAAATAGAGTGGTAGAATTGATCAACTCCTGCACGCATGAGAGCGGCGCTTTACCTAACGCACAAACACCAATGAATGTGGCCAACCTAGTCTAATATCTAATAACCGACCAAGCCTTTTTTATGTATCCCCCAACGGCCCATGCAGGCCAGACCCAACCTTCCGAAAACTGCGCGATCATCAACAGGCCAACTTAGGCGACCAACGTAATAAATACACTCAAAGGAAAACAAACCCCTTGTGGATGCTGAGCCAACAAAAAGCGAGAATAAAACTGAGATCTGGTGCTAGAATCTAGAGGCATTCCATCAAAACGAGCATGGTGTGTAGAGAGCGAGAAGATGTCGACAAAAGGAAAGGAAACAGTCCAGTAAGAAGATATACGAAGCGAACAAGGCAAACAAATAGGAAATTAAAGGAGAGATGGGGGTAGATAGACAAAGCAAACTGGTATCACGCAAGAATAGCAGACGGAACAGGCGGCGAGAAGAAAGACAGAGACATAACAGCGTAACCATTGCGATGGGAAAGAAGTGATTGCTGAAATCCCAGGGACCTTCCTGGAAACGCCGAGCTCCATGGTGTAGACAACGTTCACACAATATGTTTTTGAGTACTCTCAAACAACAGCGGCCCTAGAGGCAACCTCGGGTGGTGTGGGAGGTAGCGGCATGTTGGGTGGAGGTGCTGGGAAATCCATCTGCGATATCGGTGGAGAAAACAGCATGTTGAGCGGTGGGGGTTGAAGGCTTGTAACTCTGGGTGGTACAATAAGCGGCATAGTGGGTGGTGGAGTAGGCGACGAGGGATTACAAGGCGGAGGCGGGGGAAGAGGCGTGGTTGGTGGCGGCGCAGGCGGTGGTAGTCCCATTGAGCCCAGACTGCGTTTTGGTGTAATGGTTTTTTGTTCGCTCTGCTGCGCCAGCGCCCGTTGCCTCAAAGCCTCGACACTAGTCATTTTTTGAAGGCCGGTTGATTGAGGTGTTGGGGCGCTGGACATTCTTCGGCCAGGAACAAAGGATGGTGTGGACGAAATGAGTCGCACTGGACGGGATGACAAGAAAGGCGCCTTATCGGAACGTACCTGCAGCAAGGATGGGCGACGTGGTTGATTCGATTGCGTTGAACTAGAGCTGTCTGGCCCTGTGGTCGACGTCTTGTTAGGTGTTGCCGAAGGCGAGCTTATTGGCGCAGTCACTGATCGATTCGTGTTCAAAGGAGGCGTCGAGGATGTAGTAGATGTCATCTGGGCAGATGGACGTCTGGACATTCGCGACGAGTCGATATGTTGGGGCTGAGGGCGGACGGGAATAGGTCGCAAGAAGGGCTTGGGCGATCCCGAGGTTCGGCGCCTAGTCCCAGTGACTTTGCTCGTAGAAGCAAGAAAAGGTGCCGGATTTGAAATGCCTGCAGGCGTAGGGCCTATGATGGATAGGCGTTGAGCAACGGGTGGAGGAATTGGGGCAGGCTCCTTGGGAGGAGGTGAGATGACGTCTCCCCGAAGTGGCAAGCTGCACGCGGAAGAATCGTTGAATCTCACTGGACTATCTTCACGACTTCGAATGCGGTCGACTCCAACGGGCTGATTGGGGGTATCAGCCTTGACCTGAGGAGGCGACGAGCACGCTAAACCAACGGCGTCACCTTTTGGTTGGCCTGAAGTTGGAAAATCTTTCATCGGCACAGGTGGGCCTACGGCAAACTGTCTCTCAAGTCCTGGCATTGTAGGTGATGTGGGACTGTAGAGAGAATGACGCTTGCTCTGGGGTGTTGCCTCAACAGACTGAAGGATATTCTCATTTGTTGTTGGCAATGGCTGCATCGACCTGCGCCGGGACGCCATGGTATTGTTCGGGTTGTTCTGGAACGATCGTAGCGACATAGCACTTCGTAAGGGTTCGCTGTCGCCAGTAACGCCAAACTCTTCCATCAGAGGCGATTTCTGTGCTGGCGAGGATTCGCGCGAAGTGTTCCGAGTCCCAGCACCAGACACGGAGGTTGTTGAAGACATAAAGGAGAACCGTGAGCGGCCACGTAGCTGATCCAATTGGACCTGATGCTGAGAGACTGGCGTCGAGGTGATTGATGACATCTCAACAGAGAGACGGCTGTTTTGTCTGACGGAATGTCCGCTGTCGATGCTGCGTTTGGACTGCTCGAGGGTCGGCTCCCAGTCTGAAGTGATGATCTTTGGTGATGCAGAGGACCGTGGTGGGCTTGGTAGAGACTTGTTCACGCTCTGCGCAGCACGGCTGGCCCTAAACCGATGGCTTGCCATTTCCACCAAGCTTTTGTCGGTTGAGCTGCCGTCGGTAGAGGACGAGGTTCGGGTAAAGTCATCGCCAACTAGTGTGCCCCCGAGATGATCAATCTCCTTTCGCACACTCGTCATCCACTCATCCATCTCTTCGGCGCTCTCCAGAACCAAAAGCATGCTCGATGCCAACTTGCGTGTAGTGAGGTTCTGTGACCGCAGACGTGTAAGCAGCGAGTTTCTTGGGTTGACATCTAGTGCACCATCGCCACTGGCGTGGCTTGAAATCTGAAGCACCCAGTGCTTTCCGGGAATAAGATCACAAGCAAAAGCGGCCGACTCCTTGCCTAGTTTGAGTACCTTTTCCGGCATCCTGTCAAAGGTGCCGTGGCCGGAGTACTGGAGGATATAGCCTGTAGTGATCAAGATGTATATCTTGTTGACGAGTTCTGGTGCTGGTGAGTTGAGCACTGAGTTGGACATGAGCCGCCTGTGCGTCCTTTCCAATTTTTTGGTTTCTGAGCTCGTTTCTGAGATTGTTGATAGTTCGCGCTGAGTTTCGATTTTCTCGCGTAGAAACTCAGCTTGACGTCGCTGGCTTTGGCTTCTCATCAACACCTCTGGAGCGAAGGCACAAGCCTGTACTGAGCCATGCTTGATCGACTGGTGGAAAGCCTGAAACAGTGGTAGTGGTTCCCAGTCGCCAAAGTCGTGTGGCAGCGTCGGACGTATGGACATTGGCCGAAATCTCTGGCTCGCTCTGGCACGTATGGTTTGCTGAGCAGCCGGTGGGGGGTTATGTCGCAGTGAAGACTTGGGTACGGAAACGGGAACTGGAGCGGGTTTTGGCGGAGTCTGTGGACGAGCTGGCATGGCAAGGCCGACTTCAGAATGTCCTCGAGCCTTTTCCACTTTGGGCTTGCTGAAGAGGTTGAACAAGGACATTTTGGACGATGGGCGCTCCATCTTTGGTGTTGGAGCCGGGTTGGACGCCTTTGATGCCGCGGAAGACGAGCGTGCCAGTTCCTGCAAGTTTGCCGTCGAACGTGTGAGACGCCATCTGGAGACGGGAGTAGAAAAGGGCGCACTGGGGCGTCCCGACATGTCAGTCATGGTGTATATGTTGGTGTGGTTGCACAGAGACAGCGCAAGCGAACTGGCTAGCTGGCTGGCTGGCAGGTAGATGATATGGGCCAGGCACTCAGATCTGCCACTGTAGAAATGGACAGGGAAGGCTGGCCTCTGTGTGTAATTCGAGTAGGGTCCGTGTGGCAATGGCGATGGAGGTGTCGAGTATGGTGAAGAGCCCAATGCGGGATGGAGGCATGTGGGGAGCGTCAGCGGGAAGGGACAAGGAGCGGAATATAAGTCGTGGTGTTATAGTACAAGGGAGAGGCGAAGATCAAACGAGCGGACAGGACGGGAGCCCATGGAGCATCAGGCGCAGAGGCCGCAGATATGTCGAACAGGCACGCGGATGGCTGACCAAAGTGAAACGACTCGACTCGACTGACGAGAGGGGTGGAGAGGAAAAGTGGTGGTGGCAAGCGTTAGTTGCCGCAGATGAGGGATCCCTAATCATGGTAGCGTGCCAGGGGAGCAGTTCCCAAATGGCGTGCCCTGTGTGATGTGAAGGCGCAGGGGGTGGAAGGTGGCCCCTGTGGGGGACAAAGTTAAGTCGGGGGTCGACGAGATGGCGGCGCCGCACGCTAATCTCGAGGCCCAAGGCTATTTTGGCGCACTACACGAGGACGAGCCGGGACAGGGCCGGCACAACGTCTTTTGACAGTGCGCGCGGTTGAGGTGTCGAGGCAGACGGGGCAAGGGGAGTGGGAGCATGGTGTTTCTCGGGCTGACGAGGGCGCCCCCCTAGTGTGGTGTACGGCTGCGACGGAAGCCCACGACGCCGTGCTTGATGCTTGGTCGACGTGGAGCTAGCGAAACTCGAGGCGTGCAAGCGTGCAGATGGCGATGCAGCGCGGGGCCCGGCAGTGCCGCCGCAGAGCCAACGCCAGTGACGAGACGCAATAAATCCATACTCTACTCGGAGGATATTGCGTGTTGCTGCGTTTGGCTGGGGCCGTGTTTGGCCTGCATCTTCCTTTTGCGGCCGTCGCGTCGCAAACACGGTCAGGGTGCAGCAGAAAAAGAACACAGCTGGCACGTCACCAGCCGGCGGCGAGTCGTCCACACAGCGAGCAGAGACGAGCGGCGTGCGCACAACGTTTTGGCTGGCGTCTCAGTGTGTGCCGCAGGCAGCGAGGTGCATAGAGTTTGGCCCAGGCCGCCGGGGTGCGACATACAAGGCGTGTATGCAAAGCTTATTGTGGGGCGGGTGCGTGCCGACCATGGCCGTACGGACGGATGAAGATGATTGCAGCGGCGCTGGTAGGAGTGACATTGATTGATGATGGCAATAATAGTGCTTTGATGGGACGGTTACCAGGTGGACGGCTGACGGTTGTGGTAGTGGTAGTGGTGGCAGTGGTAGTTGGTGTGGAAGACGGTAAGCGGCGGATGTGCGGATGGAATTGGTGTTGGTGTTCCTGCAGTAGCGCCTTCCCCGCCGACCGCCGACCGCCTACCTCATCTCATCACCCCACCATCAGCTGCTATACCAATGCGTACGACATCACGCGTACTGTCCATTCACTCACCCAGCTGACCAGCCAACCTCACCTCTGTCGCCCTCCTCTCGCTGCCATCGCCATCATCAACACCACACCGTCGCCAACGCCATGCCCGACGTCAATACCATCTCGCCGCCCCAGGCACCATCTTCAGCATCGCCGCCCCGCAACCAGTCGCCCTCCAGCTCCCGCTCTCCCCACTCGCTCGCTGCCACGGCCGCCCTCAACGCGGGCATGCACAGCCAGGACACACACTCTCCATCTGGCGACATGCGAAGAGACGTCGAGCGTGCCCGTCGCCGCTCCAGCATCCGCATGAACCTCAACCTTAACGACCCCGCCGTCCCCGCGCCTGGCGAGATGCAGCACAGCCCTTCAGCCCGCGCCAGAGGTACTTGGCCTCATAGTCCGCACCACGAACGCGCTCCTAGTCTGGGCGAGTTGCACCAGGAGCTCGAGGCCGAGCAGGAGGGCCAGGTGAACCGCCTGCTCAACATGATCCGCGCCCAGCAGGCCCAGATCAACAGCCTCCAGGCAAACCAGCACCCGTCCTCGGCCTCTGCTGTCGACGATGGCACCCCAACATCGGAGCGCTCCATGTCTATCCCCGCATCGCACACGCATTCGCAGCACATGTCGCCTCTGCCCTCAGCCGCTCAGCCCCGCTCCCGCTCGCCCTTTGGCCTGGGCTCCATCAGCCGCCAGTCGTCCTTTGCGGACCGCTCACGTCATAGCAGCCATGCTGGCTCTCCCGCTCTGCGCCCCATGTCTGGCCAAGCCGGCTCCTTTGACCCCCACGATATGCTTCCCAGCCCCGCAGCTGCACGCGACGAGAGTGCCTTCTACCAGGCCGAGACACAGAACTTGACGCGAGAGAATCAGATGCTGAAGCAGAGGATACGTGAATTAGGTATGTTGTGTAACACTTCACCCTGGACAATGTCACTAACACGACGTCTACAGAACGCCAGCTAGCAGAGCAAAACCCCACTAGCCACATTACCCACTCGCCTCCCATCCATTCCAGCCTTGCCCCATCGTCGTCGAGCCGACAAGGCAACGATGAAGCCAGCCAAGACCCCCAACCGTCGTCTACTTCGGCAGATTAATCATGGTTCTTGTTGCTCCTCTTCTTTTTTTCTCTGTTCCTTTTCACATGCATCAGGTTTGGATTTCTTTTCTGATAAATAGTCAAGACAGCGCTGCATGATAACGGCGTTAGGATACTCTGGGACAATCACCTCTCCCCTTTGGTGTTTTTTCTTTTTTTTCTTATCAAATACTGAGAACCCCTTGTGGCTTACACGTAATATTAATCTACAATTGATGTTGTATTTAGACAAGCCACCATGCATGTTCTACGTCGATTGGCTATTGCTTTGCAGCGAGAGATTGCAGCTCCTTTACGATACGAGGGAGAAGCACCGAATCGATACCAAGAAATCAATTGGAAATGCAGCTCAATGCAGCAACATGATACGTCATAGGCACCACGGCGCCAAGCCATCTGCACTTCATCCTCGTTCCAGAACGACTGCATACAGGGCTCACGCAACTCTGTTTCCTGCTTTTCTTCCTTTAATCAACAAGGCGATACCATGTTTGTTGTATAAACACCACCTGACAGAGTTCTTCCTATACCTCACAATGACATTGCAGCGTCTGTGTGTTTCGTTTCGTTTCAACTCCAACAACACTGACCAACGCACGCACACTGGCCACTACCAACGAACCAAAACACCCACCCCTGGCCCTTACACGCATCCTCCCTTGCGGCTCGACCGTGCTCTGTGTTATTTCGCTTATCACGCCACTTTGACAGATTAACGACAGATTAACGACATTCCCAACATGCCGTGCATGCTTACCAGATGGTAACCATTACCCATATTACGAATCTAGATCTCACTTCTAGACCTCAACTTGCAAGCACCGCCCTTGTAAGACCTGATATTCTTACGCCCAAGTCCACGAGAACTGCGCCTCACAAAATCTAGACTGACAGTAACAACGCATGTCACTGTAAGCAACGCCAACAAAAAAGGGTCATCGACGCGTATAGGCCCCGTATACACGCTAAAACGGAATCCCGGATGGAGGGGGGGAGGGGGGCACGCACCCAACGTAGTACCCCTGGCGATGTTTCGGTGCGGCGAACTAGTGGCCGCACCACCACACGGACCACCGCTACCAAAAAACACGACCCAACGATCATGTTGGTGTGTTGATGGACTACGTTACGTATGCAGTCAGCTGAAGAAGAGAAAAAAAACTTCAAAAGATGAGGCGGAGAAATGACTGGCAAGGATTTGCACTGCAAGTATGTACACATTGGCGGTACTAGACAAGGGTTTCTTGTATATGGATAAATATAATTATAGTTAACTAACTATAACGAACTAACAATTCAACCTCAAATCAACAGAGATATTGGAGAGAAAACCAACAAGAAGACAAGCAAAAAGGAATATCTTGTATCAAAGACAGAGAAGATATGTAGTATAATAGAACGACAAAGAAAAACAAAAACAAAAAAATGAAGAAATAGTAAATAATCATACGCTTCTACCAAAAGTACCCCTACAGAATACCCTCGTGTTCGTAGTACGTACGTAATCGTCCCCCATCTACAGACCTGAACGCCTTGTGCTCCAGCTAACCCATGCATGATGCCAGACTCCAAACCCTCATCGTTTCCCCCCTCTTTCCAACGTCCCCAACCATGCTCTCACATACTAAGAAACACACGCTACTCTTCTTCAACTTCCTCCACAGTCGCCCGCGGTGGTCGCTGTGTAGCACCGTCTGCGGATGCGGCTTCAGCACCTGTTGCCTGCGGTGCAGTATCGACAGGCGCAGGAGCTGGAGGAGGCGGAGCGTGAGCAGCAGTAGGGGGTACTGGGGTTGTTGACCTTGACGCATCATGACCACCTTTCTTGGTCTTTATGCCAGCCGCTTTCGCTGCTAGTTTTGCTGCCTTCCTCTCCTTCTTGGCCGCCTTTTTAGCCTTGATGTCTTCGGGAGTCTACCAGTCGTTAGATCTTTTGATCGCTGAAGTCAGTGTTAATGGAAAACGTACCTCTTGCCACGCCCACACGGGACGGAACGAGTCGAAGAAACCAACATCCTCAAACAGATTCGGGTACAGCCAGAGACCGGGAGGTGTGATGAACATGGTGATGATGAAGAGAATGAGCCGGACAATCGCCATGGCAAAGAACAGTCCAATCAGGCCAAGCATGCCCATACTCAGATACCACACACCTTGTCGCAGCATCAGCGGCCAAAGCGGGAACAGCACAATAGCGATAACGGCAACCAGTGCGCCAACAGCGTACAACTTCTGCTTCCACTGCGAACCCTCGTATAACCAGATGTAGTAGCTGTCATCGTTTGCATCCTGGTGCTGCTCAATTTTGACCGTCCACAGACCCTTGATGCGCTTGGGCTTGGCGTGGTTGTGGCCCTCATGCCCATCTTCCTCGGCCTTGGATACGCGGAGCGCAAGAAGAGACAGAGGCAGTAGCTTGAAGCAGTTCTCTGCAGAGACACGGTCGTTGACTTCTGGAAGCAGTGGATTCTTAGCCCGTGCTTTTTGGTATGCAGGTGACTGCAGGGCGCGGATTGCTCGCTTGACTATGCAGTGTTAGCAACATGTTGGCATACATGGCGACAAACCGCTTTTTTTTGGTATCCTACCTCTGAACATATCCTTGCGTTTCTCGTCGTGCACGACGGTCCTGGGCTTCAAGTCCTGCGACTTGAGCCAATTGGCAACGGCAATCGCTTCTGGTTTAGGTGGGCCGGGCTGGATAGGCTGCTGCTGTTGCTGCGCGCGCTGCTGGGCCTCCATCTGCGCCTGCATCTGCATTTGCGCCTGCTGCTGGGCCATGGCTTGCTCGCGCAGCTTTTGGACGTACTCCTGGATCGACATGCCATGCTTCTGTGCCTCTGCTGCTAGTTGCATCTGGATTTGCTGGATCTGCTCGGGCGTGGGCCTTTCACCGTTGGGCCCGAGGGGTATCGGAATGGCGATGGAGCCCGGCGGCGGCGGGCCTTCATGGGCCTCGAATTGTGGTGGGGGTTCCTGTTCAGCCATGTTGAAAGTGAAAAGTTGAAACCGTGAGCGAGAGAAGGGCCTGACCGCTAACGGCGGAGGTGGCAAACAAATTGGCGATGGAAGACGGTTGAAGGATCAATCACTCAAGTTCAGCGGTTTGACACGGTGGACTTTCGTAGGGCCACATTACATCAAACCACCCCAGCGCGGCGGCCGGCACAAGGTAGGGCCGGGTGAGCATGACTAAGCCGCGCTTGGATCCACCAAAATCTCTGCGAGCTAAAAGCTCTGCTTCTCAACTTCAACCTCGATTGCACACTTACTTGCAACTCGCCTTTGCTCTACTTCGACTCCCAGGATTTCTAACCGCAACCATTCCCGCTGGCGTGCGCTTTACCGCTCGGCGAGCTCCATCATGATCTCTGGATGCCGAGCATTGCGCACCCAACGTGGCACGTAGAACGCACTCAGACTGCGACGCCAGCTATCCTGCAAAAAAAGGATGTCCGCTTTTGAGCGCCATGCTTTCCCGCAAGTACCCACTGGGCGCTGGAAATCGCCTGGGCATGCCGCCGCTTTGTGTCGCCGAGGCGCCTGCTGTGCGTGCTTCAACGTTGGAGCAGCGGGAGTCGTAGTCGACTGAGCAGCCGCACCTTGCTGCACTGTGATGATCACTTCACCAACACTCTGGCCCTTACTTCCCTTACTGTAACGGCCTATTTTGGTGTGAAGAAGAAGAAACCGACCCATTACTCACCGCGTTGCCCTGCCCTTTGGGATGGCTCCAGTGGTCCTTTTCCGCGGTCAACATATCACGCTTTCATTTGTCAAGTTGATGTGTTCTTTGTGATGAGCATGTGCCTGTGTCGGTACCTTGTTGCGCCACCGAGATCGACACAGCACATGAAACGGATGACGGCTGAAAGCGCCCTGTGACTAGGCGTGCAAGCAGCCAAGAGTGATTCGACATGGCGCGATGAACCAAGACGAATACATAACATATATACGTACGTATGTATGCATTAGATGCAATAGGCGGGCTGCCGGCAACCGTGGTCCAAAGACAGAGAAGGGACGCACGGCAGGCAGAATGCACCATAGTGCATATGGCTAATGGATGCGGATATGGATATTGCGGCACCAACGTGGATGGGCGAGGGCCCCTGCAAGCCGCCGTCTCTCGCGGCTGGATGGCTAGTGTGTGTCCACCGTGGCCCCGAAGACGCGGAGAGACCAGCTTACGGGCCCCAAAGTCTTGTTTTCCCTGCAGCTCGACGCCCTCTACAAGAGCCTGGTGTCGTCGTCGCCGTACGTCCACTGCCATGCAGACGCCCCATCTGCGTGCTGCTGCTGCTGCTGCTTTTGCTGCTTCTGCTTTTGCCCGGCGTAGGCGCGCTCGATCCTCCTCGATCCTCTCCCGGGACATCCCCCAGACGGCCTGTCATCCGGCAGGGATCGCTCCAAGCCACCACTCGAACGATTGAGCACATACGAAAGTGGATAGGCCCTGCCGCTGCTGAGTCTCCGCCGCACCTCGTCATCTCTCTCGCGCCCGCCCATCCACTGTGAGGGTGAAAAAAGCACTCATCGCCGCCTGCACACGCTGCACACCCACGCCCTCGCCGTCGCTCCGGGACCCCGACACTGCTCGACGGGGACGACGTGACGGAACCGCTGCAAACCCCAGTCGCAGCCCGTAACACGCTGACTCTGCTCCAAAGCCGCTACTGCGCTCCTTCAGCGCAAACGACAACCTCTTTCCTCCGCGACGCCACGATCCCACGCCCAACCCGCCTCTTCACGATTGCAAAAGACAAACATTCCATCCGCCCTCGTCTTTCCACCTCGCATCAGGCCCACTTTCTCGTGCCTGTACGTGGGCTACGTCGCCGACAGCGATACGCTCCGTCACTACATACCTCCATCCATCGCAGGCTGACGCTTGATGTAACTGCCACATACTCCTTTGCGTTGCCCGACTCCGACAGACACTCGTTACCGCTAACGGTACTACTGACGCTTTTGCTCACGCTCCATCAAGATTACTCGCGCGGTTTGGTTGCGAGTCTATAAAAGAAGCCCCACGGCTGAGCCAACTTCTCATTCTACACACTGCCGGGGTCTCCTGCTGGTACCGTGCCAGTAAGCGGACACCCGGTGCTGACGGATCCGAATCACGTCCCAAAAGACATGTCAAGCGCAGCAGACGGGCGACGATTCCGCGAAGGCATAGGTACCAGTCGCTCCTGGTGAACGCTGTGCTGTGGGGTTGTTATCGGACAATCCGCATCACCACTCGCCCAAACGGACTGCTACTGCCGCTGCTGCTACGATATCCTCACCCAAATACAAACACTAGAGTCCTTTCAGAGGCTCCCGCATCATGACTATGGTTCGGCCATACCCCCCGCAGCCGCCGTCGCAGCTTCCCTCGACCTTGGGCTACAACAACGTCGTACCCGCCCCGACACATGCTTCTTCCTACCTGCATAATGCCCCGAATGGCGAGGGCCGTAGCATCGCCCAGCACCCCATCCCGCAGCAGTATGCACATCCGCTTTCCAGACACAACACGTACGGTTCGCCGCCATCTGAACCTGGCCGGACGCCAAAACCCGCAGAGCACATGCTGCGCCGCAAAACCCCAAATGGAATCTTGGCAGCAGCCTATGATGGCACATCAGTGGAGAAGAATGGGGAGCCTCACGCAACTAAGCACATTCTCCTTCCTGTGACTGCCGAGTCTAGCATCCCATACGGCATCAAGCAAGATCTACCTCTTCGCTTGCCAGCTGTCCATCATGGCCACGGCCAGAGTCAAAGAGATGCACCGGAATGGAGTGCTAGTCGTTATTTTGAGACAGGATCGGGACTGTCGGGTCAACACTTGCCACAGATTGACTCTATGCTAAACCAAATGCCCCCGCTTCAACCCCTCGAGCCCTACCAGATGTATGGCCATCCTTTCTGCGGCCCCATGGGCCCGCCTTTCCAGACACCTTTGAACCCTACAGTCTCTAATGATCAAGGGCCATATGGACCATATTGGCATGATGGTACCTTCATTCCGTATCGACCTGCTGCTATGCGCGACCCTCGATTTTTGCATCACCCAAATCATAATTGGAGCCATCCACACAACAATCCTTTTGGAGGCTACCCATACAGCAATGTAATGCCCAATCTTTCACATCATCAGCAAAACCCCGTCCAACTAGACTATGCCCATGGCGCCTACGGTCGTGCCCCTAGGCCTCAGCAACTAGAATATCCGTCTTACGGGCAGCCTCACCCAAATATTGCATTAGATTATCAGAACCAGCCCCTCCCTCCTCCACTTACTCAGCGCCCTCAAGACTTTTTGCACTCTGGTCAGACAACGCCGGTCGCTGAGCACATGGCAAGTATACCGCTCAATGAATTTTCAGCGTTGTCTCCTGCCGATCAACCTAGAGAAAAGGTGTTTGCATGGGCCCATGCGGTTTATGTAGACATGCTCAAACACTTGCAAGCAACCAGGAAAACTAATTCACACGCCCATGGTCGCACACATCATCGCCCTCACATTTATCCAAAACCACCGCGTCAGCCAAGCAGTAGTGTTTCTGGTTCTTCTGCCAAGGGCATTCCATCTCTGGAACGACGTGGCTCTTGCCCGGCTCCCAACCACCATGTCTCGCCTCACCCTGGACAAGACTTTGCATCCAAGAGGCCTCAGCTACCACATTCTCGTTCCCTATCAGCATGGTCGACCGGCGGCTCTGGTGCGAATAGTCAACAGTGGCAAGGAGTTACAGCAGTGCAACATCCCATGCTTACCCATGCCTCAGGTATTGAGCCGCCGCGTACTTTACGCCGGATGTCGGGATCTATTGCCACCGTTCAACAGAGCCTCCAACACGGCGTACCTCCGAGCGTGACCACCGCTTCTGCGCTAGAGGCAATCACCAAACACTGTGAAGAAAGTAAATGGACGTGGATAGATGGCATCCTCCTGGGCGGTTGTCTGGCGTACGCGCTGGGCGACTACCAAAAAGCCCAAGATTGGTACAAACATATCTTGACCATGGATAAAGACCATGTCGAAGCCATTTCAAACCTGGCAGCTACTATGCTTGCTCTTCATCAGAAACGTGAAGCTGAAAATCATTGGAGGCGTGCTGTCAAACTTCGCCCTAGCTATTTCGAGGCCGTCGAACATCTCATCGGCTTGCTCTGTAGCGACCACAAAGGGCGAGAGGCGGTCCAGGTCATTGAAGATGTCGAACGCCAACTGAGATTCGTCAAGCGAGCAGACGCCTTGCGCAGCCTCGAAGTGGAGAGTGAACGTGCAGCCTCTACATACAGCGAGTCGAGCCTTTCAGAAGCCTCCGATCGACCCGTTTTCGAATTCGAAGGCCAAGATGAATCAGTCTTCAAGGAGCTAGACGAGCTCCCTGGGTCAGACCAGCCAGGCTTTGGTTCAAGTGGGTACGCCATTGCAGGCTGCGACAACGGTCGTATTCTTGCATTGGTCCATGCCAAAGGCAACATGCTTTATGCTCTCGGTGACAACGCCGCTGCTGCCAAAGCCTTCGAGGATGCAGTTCTCATCGGAGCTGGACCGCATTCCAATGGCATCGATGGCTTGATCAAGCGCATTCTTGCTGTTGTTGGATACGATACTGCAGAGCGTTCACCAGGTGGACGCCGTGTGCCGCCCTCATCCGATCCAATCTTGCTGCCACCGGATGCAGCTACCAGGACAGCCCAGCTTTGCTTCCCACCTCACGGCCAGCTCCCTGGTTTGAAGCATGTCTCTAGCGAGGGCCTGGCTAGGAAGGCAGCGATATCAACGATGAGCAACTCGTTGCTTTCACTCGCAAAGATATTCCAAGACGGCATGGCTACGAACTCGCCAAAGACTCCAATCTATCAAAGTCACTACAGTGTCCGAGAAATCCTGGCTCTTTATTATTTGTCATTGTCACTACAACCCAGTCCCTCAACAGCAAACAACGTGGGCATCTTACTTGCTAGCGTGCAGCAGTCTGCGCCTTCGAAACCAGGTCCTGTACCGCATGCTTTTGGTCAGCCCCAAATTCCTGGCTTGGTTTCGGGAAGCGGCGTTGCTCTTGCTCTTGCATACTATTCCTACGGCCTTCAATTAGATTCATCGCATGCCCATCTCTACACAAATCTTGGCAGTCTTCTGAAGGACATTGGTCAGTTGGATTATGCCATCAACATGTACGAAAAGGCTGTCCAATGTGACCAGGGATTTGATATTGCTCTCGCCAATCTCGCCAATGCCGTCAAGGACAAGGGACGCATCGCCGATGCGATTTTCTATTACCGCAAGGCTGTCAAATCCAGCCCTGATTTTGCAGAGGCTGTGTGTGGGCTTGCCAATGCTCTCAACTCGGTTTGCAACTGGGCCGGTAGAGGTGGAATAGCCGAGGACCATGGCTCCAGAGACCGCTGGCATGTCAACGAGAACGGCATGCTTCTGGATGCAACTCTGCCAGGTGCTTCCAGTTCAGGATGGATTCACAAGGTTGTGAAACTGGTTGAGAAGCAGCTTGCCGATGGCGAGGACTGGGGTCGAGGTATCATGGACGAGTTCTTCATCCGGGACATCATGCGTCCTTTTGCTCTTACAGGAGTCGACACTCAGGACATCAAGGAAAAGGAAGACAACATGAGACGGATGCTAGCCAAATGGAAAGGCCAAAAGTGGGAAGGGGCCCGCATCGTACGTCTTGTCGAGCGTGCTATAAGATGGATCACCTGGCAGTGGTACCAGGACCGCTATGTTACCGGCAAGCAACGACCTTTGAGCGCATACAGAAGGCCTCAACTACCAGTGGCTTTGACAGTACCGGCTGCACCGACCGTACTGCCCTTCCACACCTTCACCTGCCCCATGTCAGCCAAACAAATCCGTCTCATATCGCAACGCAACGGCCTGCGCATCTCATGCTCGACGTTGCGCGTCCCCTGGCTACCACAAACTGTATATCATCCTCCCGCTCCTCCGAAACCGTACCTGAAAGTGGGCTACGTATCTTCGGACTTCAACAATCATCCACTAGCGCATCTGATGCAGTCTGTGTTTGGACTCCACGATCCAAACCGCGTAAAAGCTTACTGTTATGCGACGACTGGCAGCGATGGATCCGAGCATCGCAAGCAGATTGAGAGAGAATCCCCAGTCTTCTATGATGCTAGCAGCTGGTCTGCGGAGCGATTGGTCCATCAGATCACCAATGACGGCATACATGTCCTTGTAAACCTCAACGGATACACCAGAGGAGCTAGGAACGAGGTCTTTGCAGCCCGTGCGGCTCCCATTCAAATGGCCTTTATGGGGTTTGCAGGTACCCTCGGCGCCGAGTGGTGCGACTACTTGCTTGCTGATGATACTGCTGTGCCGCCGGATACTCTCCGCCAATGGCGCCGTAACGTCGATCTTGAAGATGCACTTGTGGATGACAACAGTGGTGGCACTGATGACAACTGGATATACGGAGAAAACATTGTTTTCTGCCGGGATACATTTTTCTGTTGTGATCACCGACAAAGTGCGCCAGACTCGCAAGGCCGGCAGCCAAACTGGGAAGAAGAGCAACAACGAAGATGGGCGATGCGCAAAGAAATTTTCCCCAATCTCTCTGACAATGCCATCATTCTTGCAAACTTCAACCAGCTCTACAAGGTAAGTCGATTGCCGTTCTGCCCATCATACGTTTGCTAACTGTATCGCCAGATCGAGCCTACGACGTTCCGGACTTGGTTGCGCATTCTCGAAAAGATTCCCAATGCTGTTCTCTGGCTGTTGCGATTTCCCGATCTTGGTGAGACCAACTTAAAGCAGACGGCTCTCATGTGGGCTGGTGCAGAAGTCGCGAGTCGCATCATTTTCACCGACGTTGCCCAGAAGCATCAGCATATTTCGCGGGCACGCGTTTGCGACCTCTTCCTCGATACACCAGAATGCAATGCACACACTACTGCTGCAGATGTGCTTTGGTCCGGTACGCCACTGCTTACGCTGCCACGTTACAAGTACAAAATGTGCTCTCGGATGGCAGCGTCCATTCTGAAGGGTGCATTGCCAAAGACGCCGGCCGGTGCACAAGCTGCAAAAGAGCTCATTGCATCCAGCGATGAAGAGTACGAAGAAATGGCTGTTCGTCTAACACGCGATTATGCATATGAGGGTCATCGGCCCATTGGGCGGCTGAGCGAATTACGACGCATGCTCTACGAATCACGGTGGACAAGCCCTCTTTTCGACACCAAGAGATGGGTTCGTGATCTGGAAGACGCATATGAAATAGCATGGAAGAAGTGGGAGAAGGGTGAAGGAGGAGATATCTGGTTAAAGCATTAATAGCTGTCGTAAGCATAGCGGTTGCATTCTCGTCTTATAGAAGCCCGCTTGAGGCTAGACCAGGCTTTCAGTACTTTGGACTTAGATTCTTGGTTTGGATTCTATCGCATTTTGGAAGCTACATATTGGGATTTTGGTACGCAGTTGGTTACTGCGCTCATACTCTCTTGTTCCTATACCCCCGCATGGATTGAAGTGGATATGTTTCTTGGTTAACGGCAGTGTTTCCGTTTGGTTGTTATATTTCTTTTAATGAGCATATGTATAGGCGTTTTGTGTAGTAGGCGACTTGGGGAAATCAAGACTACAGAGAAGAGGTTGCACCTTACAGACATGCGCTTTCCTTTTTGCAACTTGAAGTCAGTGAACCAAGCAGAGCAACGAATCGAGAGGTGCCAAGAAAAAACAAGGCCTGTCAACAGTGTAACGATATCGAGAAGGCAAAGATGCTGGGATATGTTCAGGGGCCCGATCTGTGTTATACTCGCGCTAACGATGCCTAGCGCGATCGCAGCATTACCCATCTCTTTTTCATTCACCAGTTTGACTGTTTATCGGTAGTATTGCGCCTTTCTTTCCTTGAAAACGTACCACTCCCCTTCTCTTACTCGCGACACACCATGGCTCCACTCAAGAAAGCCGCAACGGCTGGCAGTTCTGCCAAAGCCGCTAAGTCTGCCAAAGCAACCATCACAGCTCCTCTGTCCTCTCTGGCCGTTGCGCTACCACCATCACGCCCCCACAGCACGCCCTATCACTATCCTCTCCTGTTGCAAAATCGGTCGACATGCGACGCGTTGCTGAGCTGGTTCAATGGGGTCGCTGAGACGCGTAATATGCCATGGAGAAAAACGTGGATCAACCCAGCAGACTTTGAGGGCAGAGAAGCAGAGCTCAAGAATGTCTTGGCAAAGAGAGCGTATGAGGTGTGGGTGTCTGAAGTTAGTGAGTAGTGTCTCTCTCTCTATGATGCGGTTTACACAATGGCGACTCGCGCAAAACGCGAAAACGCGAAGTCACGTGCGCCATCTCCACCATTCATGCCTCTTTGCCATGACGGGTCATGTATACTGACAAAACACAAAGTGTTACAACAGACACGTGTGTCGACAGTCATACCATACTTCAACAACTGGATAGAGAAATGGCCTACAGTTGAAGATCTCGCTGCTGCAAATCACGATGATGTGCTCTCCGTTTGGAAAGGCCTTGGATACTACTCTCGAGCGACCCGTCTACATGAGGGTGCTAAGCAAATGACGTCTAGTCCTAGCGATTCAGGCGTGATTCCCAGTGGGGCGATTGATCTCCAAGAGGTTCCAGGTATCGGTAGATATACCGCGGGTGCCATATCTAGTATTGCATTTGGCGAACCTGAGCCTGTCCTCGATGGAAACGTTGCGCGAGTACTAAGTCGACAGCTTGGCTTGTACATGGATGCGAAGGACAAGAAGACCACAGATGTGATGTGGGACATGGCCGATCAATTGATCAAGTTTGCATCAAACTACCCGGAACAGAAAAAAAGCGCAGTCCCCGGGCTTTGGAATCAAGCACTTATGGAACTCGGATCTACTGTTTGCACTCCACGACCACGGTGCGACGAATGTCCTATACAAACGACGTGTCGGGTGTACAGTGAAGGGAAGGCCTTGTCTGAGAAGCGTCAGGCACCCACGGTCATTCCCGATATCGAAGATGCATGTTCACTATGTGCCCCGCTGGACACAGAAGATTTGGTCATGATTGAGGACGACGCAACAACTGAAGAGCCACAGAGGGCGGCCAAGAAACGAAAGGCCGCTACTAAGCAGACCAATACTATCTCGAATTACTTTGGCGTCAGCACACCGAAATCCAATGCTGACGCCGAGACTGACCAAGAGAGTGTTGATGAGCCGTCAGTGGAAGACTCGAAAAAGCGGAAGCTGCCCCCACCAGCCGCGGACCTGAAGCCAGTGTTGAGCTACTGCTCGCTGTTTCCCATGAAGGTTGCAAAAAAGAAGGCTGCCGAAGAGGAATGTGTTGTGTGCATGATTGAGATTTGCTTTCCAGACGGGAGTAGCAAGTGGCTCATCGAGCAAAGGCCGAATAAAGGTATGTCGTCCTAACTTGCAAGATGTTGCTCTACTAACAAGTTCTGTCAGGCCTTCTAGCATCCTTGTGGTAAGTAAAGCGTGCTTGGTTTCGCATGGAATGAGATACATACCTCCCATTGTCCCAATCGGGATATTTATCCTGATAGGCATTTAACTCGGCTCTTTTTCTTCATCCGACGCGAGCATCCGCTGATTATGTCACAGGCAGTTTCCCCAGAGCTCTTTGGCAGCGTCACAGAAGACGTCTCAGCAACGGAGGGCACAGGCCGAACGATACGTTGCAGGCCTGGATGCTGGCGCCATCGATATGAGTAAAGGTTATTATGTAGCCTCTCTACCGCCATTGGTCCATGTCTTTACCCATCTCAAGCTTACCATGCACGCCTATCAGTTCAGGATAGACGTGAATAACTCCGAGAGTTTCAAGCCAACCTGCAAGGGCCCGCCTGCTCGTAAGTGGGTGGACGGCGCTTCGATGGACGCGGAGACTTTGTCAACTGGAATGCGCCGGTGCTGGGAACTCCTTTCAAAACAACAATGATGCGCCCAATATGACACTCACTGGAGATTTTGGATAAGCCCTGCATACCCCACGCGCCCTTATCTTTTGCCAAGCCTTGCATTGTATGGGTTCCCGTTCTCCGCTCTCTTGGCTGTCTCCACTTCCACTGGGGAGGTGGAACGATAACGAATATCACTGTTAATACCGTGCCAGTCACAGAGCCTCTTTTTTTTTATTCAGTACTAGCTCATCGGATATATCCCTGTTTGCACCCTTGCGATGCGCATCTTACTACTGTATTTGACCGCATTATCGCGCGGTTGTACAACCAAGTCTTACGTGTAGGATAAGGTTAGATATAAACACCATGATATCCAGGGCGTTGGGAAGCAGGTTGCTTGCATCACTGATCCTTTGCACGAACCGTCTGGTCAACTACACCAAAATCTTTGGTAGAGATGGCTGCGCTACCAGCCCCAACACCCATAACGGAATGGCCTGACTACAACACCACCCCGACCGGAGGTGATCCGATGACCACGGATCTCAACGCCCCTTATGACAAGGGGGACCTCTGTTGGATGTTGGTTTCCACGATCCTTTGCTGGTGAGGATCTTCTTGCAGGGTTATGGGCGTTTTACATACTGATAATTAGCTAGGCAGATTACACCTGCGATTGGCTTTCTCTACGCAGGCATGCATCGCCGCAAGGCCGCTTTAACCATGATTTTTCAGTCCCTTTTCTGCGCATGCGCTGCAGGCATCCAGTTCTGGGCCTATGGATACTCTTTGTACCAATCGCATACCACTGGCCCTTTTATCGGAGACTTATCCAAGGCTGGTCTGCACAACACACTGGGCTATCCATCGCTTGCCAACAGCGACATACCGGATATTCTCTACGCTTGTTTTGGCTTTACGTTTGTCACGGCGACGGCGATGATTCTGGCTGGGGCGATGCTGGAGCGTGGGCGTCTTGGTCCCTCGATGCTTTTCCTGCTCTGTTGGACTACGTTTGTTTACTATATCCTCGCTTACGCCGAGTGGAATCCTAGCGGCTGGCTGTACAAGCTCGGTGTGCTGGATTTTGCGGGATCGGGCCCGGTGCATATTGCGTCTGGGTTTTCTGCCTTGGCTTGGGCGCTCATGCTAGGTCCCAGGGTTGATCCTCACAAGGAGTCTCTCCATTCGAGAATTCCTCATTTCAAGCCTCATAGCCCTTTTCTTGTTGGTCTTGGAACGATACTGATTTGGTTTGGATGGTATGCGTTTAATGGTGAGGATACAGTAGCGCTCATTTTTTAATCATCAAATACTAATTTATCTAGGTGCTTCAACGGCGAACCTCTCGATTCGATCGATATACATCGTTTGTAATACCAACCTTGCTGCATCTGGCGGTGGTCTTGCCTGGGCTGTGTTAGAATATTTCTTCACCCGCAAATTCTCCATTGTCGGCTTCTGCTCTGGCATCATTTCTGGTCTCGTCGGCATTACACCAGCTTGCGGGTTCGTCCCTATTGAGACCGCTGCTCTAGTAGGAGTTCTCACTTCATGTGCATCCTTTTTCACTGTCAAGTACAAGCATCTTCTTAGAGTAGACGAGGGACTCGACGTCTTTGCTATTCACGGCATGGGAGGCTTTGTAGGGGATATCCTGACGGGCTTTTTCGCCTCCAAATCCGTGCCTGCTCTCGACGGCGTACTCAATACATATGAGGGCGGATGGTGGGATAGGAATTGGAAGCAAATGGGGTACCAGCTTGCTGCTGCAACAACATGTGCGGTCTGGTCCTTTGTCGTCTCGGTGGTGTTGTTGTTCATCATCAACAAAATCCCAGGATGCCATCTCCGGGCCAGCGAGGAGGAAGAGTTGAGAGGCTTAGACTACAAATATTTTAGCGATGCGGAAGAGGATATGATGGTGCTGCATGGATTTGGACCCGCAGCATCGCCCATGTCGACTTTGGGTGTTGTGAGTGGTCCAGGAAGTCACCAGGATGTTCATGTTGATGCGGGGAAGCGAGACTAGTGTGGTAGACGTTGTTTCTACACAGTGACTTTTTTTTTCTTGGATCTGAGATAATTTGACATATACAAAGCGTTTTTGCGAAGGTGTTGAAACATTTAGTGTGATTGTAGACCTATAAGTATTTGTGCTTTAGAGAAAAGAAGCCTGTTTTGTTAAGCCAGACCTGTGGACAATGCAAAATAAAGCAGACGAAATGGGCAGAAGCCTGTGAACAAGCTCAACAAACAGTATAACACGGGTTAGACTAGAGAACCCAACATGCAGCATGTGAGAAATCGATTTCTTTAGTGTCCTTACACGAGCCAAGTAATACGATATCGAATTTTTAGTGAATT
The DNA here is from genome assembly GCA_036172615.1 of Curvularia verruculosa. Taxonomy (NCBI): domain Eukaryota; kingdom Fungi; phylum Ascomycota; class Dothideomycetes; order Pleosporales; family Pleosporaceae; genus Curvularia; species Curvularia verruculosa. The sequence goes on along the minus strand of JAWDHC010000025.1, from coordinate 129,305 downwards.
ACATTACTTTACATGCAAATTTAGTTACATACATAATAATAAAACAATGAACCTTTCCCAGTACATGAAACTACACAGCCTTTCAATGTTCCATCCGCTTTACAAATTCTTGCTCACTCCTGGCTGAATAGCCTCAATTTCCCTGAGAATCTCCGCCATCAAGCGCTCCTGCACCTCTTTCCCCGCAGCGTCCGTCACCAGTGCGCTCGGCTGCTCGACCCTGCAATCGCTCAGGTACTGGCCATGTGTTTCGATGCCCGATGAACCCGCATGAAACAAGGTCCTGCTCCCTACCTCTGTCGACCGCGCAACCACCAGTCTGAAAAGCCAGAAGCCCCAGCTCGTGGCCTCACGCGCCAGTCCTGACCAACATACACCAGGATTGATCACGTTGATCGTAACGGGGAATTCGCTGGCGGGATGGCGAGCAGCTACTTCGCGGATGATATGCAGCTGGACGAGCTTGGATGCGGGATATTGCTCTTCCCAGTACTTTTCGGCCGTCGCCTTGTCAGACAATGTAGCGAGTATCTCGCCGTCTGGGGCGGAGCGCTGGGGAAGCGAGGTGTGGTCATATGTTGCGGATCCGGTGACTGAAAAGGTAGGCCGGACGTTGTACCGAGTAGCTGTTTCGCACATCTTGGGCAACATGTTTGCCATGAGGAGTGTTGTTGAGACGACGTTGGTGGCTATGCTTTCTTCGTGTCCATTGACTTCATGGTATTCTGCGCGCACGACACCGGCATTCGCGATGAAGATGTCGATGCGGTCGAGCTCGGCTTCTGCGCGCTTTGAGAACGATGCGATACTGCTGTAGTCGCTCATGTCAAGCTTCCAGACTTCGATGTTGTTGTGTCCTGTTGTGTGCATGATGTCTTGTCTGGCCTCTTCGCCCTTGTCCAGACTGCGTACGGCGAGAATGAGCTTGTTGGCGCCTAGACGCGCGTAGTGGCGAGCTGCTTCTTTTCCGAGACCGACATTGCTGCCGGTGATGATGATTGTTTTTTCGCTGAAGTTGCCTTGGGGGTAGGGCAGCTTGACGAAGAGCTGACTGTACAGGAAGCCCATGGTTGGAAACTGTTGTCAATAAAAGAAATATCACAGATGAGATATAGATGTTTGAATATAGTTCAAATAGAGTTGATTGTTTGTAGTGAGAATAGTAGTAGCATTATACAACGACATTCCATCACTTCATATATCCATGTTGAGATACAACTGGACGGAGTTAGGCCTTTACCATTTTTTGGGTCTAACCTCGTGTCGTATTCTCGCAACCAATGATTGCAGGCGCTCTACACTCGGCTTAGTTTGTATCGCGTACATGGCCAATCACTTGCAAGACTGCCAGACTAGGTCACAAGTCACGATTGGACAAAATCTATGGATGCAGTTGGAATCCTACCGGACTGTCTGAGAATGCATTGCAGACGGCAGACTCATACTTATGTCCGTTGTTGACGCTTTCGAGCCGTGCGATATGTCATTCGGTGTTTTTGATGCCGATTAGAAAGCGGTAAACCCGTAGCACGAACACATTGTCTGATTGTGAGCTTTTGAGAAAGATTCCAACCAATAGTGAGACAGCGTTTGAAATCTCAGGCTATGCCAAGTCATCCTCAGCCTGGCGAATGTCGAGGAAGCTTTCTGGAACTTTTCTGTGTTATAGCATGCGACCGAGATGCATGTTTGTAATTTAACGATGAATGTGTTCGTCTACCTCATGTGTCACCCGTAGTGTGTGTCAAGGATACTCCTGGATTAAAACATATTATTATCGGCAGCATTCTTTTACGCTCCAAACTCCTGGATCAGCCTTGGAGCTCCAAAACTAGGTATTGAACTAGTATCTTACAGGACAAACTTTCAGTGAGTGATTGTAATTTGGTCGAGCAACTACCAGGCGAGTAGACTATAGTGGTCACGGAAACACAGCCTGTGCGTCGTCCGGATCTCAGCCTCATGATTAACAATATAGAAGCAATTTACCAGCATATTAGTGATTAGCTGGGCAACCGCTGGCGAAGTACTGCCGCCGTATGTCTTTGCGCTATTTTAACTTTGACTCGCTGCTCCGAGGGAGGGAAATCCCTAGTGCGTTTAATTAACATGCTGCCATGCACGTTATACGAGAGCTCGCCCAAGAAGTCTCTACTCCCAAGAATGACGACCATATCTCGTGACCAATTCGCTACTTTGTTGAATAGACACTTCAACACACCGTATGATGAGAAGCAGAGACCGTATCAAGATATTGCGGAGCATGCTAAGCCTTATCGTGTGACATGTGACATCTGCCAGACACGTCACGTGCCCTCTGAGGGTCTGTCTACCCTGCACCATCTCCACTCATGCATTCCTTCATCACATAGCACTATTGCACTTCTGCGCGGATAATCCTTCTTACCCTGAGTGCAGGTCACGCTGCTTTTTTCAAGCCTGTTTTCTTCGCCTTCTGTGCCGCGCCAAGTGCATTTCTGCAAGCACTTCGTCATCGTTTCCACGGAACGGGTCTGGCGCTAGTGATACACCTTTGCCGCAAAGACCCACGGCCGTGGCGCAAGCGATCCAAAAATATATTCCTCCGACTTACGAGTCAAAAGGCTGCTGTCATAGCCAGCTCACAGCTCTGTTTACGAGGCCGAGGCTTTACCGGAGACCAAAACTATCGTGCTCAGAATTTTCACTTTGCCATGCTCTAGTGCGCCATTCCATGACGACGTTCTTCGTGCAGCAGCAGGCTTCTTGTCTTGCGTTGTTGTGTACACTCTACACCCCCAGACCAACAAATTGCATGCAGTCGATCTGGGGTCATATACTTGTTCTGGACCTTGAAGAACCAGAGGGGGAAAGGACAGCGGTCCTTTGCGCAGGATCAGTATAGCCAGAGACGGGGGATGGACAGGGTCTGCATGATCCAAGTTTCGGGTCTACTTTTCCGCAACACATGGCAGACCAGGTCTAAACTCGGGCCGGACTGTCAAGCTGTCCGCTGTTGTGGAATTCTTCAAGGGGTCCATGGAAAGGGGGACGTCTCTCGAATGACGTTTAGAGTTCAGAAACTTCAACGTCGCGCCGTTGCCAGCGCCTCTCGCGTGCCACTATACTATGGCCTAGGCGGATGGCTTGTTTTCGCTCACCTGATACGGTACAATGCCGGCGGTTGTAATGCAAGGCATGCCACGCAACGCACCCACCAAGATGCTAGATATGCCTCTCTGGAGTTAGCAGCGGAATGCTAACTTGTTACGGCTGCATGATCTGTCGACATGCAATAGTTCGATGAGCTACTGCACTCTGACAGGCCCGACCCATGGTCCAAAATGTATGCGCTTGCCGATATTTGTCCACTTTCGGATCGTGTTCTTGTACCCACATACATATCGATAGATGGTCCCATGGCGTCCCTGAACACGGAGAGCTCCACTACCAGTTTGACATATCTTGTCTGTCCTCCTTCTTCGTCTCACATTCTTTCTTGCACGCTCCTCAACCCCCCTACCTGTCGCGTAGTACCTGTCCGTTCGCTCGGCCATCCACTTTCGCTCCACTTTCAAGTCAATAGGGATTGCAGTTAATGCTCTATCTATCCCATATTACCTAATCATTAATACTTTGATACTTCTTCGACGACCACTGCTGCGGTATTTCTCGACCTCTAATATAACTCGGCAATATCGAACAAGAACTTAATCACACATTCGCCACCATGCCTTCAACAACGTCGATCAAGCAGGGCATCGCAGCTGCTGTCCTTGCCGCTGTTCCTCTCGCTCAAGCACAAGGCACTACTCCTCCCAAGACCACCGCCGCCTGTAACGACGTAGCTATCTTCATGGCCCGTGGCAACGACGCTCCTTACCACGATGGACGCACCTCGCCCTTTATCGATGCCACTTGCGGAAAGTTCCAGGCCCAAGGCGTTTCCTGCGACTACATGGACGTTGTATTCGATGCCACTCTCGGTGTCCCTTACTGCCCTACTATCCAGGAGGGTGCTTCTAACGGTGTCAGGCAAATCACTGAGTATAATGCTCAGTGCCCAGACACCTTGATTGTGCTGAACGGCTACTCTCAAGGTGCAATGGTCGCTGGTTCTTTGCTCAGTGGAGGAGGAGAAGATGCCTGCAATGTCGATGCTCTTACCACCGGCCTTGACCCTGCCTCGAAAGCTGGCCAGGCGCTCAAGGCTGCCCTGTTGTGGGGAGATGTCAAGCACACTGCTAACCAGCCATACAACGTCCTCGATGGTGCCGACAAGGCAGTCTGGCCCCGTACCGGTGCTAACCTCGAGCGCCTTAGCCGCTACTCATCCGTCTTGCGTTCGTACTGCGCTGCCGGTGACCCAGTCTGCGCCGGAGGAAGTGATGTCGCTCAACATCTCAACTACTTTGAGCTGTACACTGATGAGGCCTCTACTTGGGTTGTCAACAAGCTTACGCCCCTTCTGGTCAAGCCTTCTTCGCTGGCTGTTTCTTCCAGTGTGGTTCCTCCTAGTTCTTCTCCGGCTCCCATCGTCTCTTCCACTGAGGTCAGTTCCACCGAGATCCCAAGCTCCACCGTAATCCCGGCGTCCTCCACCCCAGTCACATCGGATGTCATGTCCAGCATCATCCTCCACCCCACCACGATGGTCTCCTCCTACCTCACCAGTACCATGATCTCCTCGCACCCTCCTGTAGTCAGCGCCAGCGGCAACGGTACCGTTTCCACGAGTTGCACTGACGAGCCAAGCACAGCCTACCCAATAACTGTCTACCCAACCTCTTCCAGGTATTATTACAACTCGACAATCACTGCTTCCAGCCCCAGCAAGACACCGGTTAAGCCCCACGAGACGCCTAGCCTGCCAATTGGAGAAGTGTCTCATCCCGCTCCCGCTCCTACCAAGGGACCAGGTTACCCTGTGGAGCCAGCCTGCCCACCCGCTCTCGTTTATGAGACAGTGACTGAGTTCGTCTACACGTACGTATGAAGTCTGCCGTGAGGCTGAGCTGAGGAAAGCGGGAAGTAATGGGCCAAGGATGAGCATTGGTTATACGTAATACCCTATATAGATGTTAATGAATACACGCACATGTCATATCATTACTTGTTTTCCTTTTATGAGTTTTTGTTTTCAAATATTTTGCTGCTTCTTTTCATTGAATCTAATGCATTCAAGTAGCGTTCATTACTATGATCTTTTCCTCCATTATCGTACATATTAGATACCCAGTGCCTTCGCAATCGCCTCACCAACACCTGTTGCGCTGGCGGGGTTCTGACCAGTAATCAACTTTCCAGATACAACCACCTTCTCTCCCCAAGGCTCAGCCGCCTTGACAAACTTTCCGCCGCTAGCCTTTTGCAGCGCATCTTCTGGCAAGAAGGGGACTGCTTTTGTCAAGCCGACCTGCTCCTCCTCGGTGTTGGTAAAGGCAGTAACCTCCTTGCCTGCAACGAGCAAGCTTCCGTCGCTGAGCTTGACGTCGTACAAGACAGCAGGCGCGTGGCACACGGCAGAGACAATCTTGCCAGCCTCCCAGAACTCCTTGATCAGCTGTTGCGATGTCGCGTCGTTGGCGAGATCGAACATTGGTCCGTGGCCGCCAACGTAGAAGATGGCGTCAAAGTCCTTGGCCTTGCCGACAAAGTCGCTGAGCTTCTGTGTCGTCTTCCATACTTGCTCGTTGTTCTTGAGGAAGTTGACAGATACATCGTCCTTGGCGGCTTCGACCGAGGCGGGGTCCAGAGGTGATTCGCCGCCCTTGGGCGAGGCAACAGTGATGTTGGCCTTGTTGTGCAGGACGTGGTACGGGTGCGCAAGCTCAGGGAGATACCAGCCTGTGGGCTTGCCGGTGTCTCCGAGCTTGTTGTGCGAAGTGAGGACAAAGAGGATGCTTGGCTTGGACATGGTGGTTGTGTTTGGTTGATTGAATATATGTGTATGTGTATGTAGACGTAGATGTAGTGAGAGGTATGTATAAAGGAAACTGGTTCGTATATAAGGTCAATGGATAGAGGAAATTTCTAGACTGAGCTTTGTAAATATTTATTTTTTTGCGTCGAGAGCTACTGGTAGTATGACGGCATGCGGGGTGGCTGGCTGGCCAGAAGGGCCGACTTAAGGGCGGACCCGCCAAAACTATGACGTTGCATAACCGTTTTTGGTATGAAGGGTGTAAGATTGAGAAGTCAAAGAGCATCACAAAGACACCGTGGCAATAACAATCATAGTTCGTATGCTAGGAAATGATGACTTCTGAGATCGGGTTGAATTGATAATGTACGTACCTTAGAAGTTATTGTTAACGAATCCTACAGTTCCGAGCTGACCTGAAATCGAGAGTCTATTTCTCGAGCGAAAAAGCACTGCGGCTCTTTTCTGTAGATCTATCCAAATCCAAGGCATACGGCCGGTAACAGAAAGTACGGAGACTGATGCCTATTTCGGCTTTTTCCGGTCCGCTAATGTAGTCTCGCCTTAAGGCATTCGTGTCCTCAGTCGAGAAATTCATGATCAAGGGAAACTATCCCACGTTCTCTATATCATCAAAACTAGGACTATAAATCTGGGAATCAAGATCTGTTGCATGGATTTGAGAGGTCAAACTATCAATTTGGGAAAAGAAATACGTTTCAAAGTTACCTTTTCGATTCAAGGCGGCACAAGATGGGATGTCCCGACCTTCGTTCTGGGCTAGAAAAGGTTTAGTGTACAACTGTGCCGAGGTCAGATGTGCGAAAAATGAAGCAGATGAGAAATGGGCTAAGAAGGTTCCGGAAGTCGAAGCAGCAGTCTAAAAACCCATCGAGCCGCTAAGAATGCGTATGGAAAATTGAGAGTAATAGCCAAGGTTGTAAGATTTGCAGTTCAGGCTAAGACCAAAAGTTACTCAGTTGGGAGAAAACAAGCAAAAATGCATTGCGAAGTCTCAACGAGAAACAAAAGGTGTTTCATGGCCTCACCGCGAGGATCCCCTTGGATCTAACGGAGAGAAGGGACAATGGCCAAAGACGCAAAGACTTAAATTCTATGCCATACCGACATCCAAATACCTGCTTTCCGGAATAAAAGAGACGACCGTGTATAAGCGCTGATGTGCTCAAATCGGCATCCTGTTTTGACACAAATGGTGCACCAAAGTTAACACTCTACACCTCTACTACCACTCAATAGAATTAACAATAAAGAAGACAGTAGTATAGATATTATCTAATAAATAGATAGGCAGTGTCGCAAGACTCCGACATAGAGCCAGAGGCCAACCCTCGGGACCTATCGGAGACCCCTCGGGCTAGCAGCGCTCCAGGCATATGTAGTATATATATCCTTATCTAACCTCTTAAATGCTTCTTAAGAATTTGTCTTGATAATATTCTTATATTCCTACACTTATCCGCTGAAACCTCTCATAGGTGGTGTATCTTAGAGAATACAAGATTGCACAAAGTTCGACGGGCAAATGACTAGTCAGATCGACAAAAAAAGTCTACATTACTAATAAATTTAAAAATATAGCTATCTATTATAAACAAAATATCTTCATTTTCATTATAAAGCTTTATACTAATATATTTCATACTTTTTTTTTCCAGTGAATGGGGACTGTATTGCGGTGCGTCAAGGCATTTTGGAGTCGCGCCATTTTTATCCACAGTGTGATAGGCTCGGTATGGCCGGCACTCTCACGACCCCAAGAACGCTCACGGGCAAGAATGTGCTTATGTCTGCAAAGTAAGAGATGTCTACATATCACCTATCACCCCTCTCTTGAGTGCGCCAGCTCTAATTACTCTAGAGCACCTCAGGTACAACGGTCTTACTCTATCTTTGTTGACCCCTCAGTCTCTGTAGGGATGCTACCCCTGGATCTCGCATATGTACACATAATTGCCGCATCCAGCTCCTTGAACATACCGCTACCAGCTCTGACCGACGCGGATGCTCCTAGTCTTATTATTTTACGCCCCACGCTTCTGTCTCGGTATTAGTACCCTTTGTGTGTGCACGTACTTGGTGGCCTTGGATTGGTCAAGAGATATGGCGCCAAAAGTACGATAATAACTGAATTTGGCGTAGCGCTGACTGGTTTGCATTTTTCCGGCGGGCATACTGTTGATCTCCAACTACATGCCCTACATTCGCCCGCACCACCCGATAATACGGTGTATACGGTCGCTTCAGTGTGGGGTACTACAGCATGTTGTTGCACGTATAAATAGCTAAAAGGTAATCGTGTTATAAAGACAACAGAACGCAGTAACTTGTATTCATTTCCGCAATGTCATCTTTTGAGAATAAGACAGTTATCGTAACAGGTTGTAGCAGTGGCATTGGGCTAGCCACTGCTCTCCTCTTCCTCTCTCGCAATGCCCGCGTCTTTGGCGTCGACGTGTCACCCTTTACACATGAGCTCGACGCCGCTCAATCCGCATCCTTTGCCTTCCATCAGGTCGATCTTTGCACGACTGATGCACCTGACACGGTAGTATCTCTGTGCCAGGCCAAATTCGGTCCCAGAATCGACGTTTTGGCCAACGTTGCCGGTATCATGGACCAATTCGCCAGTGCAGATACCGTCACCGACTCGGATTGGGATCGCGTGATTATGGTTAACCTCACCGTGCCAGTGCGCATGATGAAGGCAGTCTTGGGTCAAATGAAAGAGCAGAAGAGCGGCGCCATAATAAACGTGGGGAGTTACTCGAGTGACTCTGGTGCAACGGCTGGAGTCGCTTATACAGCAAGCAAACACGGTATTGCCGGGGCTACAAAGAATGTTGCGTGGCGATTTCGCAAAGACGGTATCAGGTGTAATGCCGTGCTTCCTGGAGGTAAGAGGCTTTTCGTGACCAAGTGGTTTTGGAGTGTCCGCTAATGCAATACAGGCGTTGCAACTAATATAGCTGCGTCGATGACCAACGGCATAGACCAAGAGGCATGGGCCTCATACCGGTATGATGATATTCGTAAACACATTGTCATGTTCAAGCTAACGTACGCCCAACAGCCCGGTTCAAGACCTAGGCAACGGTATGAAGAGAGATGATCTACCATATGGCTCTGTAGGGGTCAACGACGTTGCTGAAAGCATTGCTTTTCTGGCCTCTGATACTGCTCAGGCAGTGAGTGGAGTGATGATGCCCGTTGATAACGCTTGGTGTGCCATGTAAAATTTTGGAACTACCCAAATTGAAACAAGTATGCTTTATTGCTGCAGTACTGTGCTTGCATTGGAAATGATAGGAGCGTGCAGGTACTCGTACGCAGTAACGTTGCTTCTTGCATCTAAACAGCTTCGACATCACTCTCCATTGGATTCGATCCTGGGTTCAAACAATGTTTTTTATTTGTTGGTGTCATCTGGTCGTCACTCAAAGTAGATTACCGAATTCGAAACATCTCTTCAGCTCCCGTTTGAAGAGCCTCACCATCCATTAAACCATGGATGTAGCTTTCTCCAACAAGTTGATAAGACTCTCCTGAAGGCCCATCTGGGTATGGGCGGAGAATGAAAGGCACCTCAAGCCCGTAGAGGATACAGACTATATCCCCGACCTTCGAGAGCGGAGGAACAAGAGCCATGTAGCCCTTCTTCGTGATTGCAAACTTCCTTCCTGCAGTACAGATTCTTGCAATAGTGAAGTACTTGACTCCTCTGACCCATTCTAAGCGTACACGGTAGGGAAGACTTTCGAAAAAATGTTTAAATTCCTCCTCCAGTTGGCTATGATGGTTTAGGTGTATTAACGACTCGGCATTTGATGCTAGTTTGGAGCTTTTGAATGCCTGTACAGTGCATTCCCATGTTTCAATTGCGCTTTGCCACTTGGAGAGATCCGCAGGTCTAGAGAACATTGGTTTTTCAAGATCGCGAAGAGTATCTCCAATTAGAGTGCGCCTGAGAGCTTCTCGTGTTGACTGCCTGGTTGCGGCATACGTCGATGACATGTCAAAAGCTTTCTGTATTTCAATGTCGAGAAAATACTGCTGTACCATGGCTTGTATGTTATTATACAGCTCATCACCCGGTTGATCAATTGCTGCAAATGTACCATCTGTAATTGTCGCTAGCCTATCGAACGTGACACCTGAAACAGAAATAGTATCTGGGTCGAGGCGAATCATTGAAGCAGGTTTCTTTGCGGATGCGTGATAGATTATTAGGCTCTTTGCGAACCGGAGACGCTTCGTTGTTGGTTGTGATGTCCAATCGGGCAACCAACTAGGTAGATTGGCGGTTCGTCGTGGATATCCAATTCCCGCGGCGTAGAGTACCTCGTCCAGCTGTCTGGTTCGTAGCAGGTATGCTCCCGTTCTTTTGAAAACTTCCACTGCATCTACATTCTCAGCGTAATCTGGAACAAGTTCCGGCTCGCCCTTCGCTGTGGTCAGATTGAGAATGCCGAATATCGTGTCTCTTGGATCTGTTACGTGAAGAAACGAGAACTGTGAAAGAATATCGCTTAGTAGGAATGGTTTGAAGCCGCTGGGTGTGTTGAGCATCTCCCTTGCCTGACACAGCCAACCGATTTCTCCCAACACGCCCGCTTGCTGAACGCCGCGCATGACATCGTAGGACATCAACAGACCCAGGTATTTTTGATCATGTACTGTGAGGGTTGCTGTTGCAAACTTGTCCCAGCTGATCCAGGATCCGGAGCACCGGATATGGATAATCTTGGAAAATACAATCTCTTGTACAATCCAAGTTCTGAGGAAATATTGTTGATTGAAGAAGTGGGCCACCGCTCTTTGTCGGAAGTCATTTTGCATTACCAGTCCATACAAATATCGTTTCCTATCCAAGTGAACATCATCGGGCTCTAATTTCCATTTAGAGATTCTGAATGCAATACTCTCTAACAATGAAAATGCTGCGTCAGCGCCTTCCATTGGGTCTTCCATTGAGTCAAGCCAGACGATCGTTCTCCGAGCGCTCCGATAAACATCGCACATCATGCCAACTTGCTGTGACTTTTCGACATTGTTGCTTTGGTTAATGCATACTGAATCAATCCAAATCGTCTGATCTTGAAACTTTGATTTCCGGTCTTCAATTATCTGGAAAGCTTTCGTTGTCACTTTGAGTCGTTTACCGTCAACTTCTAAGTATCGAAACGTTGGTTGACGGCCCCAGACGTATGAAATGGCATCGTACTTGGCCTCGTTGATGAGAACATGTCGAAGACTCGTTTTGGCCGTTTCCACAGAACTCGTTTGTCGAGATATGACCAACACTCGGATCTGACCAGCCTCCAAGGGAAGGTACTTGAAGTCTTCAAGATGCGAATTAGTATGACACGAGGGTTCAAACCGGTACCTTCGTGAATGCGACTTCAGAGCCCAGAGCAAGGACTTAAACTGTGGTATCATGAAGAAAGCCTGAACGACGATTACCAGAGAAATTATTGCAATCAGAGCAGTGGGTATTCTGGAACAATTGCGAAAACTCCAGGAGGAAAGTAACCAAGTTGGCGCACAAAACGGTGTCGAGAGATTAGCCCCGAAGTTCGAAGCATACCACATCTGTAAGATCATGATACCGAAATAGATAACAACTACCATGGGCTTTCCTTGAATCCGCTTGAAGAATTTTTCAACCACTGCTCCAATTCCAGTGAATTCGTGCAGCAGACTGAGCCAGAATAGATAGAGCGACCATCCCCAGAACAGATTGTAACCTATACTGAATGCTGTCTGTGGCCACTTGAATATGTCGAAGAAGATGGCAGTTGAGGGTAGGAAAAAAAGAGCGATCTTCAACAATGAATGATACTTGACAGCAGGAGGTGCATCTGGCTCATCGAATTTGAGCCAGGCTAGGAAGTCCTGAGCGATCAGTCGCATGGCACATGAGTTAAATGGCCCGAGTAAGCCTCTGCCCCAGAGGATCCAGAGGATCAAGAGGCGAGTCTTGAAACCAGATTGATATTTGAATATCCACCGAAGAGTGAGTTCCCAGAATTTGGTGTATGTTGCCCATTTCGCTCCAAGTGCGAAGAAGTCGACGTATTCAGCAATCCAAGAAGGCAGTCCGATTTTGGCAAAAGCCGGTTGGCGAAGCTGATCCTGTTCTGTGCTATGAGTTGCCATATGAATTCAGTTGTGAAATGCAATAAATGTGTAGAGACAAGGCAACAGCTTTTGTCTTTCAGCTGAGGTACACTAAGACGAGTTTGGCTAGTCTTGTGCTAAGATGCTCATGCACTGAGCACTAGTGCATGTGCAAACTAGAGATCAATTCTATTCGTTGCGATGTAACACTGCCCTAGTACATTTTTATTGACAGTAACTTGCTGTTGTTCACTCTCGCAATTCTGCGCTTCGGCATCGATGGATCAGCCTCAATACTTTGTGGAATTGTCTCTGATTTCAGCCCAGCAATTTTTCGCTTCCAGTCACGTTTCCGTTTGCGAACTCCGAACTCACGCCCACGCCCACGCCCACGCCCACGCCCATGCTCACGCCATGCGCCATACGCCACAGCTCTTCTAGAGGATCTTCTGAATAAGTATAGTCTTAAATCTGTCCTAGTTTACTTAGTATAATGTCAGTATCTCGATGTGGCTAGAACATTTCGTCATACCTGGAGGCTTTCGTCGGTTTTCTTCTCTGCCCAGCGAAACTCCCAAGATCCACTTTCAACCAAGGTTTACATAACTCTTCAGTGTGGAAACACCCTCTTCGTTGTAATCATCAACCCTGTAAGTCTCCTAAATCTCGGCTTAAACCTTGGTTTGTGATTACGTAAATTCAAGGCATTGAACAAGTGATCAGCGGCGGCGATGAGACGATTGACAATATTCGCAAAATAATAGAGATCCACGCCTGCCGCTAGTATCTTGTAGAGTGATAACAATAGATTTATGCAACCTTATTACTGCCTTCTACACCTGTAACCCTATGGTTCTGACTAACGGTTGCTGCTCCCAATAGACTACTTAGAGGGTTGTAAAGAGAGTGTAACAAAGAGATGTTAATACCTAGGCTCGTGTTCTCACTTGGAAGTAGAGGCAGATATGCTGGGAGCTCCGTTGTACGCAGCAGCACATCCCTAGAAGGGAACTAGCGCTAGCGGAGTACGGTATTGTGTACTAGTATTATTAGCGCTGTCGCTGTCTGCTTTCATAATATGAACGGTACTATATCTGATATTGTGCCCGTGTAGAGCCGTTGTGTGCACGGGCTGCGTTGTTTGCTCATAGTCTGCCAGACGTCGCTCGATTAAAAAGCCTCAAAAGCCAGCAGTACCTCGCTCTGTATGAGGAGGATGTCATCGTTTATTTTCTTCTACAGGTATCCAATATCAAATAGCCTGTTCCCATCAAGTCCATACTTTTTTTCTAGCCTTCTGCGTCACTCGTTAGCGATCTAAGACTAACTCCCTGCTGAAACTGCCAAGCAAGATCTGGACTCAGGGCTCTGAGAAACGCCACCCAGATATATAAGGAGTAGACCAGGATACAAGGCGAAGCTTGGGGTGGTCTTGGAAAGACAGTCGTTGTGTCCGTCTTTGCGCGAACACACCCTACAGACACCATAATGTAAATAACAGCCCGCAACGTCTTCTACGATTGGCTCACATTTTTAGTACAGGATCCGCTTCTCGCTCTGTAGTGTAGTGGCTGTGGCGCGGTCATGGCGTGTCAGCCTTGCCCGACCAACCTCGCGTCACTGCGCATGTGGGCTGCGCCTTCCGCCTTCCGCCTCTCGACACCAGTCCTCTTCATTCTTTACTTCGCAAACTGTTACATGACTTTCGCAATAGACCCAGCAGCTACTATCTCTCTGCCCTACGCAGGTGAGCCCTCGGCCGCCATCGATCCCCCCATTCTGCTTCGAAGTCCCGACACTTGCTTCTACCGCTCGCACATACAAACACACACTCAGCCTGATGCGGCTACTACATACCGCGAGTGATGGGACGCTTGGATGGACTGACGACCTAATTGGAGATAAAATCCCCCCGTATGCGATCCTATCGCACACCTGGAAAGAAGGGCAAGAGGTGACATTTGCCGACCTGAAATGTCTACACAATGCAGCAGGTGTTGAGGTACGAAGCAAGGAGGGGTACCAGAAGCTTCGCTTCTGCGCGCAACAGGCTAAACAGGACGGTCTCGACTACTTCTGGGTGGATACCTGCTGTATCGATAAGGCAAACAACACGGAATTGTCTAAAGCAATCAACTCAATGTTTCGGTGGTATCAGAATGCTGAGAGATGCTATGTATTCCTTTCAGACGTCGAAAACGACAGTTTGGAAGATGATGGCGAGTCGGTGTTTAGGCAGAGTAGGTGGTTCAAGCGAGGTTGGACTCTCCAGGAACTTCTTGCTCCCCGCTCTGTCGAGTTCTTCTCTAAACATAGGACGCGGTTAGGTGACAAGGAGTCGCTCAAGCGCATTATATGCGAGATTACAGGGATCCCTCTCGAAGCTCTGTTGGGGAGCGACTTATCCGAGTTCGACGTTGCTGAGCGTTTCTCTTGGGCAGCAAATCGGCAGACGACAGAAGAAGAGGATGGAGCGTATTGTCTGTTCGGCGTATTCGGTGTCCACCTGCCGCTGATCTATGGCGAAGGCAGAGCAAACGCGCTTGAGCGGCTGAGGAGTGCGGCCATCCTCAAACACAAGGGCCGCAGCCATGACCATGAAGAAAAACTTGGGAAGATCTGCACCTGGCTTTCGGCTCCTGACCCGTCCACAAACTACTACAAAGCGCACAAGCAGCGGCAGGCTGATACTGGACTTTGGTTGTTGGATAGTGCAAGTTTCGCTCACTGGAAGGCAAGTGGAGCGTCGCGACTATGGCTGTATGGGATCCCGGGATGTGGAAAGACTATCCTAAGCTCTACAATCATCGAGCACTTGCTGCAGCACTGCGATGGTGACGCTAGTATAGCGACGGCGTACTTCTACTTCGACTTCAATGATACACAGAAGCAGGACCCAGAGATGATGCTCCGCTCGTTGTTCCGCCAGCTCCTGCAGCATTCGGTCACGATACCTAAGGGCGTCGACGCATTGTTCTCAGCTTGTGAAAACGGACAGCAACATCCATCACTGCATGCGCTTCTGGAGCTGATACCACAGGTGATACGGCAGTTCACGCATGCCTATATTGTTCTTGATGCACTTGATGAATGCACACAACGCCAGGATTTGATGGACATGCTCGAGACAGTAGCTACATGGCAGCTTGATAATTTGCATCTACTTATGACTAGTCGGAAAGAGCGAGATATTGAGAGCTCTATAGAGAGCTATGTCAAGAAACAGGATACCATCTGTCTTCAAAGAGACGTTGTGGACAGTGACATACAACGATACGTTCAACAAAGACTATCTACCGACAAGGCCCTGGCAAAATGGAATAAAGATGCTATCATTAGGCAAGAGATTGAGACAGCGCTAATGCAAGGAGCTCGTGGGATGTATGTGCGAATATTCAGCGGGTTATAAAACTAAACTGACGATAGCATAGGTTTCGATGGGCCGTCTGTCAGCTTGACGCGTTAGCGCAGTGTCGCAATCGAGCGATGCTGCGCAAGTCATTGGCTAATTTGCCACAAACGCTAGACCAGACATACGACCGCATTCTCACTGCTATAAGCGAGCAAGATTGTGACTTCGCGATACGCGTCCTACAGTGGCTGACATTCTCTGCGCGGCCGATGTCAGTTGAAGAGATTGCTGAGGTCGTCGCTATCGATGTGACACGCGACCCAGCTTTCGACCGTGATGAAGTGCTAGAAGACCCACTAGAAGTGCTAAACATCTGCTCTAGTCTAGTCACTATCACGATAAACGAGGCAGAAGATATAACAGACTCTGGCCAGCGTATCATCGCGCTAGCGCATTATTCTGTTCAGGAGTATCTTGTGTCAGACAGGATCAAGCGAGGTCAGGCAAAGCAGTATAGCATGCAAGAGGCCGAATGCCAAAATGCGATAACAGAAGGTTGTTTGAAGTATCTGATGCAGCTCCAGCAGCCAATGTCAATGCATACTCTTGAGGCGTCCGCGCTCGCAAGGTATGCAGCAGAGTTCTGGAGCAGCCATCTTCGAAAAGTAGGGGATAAAGCAGACAGAGTGAGTCAAGTAGCGATGGGCTTGCTGTCAATACAACCTGCATACCTCATCTGGATCCAGTTGTTTGATCCAGATAAGCCATGGAGAGGACTAGACTTGGAGAGAAGACTTGAAAGCACAGCTATGCCGTTATATTATGCCGTATTGTTAGACTTGACCACAATTACGGGAATGTTACTCGACGCGGGCGCCGACGTCAACGCCCAGGGTGGAGACTACGGCAACGCACTGCAGGCGGCTTCATTTAGATGCAACGAGCAGATAGTTAAGATACTGCTCGACAAAGGCGCCGACGTTAACGCCCAGGGTGGAAGGTACGGCAATGCACTGCAGGCGGCTTCAGCTGAAGGCAACGAGCAGGTGGTCAAGATACTGCTCGACAAAGGCGCCGACGTTAACGCCCAAGGTGGAAACTATGGCAACGCACTGCAGGCGGCTTCATTTAGAGGCAATGAGCAGGTGGTCAAGATACTGCTCGACAAAGGCGCCGATGTTAACGCCCAGAGTGAAGACTACGGCAACGCACTGCAGTTGGCTTCATTTAGAGGCAACGAGCAAGTGGTCAAGATGCTACTTGATGCAGGTGCCTACTAACGCCCTAGGTGGCACCATACTGTACGAATCTCCATGGCATGGCAGGAAGCAGGTGGTTGAGATCCTGCTCGAAGCAAGCGCTAACGTTCAAGTCCGGTTAGGGCAGCACGGCAATGCATTGCAGTTACCTGCATATACGGGCGAAGTTACAATGCTCAAACTTTTGCTCTCAAAAGTCAATATCACAAACTTCCAAGATCCATATAATCGGACACTACTCTGGTGGGCTGCAGCTGGTGGCCGGACTGATGACGTTGAAGTCCTTATTACCCAGTTTAATCACGGCCCTCGAGTCCCTGACAAATTTGGGCGCACGCCATCTTGGATTGCTACCAAGAGAGGGCAAAGTGCAGTATTGAAACTCCTGTCAGAAAAGTATGGACTAACTAGCCCCGGGCAACCAGTGTTGCCCAGTGATAGTGACGATGATAGTGATAATGATGTGTGAAATCTTGCAAGGTGTGACGTCTGTACCTCGCATGTAAGTGCAGAGAGCTTTGCTTGCCACTGCCGATATTGCTTTGACGAGGATTGGGATATGTGCCAAGACTGTTGAGAAAGAGGTGCCAGTTGTGTGGATGATGCGCACACGTTGGCCAAGTATGCAAGAAAAGATCGAGAGTGGGTCGAGATAACGGACGATACGGCTGACGATTAGCCATTGCTCAGATGCAGCGCCCACTGCTTTTGAGATACAATGGCAATTCTTTGGCCTTACGGCGTCCTCGCACATGGCGTCCATACTAGCAAGATAGAGGTTACAAGATTCGAAAAACAAAACTCAAATCCTGCAGGACAACAGGCCATTCATAGACCAGGCAGAGATGAAACATATAGAATGACTTACTAGAGACTCATCTACGAAACCTGCATCAACTATCATAATTAAGTTCGCCAGACTAGGGGATGCAAACAAGATTATCGACGAAGGGCTGATCTGGGCAGGCGAAGTTCTCCGGTGCGAACCATATGAAAAGCAGTGCTGAGTGGAGGAATGCTTTCAGTCCATCGCGACAAACACCTTAGCGATAAAGGAGACAAAAGCCTTCTAGGCTACTCTAAGCAGAGAAAGCAATTTGTGCATATAGTGGGTCTGGATGCGCGCAGTTACAGATACTTCTAGAAATCTGTGCATAACATACTGGTGTGCGGGGTGCAGCACTATACGCAATTATCAGGTGCAGCCCTAACATGCGGCCTGCGGTCACATAACAGCACTGTAAAGACGGAACTGTAGTGTAGTGTAGATAGGCACCTAAGTATCGATCTTACAATTAATGAGACCTTTGAATTAATGAGACCTTTGAATTAATGAGACCTTTGAATTTCTATCCCAATCACTGCAGTGACTGGTGATATCCACCCAATTGGTAGTCATCGTGGTATCGCACTAGCTACACCCTTGCAATATCTATAAAGCTGTAACTAGGTATATCTACACACAATACATTGTAGTTTAGTAGTTCGCAGAGCAGCGACACGTGACTAGACTGTAGATACTTATTGGGATTTCTTTTCGGAGTGGATAGGCACCTTCTTCACTCAATCAATCACTAGCGATTACTTCTCGGCTACCTGATTGCGGGTTGTCCCTTCGATCTTGTTGCGCGCGCGATTACCCATCGTGCCACAATAGCTAACTACGTAGCTAAATAGATAGTCTAGACTAAGAAAGTTCGAAAGTTTTACTTTCAACGCTTAAGAGCTCTATCACGAATAAAGATGTTAAGCATTATGAAGTATAATGTCTCTAAATTTTCTTAGTAAAAGGTGTTGCATTGGCTGGCCTGTTGCGCGCATTGATTAGGTACAGTAGCTTTCGCATCATCTGTGCCTTTCTGGAATGCGCTCTTGCCCCGCTACACATTCCTCTTCACTCGTTCCACACACATCAGAATTTGCACAGATGCATCTAAAACTGTGATAATATCGCGTTCATCTACTAGTATGTATCACTATACAGCGCTTGGATCTGAAGACTTGAATTTCCGACTCTTGAGGCTATTGAAAGGGAGTGGCCCTGAACTCGAATGCGAGCTTTCCCCGCAGTCACTGCAAAACGCGCACCCTCCATATGAAGCTCTTTCCTACACGTGGGGTAGCAACGAGCTTGTAGAGTGTATAAAGCTTGATGGAAAGCCATTTTGGGTAACAGATAACCTACATGCGGTGTTGCAAAGCCTGCGGTTGCCCGAAAGGGATCGCATTCTGTGGATCGATGCGATTTGTATAAACCAAGAAGACAAAGTGGAACAGAGTCAGCAAGTTCAGCAGATGGGACAGATCTACGAAGAGGCTGAGAAAGTTCTCTTCTGGTTAGGCAAGGCGACGCCGCAAATCATCGCCTTGATGGAAACGTTCAACCAATTTCGAAACACCGATTCTGGCTCTCATTACAAGCCGGAAACGTTCAAAGACTGGAATTGGAAAAACCATTCTATCGCAATAAAACAAATTTTGAGTCGAGAATGGTTCACGAGGGTCTGGATCCTACAAGAGGCAGCAAAAGCTCGTAGAGCCGATGTCTGTTGTGGCGTTCGAGCCATTCCAGCGGAAATTTTTGTCCTCGCGCTCTCCTTTGTAGAGCAGAAGCTTCCACCGCACTGTAAACCTGTATTAGATATAATGGCAGAGTCGTTTCGATCAAGTTCCTGGTGGGCACAAACACGCGACCTAAGCACCCTTCTGCGCAAGTTTCAAGGGAGCAAAGCAACCGATGAGCGCGACAAGATATATGCCCTGCTTGGTTTGTCTTCGGATCCTCTAGATACGAAGAGCATTTCCATAGACTACCAAAGGCCGACTTCCCAAGTTGTTCACAAGGTTATTACATATTTGCTTCAATCGACGCAAACAAATCAACCAGACCCGTTCACTATTCATGATGTTCTCGATATTATGTGTTATTTTACGACACTGGAAGTCACCTATTTTGTGTTAGCACAAGAAATTACTCCAGAGGCGGCCTACCCTGATCTTCCATCAGGATACAAGATGACTAACTCATATCAAACTGAGATCAAGCTTCCAGCTATACCGGTTGTCAACGATCCAACACAGCTTGTATTTGAGGATAGGCCAGAAGAAAGCCTCGAGAACCAGAAGACGTGCTATAGTCAAGTAGTCAAACTCATGCCGGATCAGCAGGCTACCAGAGCTCCACAGGACTATGATGAAGGACTGCATGTACTTTCGTGGGGAGATGCGTGGCATCATGTAAAATTGGTTGCGATACGCGACAAGAAACAGGCCATATTGAAGGCTGCAATGAGAGGGTGTGATGAAGTTGTCAGACAATTACTGCACATCAAACTAGGGATTCAAGGAGAAGAAGAGTGTGAGTCGCTCGTATTACAGGAGATTGCACGAAAAGGAAGCACAGAACTATTACAGTTCATGCTTGACGCAGGCGCAGATGTCAATGCCCGAGGTGGAGAATTTGAGAACGCACTTCAAGCTGCTATCATCTTTAATAATGGCGAAGAAATAGTGGAGATCCTGCTTAACGCGGGCGCAGATGTTAATGCCCAAAGCGGAAGATATGGAAGCGCACTCCAAGCTGCTATCGTCTTGAACAGTACGAGAGAAATAGTGAAGATACTGCTTGATGCGGGTGCAGATGTCAATGCCCAAGGCGGACGGTATGGAAACGCACTTCAAGCTGCTATCATATTGAATAGCACGAGGGAAGTAGTGAAGATACTGCTTGACGCAGGCGCAGATATCAATGCCCAAGGTGGACGATATGGGCACGCACTCCAAGCTGCTGTTACTCAAAACGCGAAAGAAAGAGTGAAGAAGCTGCTTGACGCAGACGCACATGCCAAAGACCAAAATAGAGAACAATTTTGCAGCTTGGTATTGACCGACTAGCCTGGGCTGTCGCTCTAGCCAGTAGAGAATTAGCGGCATGTTTTGTTGCAACATCGGATCGAGTGTTCTCGCCCGCAAAGACTTAGAGTATGCTAAACCATAGTTTCATCTCTATAGCAGGAAGAGCTCTCCGTTGTTTCCAGACTGCCTTTTCTTTAATGCTAGGCGCTTGCTAAGCGCACTTTAGGGAACGTCAAAATTAAGCTACAGGCTATCACCGAGAAGGTTAGAATATTGTTTTCTAGCTGAAACAGCAGTCTGTGTTTGAATACTTGCTCTAGTGATTCTTCTCTTCGTGTCGCGCCCTCGCGGTTAGAAAAAAGATTAGTTACAAGTAGCAAATTTAAGTAGAGTCTTGATAGATCAAGAAGCATACTCTATGGTTGAACACGAACTTTAGCACAACTACGTCCAAGGAGAAGCCGCATTTGCTAAGCACTGTAAAAATGGTACAGATCAAATGTTATCCAAAGAAGTCCCTTTTAGGTTCTCCTTATGCTATCGTGATCTTACAAATCATCGTGAAGCCCCTTGCTCTACGCTTCACCGTCATACACGTGGTCACCAATCGAGAGAGAAGAAAGCCCAAGACCAGCATTATCTCTCGCCCCAGGAGCAAAAGGCCATCGTGAAGTTCATCTTACAGGTATCTACTCTCAGATATCCCGTTGGGATAATCTATATGACATCCCTGTTAACGCCTTCATGTCTATCTCAATATAAGATAGCAAACAAAGGTAGCCAAAGGATAACACAGTGCACATTTAAGTTAGTGAATGACTTAAAACTAGAGAAACACTTATACTTGGTCACATCTATAACTATGAGGGCCCAATGGGTCCACCGTCACCGACATTGTCTCATTTACAGGGCCTCACAATAAACTATCGAATAACATCACAATCCTGGAGCTGGCTACAAAAAATCGTTACAAAATCTGCATCGCAGTTACATCTCCAATATAACATGTAGAAATGAAGTGATATTATAAAACCCTGGAACCCTCCCGCGCGCTTTGCAGGGATGTCTCTGATCACTACATTTCGATAATAGAAGGATTCTACTAGTATTATACATATACACAGCAGCATGTTCTCCTGCCATAGGCGTCGTCACATTACTCCTCAGCGAATACAGCATACAGAAATTGAGACAGGGACTGTATTTTCATCTGTTCTTGGCGCCTAGCGCAAAGCAAATAAGACGGCCCTTCACATTTACTAGCCAATCCAACCTGTTGATTTGATATTTCCTAAGACGGGGCTCTCCAGATGAAGCTTCTGCATATATTACGAGCTAACTTACACATAATTTTCCCGCCTGCCATGCTCTGCGCTTCGGTAAATGGCGTCAATCATCCTGTGTCGCACCAAAGCATCCTCAAAAGTGGTAACGCTGTAACCTTCATCTAATCCTTTGCCTACCCAAGCGTCCCAAGCCTTGCCAATATCTGTAAGGGGCTCCCATTAGTAACAAAACAAAGATAGAGAGAGACGATACGTACTAAACGAAAAGTTATCAGCTTTTTCGACAACGACCTCCTCTAGCAAATTCTGACCGTCCACAGCCAGCTTCACTGAAGGCTGGAACATCTGTACATGGCCGCCCATTTTCGGGCCCTCAAGAACAAGCGATCCTTGGGTGCCATTGATCTCCCAGTAGAAGTCTCGGTTGGTGCGTGATAAACCGGGCGCGTATGTAACGTCTACTACACCATCACTGTTCACTAGACGGCCGCTTACGCTTACGTAGTCATGTGCAGTCTTTTGTACCTTCCCTTTGGCTTTTCTATCAGCATCTACAAGTTCAAGTTCTGGTCTGTGATTCGCAAGAGTTGCTGAGATGTCCTTGATTTCGCCTAAGACGTAACATAAAGCATCCACTGCATGCCCGAACGGGATCGTCAAGATGTTTGCACCAGCCTCCAGAGGCAAAGTATACGTCAAGTCTTCCGTTATAGTGGGGCCGAATAACGTACCCTATCAATCAGTAAGCCGCGAGCTAAGGTTGTGTATGCAATAGAGTGCAGCCTGCTTACATGGCCATACATGGTCGTGCCGAGGATCCTCCCAAGCCTTCCAGAGGCTACAATTTCCTTTGCTTTCAGAATGGAAGGATTTTGGCGTGCCTGAAGCCCGACCATCGTTTTGACGCCCTTGGCTGATGCAAGTCGAACAATTTCTTCAGCTTCGGCCAGGTTGCGTGCAAGAGGCCATTCTGAAAAGATGTCTTTGCCGGATTCAAGAGCCGGTCGAATGAGTTTGTAATGTTCTGGAACGTTTACGCTGACAGCCACTATGTCCACATTAGGATCACTTGCAATTGCTGCTGGATCATCATAAGTTGCAACCGAATCTAGCTCATACACGTTTGCCGCAGCAAGTGCTGATTCCACACTGCTGTTTTGAAGTGCGGTGATTCGATAGAAATCTGTTCTTTTGAAGTATGGCAGGTGCGAGCGTGATGCCCAGGATCTGTATGTATTGTAAGCATTTTGCAATCCGTGACTTTGCTTCGGTCCTGTCCGTACCCTTTGGCCGACAAACCAATCAGCCCAACACGCTTTGGCGAATATGTCATCTTACAAGGGTGTATTGATTTCAGATTATTTCTTGTGATATTCCTTCGTAATCATTTCACAGCAAAACAAATGCATTCTCACAATGTTGCTATTGATAAATTCCGCCTCTTCCGGACGACCTGGCCTTTTTTAGTCCGTGGCGATCCGGGTATTTTTGATCCGCTGCCATCTTCGTCCAGATCGATGGCTAGTTCAGATCACGTGATAGCTCATTCGCTTGAGTTCAAGGTACCATCCAGGATGGCAACGTCACACAATCATGCCTGCTACAGCAACCCTCCAGCAACAGCTTCTGGCACTTTTCAATAGAGCTGTTCTATCTTATCACGATAAGCCAACTTAAGAGAACTAAAAACTTTGAAATCACAGGAGAGAATAGGCGACGACCTGACTAAACACACTATAGTATTGTAGCTACCATTCTAGATCAGGCTTGGGATTAAGGAACTTGTTATGACAGTGTAGGAAAAGTTCAAGAAAAAGATTTGCGATGCTAAATTTGCAGAATATTTGCGGCATGCCAGGTTTGTGTAACGCAGGGAGGAACGTTTAAGATATTTTGCCATTGCTTCGTCTTTTAGTGTTCGAATTAACTACCAACTTCTACGGGTAATCTTTGCGTGCACAGCCACAAGCCCATGGCTGACAGCATGGACCACGAATCTGGAACAGCCAAGCTCATCGAGCTGACATACGGGTCGTATTTCTTAAAAGTGTTTGTTGGTAGTCCTGAAACTACCTAGCGTTCTTACTATACCGCAGGATGCTCTGTATCACTAGACAAGAGAACATGTGCCTTCTCGTCTTAGTAGAGCTGCTTTGCCTCACCTAGGTCAATCTCGTGGAGCTCATCATCATTGTTCTGGTTTTGGTTCCCATAATCAGGCTGTGCAATCACACGCGGACTTTGGCCACCACCTATTACTCCGTCAGGAAACCTGTCGCCGATATATGGCGGATCACGTATATGAGACTGCACCATCGTCTTATGAGGTACGCTGTTTGTCTGAGGCTCGATGACACAATTAGCCTCACTGTCCTTGCAATCCTTGATTGTGCTGCTTCTGAGGCGCGTTTTGACAAGAAAAACAACGGTCAGAACTATAATGACTACTACAGCCGCAAATCCTAGCGCTGTACCCTGGATGATGTTGTGAACGCGATTAGCTTTTTGAGGCCTCGAGAGTTCGTCACGCTTGGTTGGGGTGTGGTGACCCGACATGGCCCCCATGTCCAGCCGTTGGATGGCGTACATGCAACTTCTAACATAATCCATGATCGGCAGGCAACGATCAGCTATTGTTTGCTCCAGAAGAAAACACGAGGCGTGAAGGAGGTCTTTATATAGGCGCACCGGAAAAGTCGTGTACAATGTCATGCGCAGACAATGTCTTTTGCCAGTTTGCTATCCTTTTTTGGTTTCTGTGCATTGTACTGTGCTGAAAGCAATGCACAAGGCAAGCTGATGGATGCAGTAGTAGATATGGCCTAGGACACCTCGGCTCGACGGCTGGCTATGAAGACGGAATCATGGTGCGAGTCTTATGCTCTCGACGCCTCGCTGTGTTTCTCCTACGTGATTAGTGTGTGCACATATGTAGCATTATTACTATGCATGGGATCGTCGGGCGTGATTGTTGGGCCTATATGGCGCACAGGTGTTCCACAGCTGCTGTCCTGTTAGCTCAAAGCGACGGTAGCAGTCCCTATGCTGTGCGTGCTGTTGCTATGGACGCCTAGCGACCAAGGCCTCAGCAGTCGAGCAGTTTGCAGTGGTGATGGGCCACTGGATCGGCGGTGTGGCGTGGTAAGAATGAGCAAATGGATGCGAGTGCGGAGTGCATGGGGAAAGTCGCGCTAGTGGGGAGACGCATGATTGGAGGCGCGGCTGAAACGACTAGTTCGGGACGCGCGGCGCTACGTCATGGGCGCTCTGCACACCTCACTCACATCATGCTATTCAGCCTTCACACTCAGCTCATGTCACAACCGTTGCAATTGGCTTGACACCGTCGCAGAGCGAGCAGTGAAAATTTTCCCACTTGCAGAAGCGTGCCAAAGTGAGCATGCCAGACGAGACACAAGCATACAAGCACGATAGGACAGTATCTTCACAAGGGTATGGACAAAGTGAACATTGAATGCTTCATTGGATTGGAAACTTATTATGTATAATCGTATAGACAATTGGTTTGGACGCACTCCACTTTCGCCGTGAACCCATCCTTGTCCCTAATGCCTTGTGCATGCGAGACCCAGCGACGTTAGATCAGAGCTGATGGTCGCTGGCCGATCAAGAGAAACTACCAGAGGGAATATGATGCTGATGATGCTGATGTGATGTTTGTTGAAGAGAGTCGACAATGGTGCGTTTATAGGAGACCGGCAAGAGCGAAGATACCACCGGCAACGGCACCCATGGCGGGGAGGGCGTTGGGCTGGGCAGCACCAGTGGCTCCAGCACCACCTGCAGAGGTGGCAGATGAAGCCATGTCACCGAGGTCGGATGTGGCAGAGCGGGCAGCAGACTCAACTTCAGAGCGGATCGACGAACCAGCCGCCGCAGCGCTCGAGGCAATGCTGGAGATACGCGAGGCAACGTCGGATGGGACGCCTGCTGCGCCAGAGGTGATTTGAGAGCCGACGCTTGAGGCAATCGATGCAGCGTCAGAGGGGACACCACCAACGGCCGAGGTGACCTGACTGGCAAGGCTGTTGGCAGCAGAAGCAGCGTCTGAGGGAAGGCTACCAGCGACAGAGGTGATTTGAGAGATGAGGCTGTCGACCTGGGCGTTGGCAGCGCCGGCGGCAAAGAGAGCGGTGGCAATGTAGGTGAAACGCATCTTGATGGTAGTTGGTTGGTGGTAGTGGTGGTAGTGGAGTGGTACGTCGAATTGGAAAAGTTGAATTGATGTGTAGTGGGTATCTGTAGGATGAGGTGCACAGGAGGGCGCAAACTGAGCGTTCTTATATCAAGCGTATGCATGTACTAGCGTCGTCGAACACAGACACAGCCCTTCGGGTAACAAACAGTGTGCTGGCTACGCACCGCCTCCTCCACTTTTCGCAGGGCTAAACATGGGCAAAGGCGACGGGTGACGCCACATGTCTCGCCTCTTTTGTCTCCGTGGGCCCGTAGGAATCAAGCAGCCCCAGGACTTCTCCACTCTATTCTTGTTCTTCGAGGCGGAGTGGGAGCTCGGTGATCATTCTGTGGCTAGCTCATGACGTCGTCCTGTGCGCAATTTTGACCCAATTTGTCCTGATGTTGCAGCCAAGGTCCACGGAAGCTTGTTACAAAGCCACTCCAAGAATTGCGTACCTTGCCAGCCGAGCCATGGATTGCTGCCATATCGACTGTTCCATGGTTGCTATTTTGGGCGTACGTAGAAAGCATGCTCTCGCTTTGAAACTGGCTGCCCTAGGCCACTTTGTCGTCAGACCAAGCTTCAACTCATCAGGCACCACGCTTTGCAAAAGTAAAACGCTCTTGCGTCGTATGTACCTGACTCCGAGGGACAGCGACAGCGACAGCCAACGCATTTGGTTCGAGCTCGGGTGCTATGCAGCCTATGCAGCACACCACCGGCTGCGTTGGTAACACGCGATCAAACGTCCCGCCGATCCACCTGTGTTGTTAGGGCAACCCATACAAGCCTAGGCGGCGCATATCGGACGCCCTTGTGCCTCTCAGCCATCAATCAACCATGAAACGAGCGTGTCGTCACGCCTTCCAATTTCCAGTGCGTTTCGGGGCCGCCAGAGTAGCAAAGCCACTTCTCCGAGGGGACCTCGGCCGTCCAAACTGATGTCAGCGAAGGATCGATGCTACGACAATGACGCAGCGTAATGAGAGATAAATTGTGGCTCTTGGTCGTGGCTAGTCGTGGCAAGTCGTGGCGCGGTTGAGGCAATGGCTGTTGGTGGTGTGCCTGGCCATAGCCTTATGCCGATCTCGACGCAACCCACCCCTGTCCTGATGATGGCCAAGCCCGTCTTTGCCGATACCTTGGGTGGCATTCGGGGTTCTTTGCAGCGGGCTTGCCTTGGTTGCTCGACACACGGCCTATTTCCATGAGCATGGCTGATGTCACCCGTTGTTGTTATGCTGCCCCTGTATCGAGTCGTTCCACCTATCGGGCGTTCACTGGTCGCACATAATGTCCTACATCTCGATCGACGGCATATTCGATGCAAACGCCAGAAGGTCCAGAACGAGGCAATGTATGCACATGCTATGCAGAGTAGACAGTAGTTGGTTCGTGTGGGTGCATAGGCCAAAGGGACTATTGTCGAGGCTTGGCGGGAATGGCCATCTTTGGGCTAGCGCCAAAGCGGAGCTGGTGGTAAGGGAGCATCAAGGCTCGTTCGGAGTGACATGACACTGCCAGTGAGGATGCAAGTCTCCTAAGCGATTTCTCGAAAGAATTGCTGCTTCGAATTCTCTTTTGATCCTCATCAGTCTTGGCCTCTCATCATTCCTCGTCCTAATCGAAACCCGGTCAGCTGATTTTCAGTCTCATCCAACATCCAATATACATTGCAGGATACTGGCGTGCCCCTATTCGATTAATAACCAAGAAATATCAGTGGGAAACTTGCTTCGGTAACAATCACTCGATTGTGCCTCAACCATCATCTTCCCGCTTCTAGTCTTCCTCAACCTTGTCTACACACGTAAAGTGTTCGTTTTTGAGCGCTCATACGGTAGGAGTGTAGGTACAGGGAGACCGCGAGGTGGGAGGATATCATTAGTCACTCCAGAAGATATGCCGAAAAATCAAAGACTTGTTGATTGAAGGAGAGATGTCCCGCTGTCTATCCACACTCCACTGTAGTGTAGTCTTGATAGTGCCGTCACATGACAGACTTGCACGTGATAAGTGCACAGAGTGCTGCACTGTGCACCAGCACAATAAAATGGGATGGAACGCGGCCACTGTAACAATCGTTTGCTTTCCTCCGGGTATCTTGTAGTATTCGAAAGATTGATCCGGCCGTGGGAGACCTAGTATCTCAGCTGGAAGTACAGTCTTATTCCAAACACGTGTGCTTTGGAATCGGTCAGAGCCTCACTAAATTGAGTGATTCAATGTTTTTCTAAAAAGGCCCTCGTAGTTTTCCCAGGAGATAAGCGTCCAGGCATCTGTAACCATTTCGAAGTAACGGCGTTTGAGACTGTGTGCATGTCCGAATTTGGCGACCGGTTCTACAGAGGGCAATGTATTTTGCTCTCTTCGGTATCATAACCCGGGCCATAGTGATGGGAGCCATGATTTCTCATTCAGGAGATGGTAGTAATCTCTTCTATCCGAATTTAATTGTTGAAATGAGGGTTACTATTCCATAAAGAGCTTCTCTCAGGGTATTGGCCTCAACAACCAGTATCGTGGGGGTGGTTGTAAACCAGCTATGCGTTTCATTGCAAAGAACTACGCCGAGTTCTTTGAGGTAACGTATATGCCGGAATTTGACGGCCCGGTCCATGGATCGATGAATTCATCAGCATGCCTCTGGTCAGCAAAATCTCATAGAGATGGTGTGGTCGCGTGTGTGACGAGCTATGACGGCGCGCCGCTTGGGATGTCTTGTGTCATAGACCATGGATTCCACCAGCGAAGATCTCTTATCCAGAGTGACTGTGGGCGTTAAAATGATCGAGACGAATGTGTGACTGGTATCACAGGTAGCAGAGTGGGTACAGGCCTCGCCTGATCTCTATCGACAAGGTGTGAGAAAAGGCAAGTCTTTAGACGTTGCTCGGGGGTTGAAAGGGCTCAGATAGCGAAGCAAGACCTTTGGACCATTACGCGTCTTGATACCGTGGCTAAAGTGTACTGAATAGACTCTGTTCATAGTGAAGGGGAAATCTTCGAGCTACTAGGATTGTTGACGAAAGAAGGCGGCGGATTGGTTCAAAATCATGGAAACTGATGGAGGCTTCAAATCGACAAGACAATATTCTGACCCTCAAAAAGAGCACTTCATTATGGGTTACTATGTACAGTGCATATCATGTTTTTTTAACAGGATTAATGTTCATCATCTGCGGGGGTGGCCAGCTAGCGTGCCAAACAAGTGATCACATCAGCATAAACTTTCTTGCACGGTGCAGCATCTTGGTACCCCTGGCATATGACACTGTCCATCTGAATTCTATGAACACACCGTACGCTAATGAAGGAGCTTCTAGAAACTAGCAATGCAAGTCAGATTCGGTCACGGAGTAAGCAGCTCCAGGAACACTTGCATACAAATTGGTCTGATATAAATTTCCGAATAAGAATTCTGAAAAGGCTGGATAATCTTCATAACCTTAAAATGATGGATATGCGGGATCTGGCGACAAAGAAAGATGCGGAAGAGCTGCACGTAAGAATCTGCCGCCTAGTTCAGACTAGAGATGAAGCTATATGCACTGTAATAGCGGGAGAGGTATGGCATAGCTATCTCTTAGTCGTAAGCTTTATTTCCGCGACTACCATGCCGAAAAGGGAACGCCTCCCGCAAAATCTATCAGAGATATCGGGAACGGAATACAGCGCAAGAACAGAATACTCGTGGAGATGCATCGAAGGCGTTAGCAGCTATGAATACCTTTACAGGAAATTCGTATCGATGAGGGCACTGATTCATTTGCCGAAGATTTCGTAATGGCAAACAGTGAGATTTTCACCGCTGTCTAAGCAAGGGCCAGAATCTTGTATGACATGCTGTATCCACCAATATTTAGTGAGCTTGGCTCTCATATACCATTTTCATCGTCAAATGAAATGATCGTAGTAGTCAAGTGCTGAATCATTGAAGCAAGACTGCGACATATGTCTTACGTACTCGAGAATCCCTGTTCCACACAGCCTACGCCAAGAGTGGCTGCTAGTATTGGGTTACTGCCCTTAGAAACTCACTTTCTAAAACTCGCAGGTGCCAATGTACCCTCGTTAGCAGATTCTTCAGCTTACCCAGCGGTCTCTAGATTGGTAATGGGCTGGTATTTGTCTTATAGAGTACAATGGATCGAAGCTGCTCTCGAAGCTTTCAAAGATTCTTGCTAAATGCCCACTTCAGAAACATCTTGAACAAGCGTAAACAACAAGTAAACGGTAGTATATGAAGACCACGTCACCAAGAGCACCTTAGACGTCAAGTTCAACCCTGTTTAAGATTAATTCTCTAATATTAGGCTGCCCGAAATGTTTCTCTGCAGAACATGTAAGCACTATGATGCGTTCATAATATTTAGAGTGCCGTTTTCCAACGGGTGCAGAACCATATCGCCAAAGTTACCGTGAATAGGGCCGATGTACGTATCCTTGGCATTCTCATGTCAGCCCTATGATGGTTGACCATAATACGACCGGCAGCATAGCTCGGACAAAATAAAAGACTCACTAATTTCTTCAACTGGGTCAAAAGCATAGGATAGGATGATTCTTACTTAGTAACCCTCCGCACAGGGGCTGCGTAGCTGTGAATGAATGAGTACGGAGTACGTTACGCATAAGCTCAGGTTTCACTAGAAGTTTATTTAATAGAGCTTTCCAGGGTTCGAGTACCGTAGGTATAGTAACTGGGTAAGCAATCCTTGTCAGCTTAGTAGCCCTCCCAATCGATATATACCGATCAGCAGATAGTACCGCATCACCGGAACTATGACGATATATGGTACCTGATATGCTCACCGAACTTCTCCGGGTCATCCGATGACAATGCCAGCAACCTAAATTTTGCTGCTGTCAGTCGCTCATGAGCATTCTCGCCAGAATCTTTTGCGGCTACAGTACCGATGTTGTTGTGTGGAACATACATGTCAGAAAAACAGCGCAGTGTCAAAGCTGTCATCCTGGTGAAGGTAGTCCGGTTCAAGCCTCACTGACGAGTGTGTAGACGTGAGCGACAGGAAAACCTTACATTTTCGCCGATCATAAGCCGGCGCTTACTCCGAAATTAAGCAAGAACATACGAGAATGTTATTTTTGTGGTGTGAATACCTGCTTTCTTTATGTATAAAAGCTGGGCTATGTTCTCTAGGACATGGGAATCAGTGCAACTCTCTCTATGAACATCACCACAACGTAACAGCACTATCAAAAGGCTCTAAATTATTCGCAATGGCCCCTTTTTTCTCTTTCTTGCTCACCGTTGGTGCTCTCGCCAGTACCGGTGCTGCCTGGTATCCTGAATTTCCTGGCAACAAACCTGTCCGCTACTCCAACAACACCCTGATCACCTTCCAAAAGCAGGGCTGCCATGACACCAGGTGTGGCTTTGTGTACCACAACTTCCAGCCCAGAACCTGTGCCGTCACCATAACTCGCGCCAACCTCACTATCGCCCAGGCCATCGCCGCCAAACTGACTCTCGTCAAGTCCGGCCTGCTCATCCGTAACGAGACAGGCTACCCGAACCCAACGTTTACCGCATGGGACGAAGGCAAAGGTCAAAACGAGACTAACCAAGACGGCCCACTCCAGTGCGGTAGGGAGGCCCAGAGCCAGGTTGTTTACGGAGACTCCCTTTGCATTTCTGCACCAGACAACCACAACTACCACGGATACAGCTATAGCCGTCCACCAAACACTGATGACAACAAGAGTGACAACGACGACGATGACGACGACAACAACAACAAGAAAACCAAGAGGGCCAATATCCCACCATGCACGGGCCAGCAGCATCCCGATGGTGTTCTCATTAACGGAAAGATGTACAACGTGGAGGGTATTCCTGATGAGGATAGGAACGCTTTGTTTGAATCGGCGTTGAACGGCGGCGAAAACGTCCCCGATGGCATGGACAAGTACCTCGCAAACTAAAAATGGTCCATTCCGCACAAACTATATAGCTTGTGCTCCTATAAGAAGTCCAATTTCACTATGATTAGTTATAATAGGGTTTATCTTCGTTGGAGTGGTAATACATCGGCGAGGAATGTACAAATCTATAACTTATCTTTCAATATCTCTCATCGTTTGCGTCTCAAAGTGCTGTTTTTGATTTCGAATCTTTCTTTGTGATGTCAAAAAGTGTTCTGCGCTGCCTTTTTGCTAGGGGGCGAGAGAAGGATAGAGAGTTGCTATGCGTACACGAATACAAACACTACACCATCTAGCTTCTGTGTCATCTTCTGCTTTGGGAGCATGCATTACCAAGTGCACGTTACAGAGGACTGTTGAAAATGACATGGCGTTGATGATACTGCACAACGGATGCGATGAGACAAAACTCTCAATGGGACTCGACTTTCTTTTCAAGACTACACAAGTCATCTTATATTGCGTACGGAGTTGACTCCGACATCAGACTAAACATGCAACTACAGACGAACTTTGCACGTCTTGGTTTGTGAAACAGACTTGTCGCCTTCACTGGTAGCAGTCAGAGTAACCGTAGCCTCCTTGGAGGCTCTGCTCTCGCGGCCAACGGCAACCTTGACCGTCTTCTGTTTACCCTGTCCAGCATAGGCCAGCGCATTCGGCAGTGCGACCTTCCAACCCTCGCCTTCTATTTTGGCCTCTAGGCGGTAAATGTCATTTCCGAGATAGGAGGAAAGATCCTGAGGGTGAGGATTTTTGCTGAGTTTTGCAGCATTTCCAGTGTTCTTCAGCTCAAAAGTGCAGTACATTGCGTTTGCCTCGGACGAGTCGGCGCTAGCCGGCGCAACCTTTCCGGAGCCGAGCTCTATGCCGTGTTTCGCAGACGTAGTAGTGTTGGTTGCAGTAGAAGCCACACCGACAGTGTAATGCAAAACACCAGCTTCATCGCGTAGCTTCTCAAGAATGTAGAAGTGCAGGCCGTTGGCTTCGTCAACGTACTCGTACTCTGAGCCAGAGTTGGTGCCAGCATGGAAGAGCGCGTCAACTAGTTGCCTGTAATCGCCGATCGTCCAGTATCTTGCTGTTCCGTTTGGAAGGTAGAAATCAATCTGTCGTGCATCCTGAGGATTAGCGTCGATGACCCACTGGAACGGCTGTACTCGATCACTATTCTTGGTCTTGCTGATCATGACGCCTGAGTCGGGGCAGAAAGAATCCGCACCCATGCGGTCAACAACTTCCAAGTTGTAGTTGTTATAGCGGCGGCCGTCGCATAGCGGATCGAGGCTGGCATTGCATGGTGGTGCAAGATCGCCCGCAGTACCGAAGGAAATATTGAATCCCATCAGGGTATCTACCGGGTCGACTGACCGAGCGGTGATCTGAGCTACCACTGGACCAGAAGCGGCGAGACCAGAACGAGAGATTTGCAAGATTGGAGTCGTATCAATGAGGCCGATTTGATGCTTGTCTCGCATGGTGTGCAAAGACCCCATGGATGCGCCTTGTACAGGCGGAATTTGCCAGCGTGTGTGAGGACCTCCAGGCCCATTGAAGCTCCCACGAGACAGCATACTCCAAGGACCAGTGTACGTGCGCCTAGCGGGATTACCAAACGGATTGTTGTAGTTGTCGCCGATACCAAGCAAATGCGACAACTCGTGAGCAAACGTAGCCATGCCACTCGACTCTCCCTGCGTAGACGAACCGCCACCTGCATTCGGCCAGATCGTGGAGGCTGCAGCCCACGAAGACCACTCAACATAGCGTGTTTTAGCCCAGTTTGGCTTTGAGGAATTAGCAGGAGGCCCAAACTCGGCAGGTACATCTTCTTTGCTGAGAAACTTCATCTCGCCGAATTCTTGCCACGTTGAGGACTCATCCTGGCCCGCAGAGAGAATGAAAGCCAATTCATACGCGTCTGCGGTTTCGTTACCGACGTCCGCACGCCATGCCCCAAGAGCATCAGTGCGCAGATCAACAGAACACGGAGGGCCTTCGGGACAGGCACCTTCATTGAATCCGCCCTGTTCATCGTCGATTCCATACTGATAACTACGCGATGGCATGCGGTATGGGCCAAATACAGTCAGATCGACTCCGTACTTTCCAAAGGAGTCACCCATCCAATATTCATGGAGGGTATGGCCCTGGTTAATTTCATTTGGAACGTTAAGAAGATCGTGGTAGAACTTGGGGACATCTTCGCGCTTCAAACCAGCAGCAAGCGGTTGTGGGTTGCCGAATATATCAGAATTGGCGGGGAGAGTAACGACAAAAGGCGAGTCTGGGTAGTCAATCGCTATCATGGCGATGTTGAAGTTTCTGTCCCTGCCCTTGCGTGATGGGTCGGCCCAATTGGTTTTGGGTGGTGCTACATAGTCTGTTGTATGCTTTAGCAATAGAACGACGGTTACATCCAAGGCATTTAGCTACCGTCCCAAGTCATGTTATCCGGGTTTACCCAGTTCTGAGGATCGATAGGCGTGAATGGGTTCGAAGAAGGGCTTTGGCGAGGGACGACAGCAGCGGACGCAAGCCCAAGCATTACGCTTCCCAACGCCGCCATGGAGGCAGCGGAGCACTTTGTTCCTGCCATTGAGCCTTCAAAGACCTTCCTTGTTGTCAAGGAGGCTTCTTGTCACACCGACGGAGGAGAAGAGTCAAGATGTGGGCTCACCATAGCGTTGGGAGAAGGGCATCTTTGTACTAAATGATCCGCATAGCCGTTACCCACAAGAGCTTGTGGCGATCAAGCATTGTGGTCCAACGATATATCCGACTGCCTATTGAAGCTAGCTTCGCTGGCCCAATCGGCTTGGCAGACAAGCACCTGCTTCTTGGGGTGTTGCTATGACGGTAAAAAGCGGTCCGAATTATACACAGCGGCTGATAAATTTTGCATGGCAGTGCGTCGCTGTACCGATAGAACTTTGTGAGGCAATAATTTGTCGTGCTACTAAACTTGGCGGGGCAGTCCGTCACCGAGACTTCGAGCCGATATGATGCATGTTTGAGAAAATTGTAACAAGGCTCTGAAAGAGGAAAAGAAATAGAACCACATAGAAAACAGATTGACACTGTTTCTATAGCGGCCTTAGTGGAGTGCGTGTTCGAGTTGCTAAAGATTGGTCAGTAAAGTAAGACTTGTGTGTTTTCCAGACGAGCAATGACGGTACATTCGTATTACCACTTTCCCGCTCATACTGTCACATTTCATACACAGTAAAAAGATGTTAGTGACAAATAATGATATTCCTATGTGCTGAGATGATTGTATTCGTCGCAAATCCGCGAGAAGATACACTTTTTGACATAAACTCCGTACTCGGCTGTCCTAGAAATCAGGAGTATCGTGGAGATAACATGTGTAAAGTAATGAAGAAATACGTCCGTTAACGCCGCCATATGCAATGAAATCGACAAAAGGGTAGCCAAGCGAACTAGGCGGATGTGCACAAGCAAAGATGTGCCTCTTATTCGTCCTGCTTGATTTCAAGCTTGCTCTTCTTGGGGGTGCCGTTCTGATCGTCATCGGCCTTGCGCTTGTTAGAGGCAGCAGCAATCTCAGCCTCAGTGCGAGAGTCCTTGACAACAGGGACGCCATGGGCGTCACGCTCAATCTCCTTCTTCTCTTCCTTCTGGCTGGGACGGTCATCCTTGCCGTTCTTGAAACGGTCGCGACGCTTGTTCCAGTCGTCGTTGTCGACAGAGTCGTTGGAGGCGCTGCGGTCACGACGCCTACGAGGAGAGCGATCGCGGCGGTTGTTGTTGCCACCACGACCACCACGGCCTCCACGACCTCCACGACCTCCGCCACGACGGTCATTGCCGCGACCGCGGCTGGAGTTGCCATTAGCCTCGCGCCTCTCCTTGCGCTTCTCATACTTCTCGGCTTCGGTCAATTCCCAGTCTGGCTTGATGCCCTTCTCCTGGCACTTCATGATGATATACTCCTTCTTGCCCATGGTGACTAGCTCGTTGCCATTGAACTTGGGCTTGGGGTCGAGAGCCAGGAACTGCTTTTGAGAATCCTCAGAGTCGAACTCAACAAAGACACTGCCCTTCCAAGCGCCTTCATCATCGCGACGCTTACGGACCATGACGGAACCATAAGGGCGGAAGAACTGCTCGAGCGCAATCTGGCCAGCTTCTTCGGCGTTGCCAAAGTTCTTAACATAGGCGCTCTTCTCCATCTTGTTAGACGAGCCGTTCTTGAGGCGATAGAAGAGCTCTTCTACGGTAGGGGGTTTCTCGTCGTCACCCTCCTTGGCTGGGATGACAAGTGGCTCTTTGCGCTTGACGGCTTCGCTACCGGGCTTGCTGTATTCGCCGTCATCGACGAGAACGAGGTCATTGCTGTTACGAACGGCCTCTACAACAGCAGAATAGGGCTTGAAGCGGCGCATGCGCTTGAAAGTGCAGATGTGGTGGATTGAGACGGGCTTGTTCTTGGGGCCCTCGAGCTCCTTGAACATGTGCTCATCGGTCGCCAGGTTTTGCGCAGAGAAGTAAAACTCCATCTTGGTATGGTTAGTAAGCGATACCAAGCATGGGAAGACAAGAGTCATACCTGAGCTCGGATCTCGTTTGGATCGTCAGTCTCTGGGAGATCTTCAAACTCGCGGTTTGGCCTGTGGTAGAAAAAAAATATGAGTCAGCCTGTGCAATGAGTAGAGAGCAAAGCGACTGCTAGACGCACTTCTTCTTGTTATTGTTGCGAAAGTTGCCGCGACCGCCGCGACCGCCACGGTTGTCGCGACCAGCACGACCGTTGCGATCTTCACGATCGTTGCGCTGAGCGACCTTGTCGTCTGACTTCTTGTTGAGCTCCCACTTCTCCTCTCCGCCGGCAGCGTTGGAGTCGGACTTGGAGTCAGTCTTAGAGCCAGACTCGACTTGAGTCGAGTTGTCAGCCTGGGGGGCTTCGGCGGGGTTGGAGGCTGCCGCAGCAGCGATTTCTGTGTCGGCCATTTTCAAGATGGGCACGGCGTGAGTCGCGTATGTGAGAAGAAGCTGGCAAAGGCGATTTCGGGTGTTTTAGAAATAGAAGTGGGAGTGGGTGAAGAGAAAAGGCGGCTGAAGAGAGGAAGAGCTATGGTTCTGCTACTAGTGGGGAAATTTCAATACCAGGGTCCACGACCGCCAAGCCCCAGTCACTGCGGAATTGTTGCTCGCCCGCCTGGCTCCGCACATTTGGGAGCAGCCGTGACGCCGACAACGACAACAATACCAACTCAATTGGCTCGTCCCTCGCTCTCATCATGCCGCGGAAGAAGCCGAGATTCCATTCGCTGAAAAAGCTGGTGCGCATGCCCTTTCCTTGAGTCGGTGTTGTGGCAGGACTGCTAAACTGACTTGGTGCAGAATGTTCGCCAGAACTGGTCGCGCTGGTCTCTATACGCTCTTTCACAGCTCAAGCCACCCAATGTAACGACCCGGACGTATTTCCAGCAGAAATGGACGGCCAAGGCGGCGACAAGAGCATACCATGGCGAGCACATTCGGGAGAAGAAGTGGAAACACATGTTTAAGAGAAATCTGCCTGCCGTAGTGCCCATGGATCACAGATATCTTGCCCGACACGACGGATCAGAGCAGGCTGCCGGACGAGGCATGGGCGCAGATTCATCAGAAAAGGCGCGGACGCCGCCCATGACGCCATACATGCAGATGGCTTACTACCCGCTGGAGAGGCGACTGGATACGGCCATCTTCAGGGCTCTCTTTGCAAGCAGTGTGCGACAAGCTCGACAATTTGTTGTCCACGGTCTGGTCAAGGTCAATGGAAAAAAGGTGCGTCGGGCTGGCGTCTATGGAACCCAAACCTATCCTCCCTTTCCTACACACATAAAGTCTAACATGAATCGCAGATGGTCTACCCAGGCTACGCACTCAATCCAGGTGACATGTTCCAGGTAGAGCCTTCATCCGTCCTGTTTGCAACTGGAGCCCCCAAGACCCGGTCATCGACTGCTCGTCGTGTGACCAAAGAAAAGGCCGCCGCCCGCGCCCAAGAACGCGAGCAAAATGGAGGCCAAACCCCCAAACAATCAAAGGACACGGACGTAGTCGTCCCGCAGTCCTCACGCGAAGAACCCACGCCTGCCGAACTCAAGAAGCAGCTGCAAGAGCTCATGGAGCAAGTCGACGGCGTGCTGGCTGAAGACGTCAAAGCCAAGGACAAGCAAAAGTTCCGCGCACTCCGTTCCAGCATAAGAAAAGCAATCAGTCTGTGGCGCTCTGCCAACCCAGAAACCATCTCAACGCTCGACGCTCAATTCGACTTTCTCAAGACGCAAATCGCCGAGCGCACGGCTGCCGCATCTTCGGCCTCATCCAAGGACGCCTCGTCTGGTGCTGCCGAACCCCTCATCTCAGAAGAAGACCAAGCACGTCTGCGCTCAGCTTTTGAGAAGCTCAGACTCGAGACGGAACACACGTCTGCATGGAACAAGCGCGATGCCCAAGCACCGTATGCGACTCCATGGCGGCCAAGAGACTATATGAGTGCTTTTGCCTTTATCCCTCGCTACCTTGAAGTCAACCAAAACATTTGTGCAGCCGTGTACTTGAGGCATCCCGTTGCGCGACCGGGTCTCGCAGAGGTGCCCACACCGTTCCACATTGAGACGGGTCAGTTGGCATTCAATTGGTACTTACGCAACCGGTAATGCCTTCATCCCCCCGCCCTTTTCACGCACCATGAAAGAAGTGTAGTTGTAGATAGACTGCTTGGTAGCACGAGTCAATTGCATTGTATAACATTCTCTTCGAAACACAGCTCAACTATCCACATTTGTTGACCTCGGACTCATACTATATATGCATTTATATACGTACGTATGTAGGTGTGATGCACATCCTCTTTTCTCTCTCAAAATTGCGCCAATCATAAGAAAAAAACTGTTTGGCAATATGCTCAGCAAGCGTTTGAACCAACCGTGACCCGGCGAATGACAAAAAGAGGAACAAAACAATTGCTTGTATAGTACAGGAGGACTAGGATATTAGTGGGTAGCGTCCTCAGACTACCCGTTAATGCTGAAATGATAGAAAGTAACCTCGTCAGCTGGAGCTGCAGCTGGAGTTGACATAACAGCGCGGGCGGGGGGTACAACTTTCACTACTGAATCTGCAGAAACGAGCATGATTCGGCAGTACGTGTTGAATCCAGAACCCTCTCTTGTGCTGATCATGTGAAAATCGTCTCTGAATGCACACTTGTGACAGGACGTATAGATGCGAAACCTGGAGATTTTAATCGTGGGGAACGGCAGGGAAAAGCCCAAACGACGGGTTAGAAATGGCACTGTAGGCCCCAGCAGGCACTTCAGTCGTCATCTGACTCTTCCTCGTCAAGAGTGTAAATGCTCACGGGGTACCTAAGAGTCTCTGCGCTAGGCCTTGGGCTCACATCGACAACACTGCTCTCGGGTGTCCAGTGGGAGCTGACCTCAGACGTCG
Organism: Curvularia verruculosa; assembly: GCA_036172615.1. Lineage (NCBI taxonomy): Eukaryota > Fungi > Ascomycota > Dothideomycetes > Pleosporales > Pleosporaceae > Curvularia > Curvularia verruculosa. Next base: position 89,893 of record JAWDHC010000025.1, on the reverse strand, counting down.
TAGAGGCAGCAGCGTATTGGTGGAAGCCATTGGCTACAATTTCAGACATGTCCTGGTCCGAATCGTAACCTGGTGGCTCGGTGGGCGTGTCTGAGCGGTAACTTGGCAGGCTTTCGGTTCGCGACAATGGGCGCGAAGGTATTTCTGGAAGCGAAGTTGGGGGATACGTTGATGCGACTGATAGTGGCGAACAGGGGGCGTTGGACTGGTGCCGCTGACAGATGCAGGGCGCGTGATGAATGTTTCTGCCTTCCTCAGCATCACGAACGAGATCATTGACAACGTCATGTGCCGCCCTCAGTTGCCGAATCTCTTCTTGCATGGCATCCTCGAGCACACTCTCCTGCTCTGAGATAAGAGCCCTTTTTTCTTCATAGTCTGCAATACGCTCGCTGTCCCGCCGCGCCCCATCGCCGCGCCATCGGTTGCGCCACCACGTGCTCCACGCATGTTGGCGGGCTGCTCTGCGATAAGCACGAGCATTGAGCCGTTCTTCTCGGGCTGCGGCTCTCTCAGTACGTGTGCGAAGGCTGCTGCATTTGTGGCGGATTGCAGTGAAGATGCAGCCGCAACAGAGGATACCAAAGGTAACCTCTAGCGCTACAATGAAAGCCGACTCTTTGGTCGGCCTCGGCGGAAGCTCAACCTGGGAAACGTCAACGTGGATCTTATGTCAGATGTTTGAAAGGAGAAAAGAAGAGCGTGACGGGGGTATAGAAGAAACATGTGGACATACTGCTGCTGCGGTGTATGTTTGAGGTGCAGCTGTTGATGCGATCCTCGAGCCGTTTTCAGGAGGCTGTGTTAGCTGCGCCACTTGTGCAACATGGTCATTTGCTTGGGCAAAAGGATGCTCGGGACGGCCCATGTCTATTGGCTTTTGGTTAGGTTGGAAGCGGAGGTATGCGATTCTCCAAGCGCCGTGGGCTTTATCAAGGATGGTTTTGACAACGCAAGAGATGGAGTCACAATCACACAATTCTTGTGAAGCGTTCTGGGCCTCCTTTCTCAATCGCGAATGAATGTGTTTTTTCTGCTTGGCAATGAGGTCCTGGAGGACTTGCAGCTCGGCCTCAAGGGCCTTTAGTTGGCGGACGTCGTCCTCGAGGGACCCAGCTTGAGTCAGGCTGTGAGCGTTTTCAGCAACAACCAGACGGAGAGCCTTTGGAGGTTCACGCCAGGACTCAGCTACGTCCTTGTTGCTCGCCGACGGGTTGGGAACCGACTCAAGCCTGAGAAGCGACGGCGGTGAGGTGTGGGGCTTGAAGGAGATGGTGAAGCCGGACGGCGAGGCGAGTTGCTTGCCGTCGACGGCCTTGATGCTGAGGGTCAGGAGCTGGGCAGTGTCGGTCTCGTGGTCGCCGCGAAGACAGGCCGTCTTCCACTCAAGGTCCAGGTCGCGGTGCAGAAGCCAGGCATTCTGTGCAAGGTACGAGCCAGAGCCAGAGGCAAAGTCGCCGTTCCAGTCTTGGGGGAGGTCCAGGCCGTTTAGGGTGATGTTGGAAGAGCCACACGCTTGGTCTTGGGCATGGCTCGTGAAGCTGAGGATCTAGAGGGCGGGTCAGTGGGTGGGATGGTGGTGTCTCGTTGCCTGGAGTGGGCCTCACTAGAGACTCGTCATTCGGGTCCGTGTGGTCTGGGCCAAGACAGCCAATGCAAGGGACGCTGAAGGTAGCTTGGGCGTAACTATGCTGCACGTCTGGTAGAGGAGGTGGTTGTCAGCAGGTGCCTGGAACGTGGCAACCGAATCCAAGTACTGATGGGTGAGGGAGAGGCATACCGAGATGGAGCAGTGTATCGTTTGGGTGAGCCGCGCGGCCCTGGGGGTGGGGAATGACTGCGGCGAGCACAGGTGCCACCCACGCGCAGGCTGTGAGCAGCTTCGACTTGAACGCCATGGCGATGCAGCAGGACACGAGGGCAGGAGAAGCAAGACCCAGACGGCGGGTCCGCGAGAGGTGCAGAGCAGACTGCTGGTGGAGTTTGGGACACTTGTTTCGTTTCTAAGAGTTGAGGACGACGCTCTCACCGGATCAGGCACCAGTCCGAGTCTCAGCCTCAGCGCCCTTGGGGGGGCCTTGTGGCTGAGCAAGAGGGCGCATGTCACGTGACATGTAGTGCCAAGCTCTGTGCGCCCGAGCTCGGACCCTCTTCCATGATGATGCAGCGTCGCGAGGGCTGTCTGGACATTTCAAGACCACATCATAGATCCGACCGTTCAACGGGCCACCACCATGGTATGTCTGTCTCGAAGCTGCCCTTTGCAATTGCGCTGACTCTCGTCCCAGCTTCCATTGGGCCTCCTCACGGCTGCGACCAACCACCCAATGCTCGTCGAGCTGAAGAGCGGCGAGACACTCAATGGCCTCCTCGTGAGCTGCGATACGTGGATGAACCTGACGCTTGAGGAAGTCGTCCAGACGAGCCCAGATGGCGACAAGTTTATGAGGCTCCCAGAGATCTATGTTCGCGGCAGCACAGCACGTCTACACCTCCCTTGGATACGAGCGCGGGGCTGATATGTGCCTAGATCAAATACCTCAGAGTCCCCGACGAGATTGTCGACATTGTCAAGGAGCAGCAAGCAAAGGACCAGGCGAACCGCGGCGGCCGCGGAGGAGGCAATCACGGCCGAGGAGATCACCAGGGCCACCGTGGTGGGGGATATAGGGGGTCCAGGGGAAGAGGGCGCGGTCGAGGAAGAGGTGGAGGCGGAGGAGGCGGCGGCAGCGGCGGCGCTGGTGCTGGTGCCGGTGCTGGTAGCGGCGCTTGAAGGGCCTCAACATCTGCTTGACTGCCGTGCCTGTCGGTACATGTCATGCATACACCAATCATCCCAGGGCGCGATGCTACGGCTTGGACGACATTTGCAGAGACTACACCCAGCCGTTACCGACCACTTTGTTTAGTCGAGGGTCTTCGTATTCGATTGCATCACGAGATACCCTACGCTTCGACTTGTACATGAGCACCATTATTCGCCGTGCAGAACCCCAAGTCAACAAGACTCGGGTTTCGTCGCTCCTCTTGTAGTTGTAGCAGGCCATCTACTAGCCTTGGTACGCTGTTAGTCTTGCGCGCTGGCTCTACCCAGAACAAGCATATACCATGTCGATTGCTGCTGTGCTTGATATATCCGATGATCTGGGCCTTGGAATAACTTGGTTGTGTAGGCAATGGATTTGATATCGTATTGGAGCAGGAGATCCCCCCTCTCTCTTTGGCTGCCAACCACATACTACGCTCATTTTGGATCTATGCCCAAAGCAAAAAAACAAAGCAGTGTCTGGAGAGCTGAGAATTAGTGACTCGCTGATGACTAAGTACAGATGCACAAGACGTCCTCGATCAGATAACCCACAGCAACAAATGGCGCAACCGGCGCAGAGCTTCCAGTGTGTCGGGCTCAAAATGCAAGATCCGCAAGCCAGGCCATATCAAAAGCAGTTTACTCTGTCGACCCAATTAAGCTGACGTGAGACGGACCAAACATCTCGTACATGTAGTGGGCAAAATCAGCATATACGACACATGGACTAGATGCCGGATCTGCGGCGGCAGTTGGTCCTCGATTCAGGGCGGTTCAGGACTAGGCACATAGATGCAGTGCTACTACATGTGCCGTGGGAGGAACGCATACTCTAGACTCGCTTCGGAAGCCTTCCGCTCCATGCAGGATTTGCGAGTCATCGTGCAACTACACAACAGAACCATACTGTCGGACCCTTTTCTCGCGTGGATCCGACAAGCCACAGACGAGCTGAGTGCCAGCAACCGGTCCAGAGGCCAATGGGAAAGGTCCCGGAGCGGTGAAGTGGCGTGTGTCAAATGAGAGAATGTGATGCTCCATGCTGGTATGCATTAACCTTTTGCTACTTAGCGATACCGGGCTGTCCAAACTGCCTTGGCCTGGCCTGGCCTGGCATGTTTTGTCACGACTGCACTATACATGCATTTGCTCTGAGCCGAAAACAACTGCCTGTATCACAAGCAGCCTTGTAGCATGGCCCAAGACTTGTGGCGTAGCGGGGTAGCGGAAATGTTTCCCTCGACACGATCCGACGAAACGCGGAGCCAGGCGGAGCATCGTTTGGTACAATGGGCGTAGTGTGCCACTATAGATCCCGCTCTCGCTATCCGGTCGTGTCATGTCCCAGGTGAAGGCATGGTGACAGCGGCATACCCAGACCCCCGCCGATCACATTTGAGTCTGGGGTTATCCCGCGTATTCGCCGAGTGGATCGATTAGCGCTGGTGCGTACGGCGCTAGTCTTTATTAAGCTTAGTCTGTCTCGTCAAGACCCTTGGCATTCACCCGCTTAGACAAGGGACGCTGCTGACGGCGAGATTGGGCATGCCCCGTCTGTGGATAAGGATTGTTCGAGCCAAGGGCTGGGGTCCGACTATAAAGTATAATTGCAGCTTTGCGGCCGTTCGGCGCTGCAATGACCGTCCTGCTCTTCTTTCTTTTCCCAGCGGTCCTCCACCATGGCTCCTACCCAGGCCGATTATCCGCCTGAAAAGTACTCGGCTGAACAGTACTCGCCGAGCCAGCATGAAGTCAGCTCTGACCTTTCACACCAGATGGCTGCACATGGCCACGCGGCCACGGACATGTAGGCCTGTGCCTGACTCAATTATTATGTGTGTGTCTGTATTAACCAAACGGTACAGCTACGGCCACGCCCTCATGGACTTTGACAAGAAGGCTGAGGCGCGTCTGAGGATGAAGATTGACCTCTACATTGTCCCTACCGTCGCTCTTCTCTACCTCTTTTGCTTCATCGACCGAGCCAATATCGGCAATGCACGCCTGGCCGGCCTCGAAAAGGATCTCAATCTCAAGGGACACGACTACAACTCCATATTGTCCGTCTTTTACATCAGTTATATTATTTTCGAAATCCCGTCAAACATGTGCTGCAAATGGATGGGTCCAGGATGGTGTAGGTAGATTCAGGACGCAGTAGCAACAACACAAATACTAACAGGCACGTTTGCAGTCATTCCCATCATTTCCCTTTGCTTCGGCATCGCCTCGATAGGCACTGCTTTTGTCCACACAAAGGCCGCCGTCTCGGGCGTCCGCTTCGTGCTCGGTGTGTTTGAAGCCGGCATGCTTCCCGGAATCGCCTACTACTTGTCTCGGTGGTACAGGCGCTCGGAACTCGCCTTTAGGTTATCGCTTTACATTGTCATGGCACCCCTGGCCGGTGCATTTGGCGGTCTCCTTGCCTCTGCCATTCTAACCCTCGACTCATTCGGATCTCTAACACGCTGGCGTATGATTTTTGCGATTGAGGGAATCATCACCTGCGGCCTGGCCCTCATCTCCTTCTTCACCCTTACCGATCGCCCGGAAACGGCTCGGTGGCTGACCAAGGAAGAGAAGGAACTGGCAGTTGCTCGTGTCAAGTCAGAGCGCGTAGGCCAGAACGAGGTCCTTGACAGACTAGACAAGAAGAAGACGATGCGTGGAATCTTCAATCCCGTCGTCTTGACTACTGCCTTCATCTTCTTGCTCGACAACATCACGGTGCAGGGCCTGGCCTTTTTTGCGCCCACCATTGTCCGCACCATCTACCCAAAGGAGACGGTAGTCTCGCAACAGCTCCACACAGTCCCCCCGTACATTGTAGGAGCCTTCTTCACCGTCCTCTTGCCCTATCTCAGTGGGCGATTTGACAGGCGCCTCATCTTCTTCATTGCTGGAGCACCCCTGATGATGATGGGTTATATCATGTTTTTGGCAAGCAAGGATCCTCAGGTTCGCTATGGAGCCACATTTGTAATTGCCTCGGGAGCCTTTTCTTTTGGTGCCTTGTGCAATGCTCAAGCTTCAGCCAACGTTGTATCCGACACGGCGAGGGCGTCAGCCATTGGTGAGTTGTTCATGTTTCGGCGGCGAGAGAACAAAAAGTGCTAACTCACTATTTACAGGAACTGTAGTGATGTTCGGAAACGTGGGAGGCCTGATCTCCACGTGGAGTTTCTTACCCAGCGATGCGCCCCATTACCGCATTGGCAACGGACTTAATCTGGCAACCAGCAGTGTGATCCTAATTTCAAGCATCTTGCTTCTGTTTTGGATCAAGCAGAGCAACAAGAAGCGGGCTAGTGTCGATGTCGATGCTGAACTGGCCGGCAAGTCACAGGAGCAAATCGAGGATCTCGACTGGAGACACCCATCTTTCCGATGGAGAACTTGAGGCGCGCACCATGGAATCTCAAACAAGCTTCTTTCAGTGTGCGCTAGTAGACAGAATCTTGGCACATGTGGCATTTTATACAGATACAAAGGAATACCAAGCCATATCCCATGTAACCTATGTATCCATCTGATATCTTGACCTGTGGCGTCATTGTCCGTCCGCTCCCCCGTAACTCCGCAACAGCCGTTCCCCGCACTGCCCACGCATGCATCATCCTTGCTCGGCCGAAAGCGACACCTCGGCTCAACCGCTTCTTCGTCGCGCATCGTTACTCGCGTCGAGGCATAAGAAACTGTAGCTATCGCTTGGCCAAGCTTGAAGCTCCACATCGTGTTATTTGGTTTTATTTTCTATTGCTGTAATTGATAGAGTTGGCTTTTTGCGTCTTGTAACAAACCAGCAGCCATGCCGTCGGCAATCGTAATCAAGCAAGTCCCAGGCAAGCCGGGACAAGTCTACTATCCGCTGGAGAAGATTACCGTGCCTGAGCCCAAACCAAAGGACAACGAGGTAGCTACTCTTACATTGTTACTTGCTTTTTGCTCACAGCGCGCCTCCCACCTTCACTGGCTAACCATTCGGTTCAGGCCGTCGTAACACTCACAGCAGCCGCCCTCAACCACCGCGACCTCTTCATCCGCCAACACCTATACCCAGGCACCACTTTTGGTGTACCTCTCCTCGCAGACGGCGTCGGCATAGTAACATCCACGGGCTCGTCGCCGTCAGCAAAGTCATGGCTCAACAAGCGCGTTGTGCTCAATCCCGGTACAGGCTGGAAGGATAACATTGACGGGCCAGAGCATCCAAAGGGCTACGCCATCATGGGTGGAACAAAGTCGAATCCCGTGGGCACACTGCAAGACGCCTGTGTGCTAGATGCAGGCGAGTTGGAGGAATGCCCCGAGCATCTGACTGACGAGGAGGCGGCGGCGCTCCCTCTGACCGGCCTGACCGCATGGCGGGCGTTCGAAGTCAAGAGCGGCAATGCCGTGGCGGGCAGAAACATCCTGATTACAGGTATTGGTGGCGGCGTGGCGCTCATGGCGCTGTCTTTTGCCGTCGCCCGTGGCTGCAATGTCTACGTCACAAGTGGAAACCAGGACAAGATTGATAAGGCCGTCAAGTTGGGCGCAAAGGGCGGCGTCATTTACAAGGAAAAGGATTGGGATAAGAAGCTTCAGGCTACCTTGCCCAAGGACAGGCCGTATCTCGACGCCATTATCGACGGTGCGGGAGGCGATGTCGTCAAGGTTGGAAGCAAGCTCCTAAAGGTACGTTGCGCCTCCCACCCCCGTATATTTCTTTCTACGCAGAAGCTAATCCACGTTTTTCTTTTCTTTGCAGAATGGAGGTATCATTTCCGTCTACGGCATGACGATTTCGCCCAAGATGGACTTTCTCATGTCTGCTGTGCTGCGCAACATTGAAGTCCGTGGCTCCACCATGGGCTCACGGAAAGAGTTTGCGCAAATGGTCCAGTTTGTGCGTGATACCAAGATGAAGCCGGTCGTCAGTCGCAGCGTACACGGGCTGGATATCGAAAAGATTGACTCGCTCTTCGAGGACATGAAGAGTGCCAGTCAGTTTGGAAAGCTGGTAGTTACTCTTGGTAACGACAAAGCAAGCAAGTTGTGAAAAGTAGGTGGGAAACCATAGAGTTATGAGTTTGAGTTGATATTCCCAACTTTGTCACATGTCACTTGGCGGTGTTCAAGTGTTCCGCCCATGGCCTCATATGTCTCATGTTGACGTGATCTACACCGAGATGTACGGTTCTCCTTGTTTGTTTTTCTTCTTCTTCTGACCAAAGCAAGATGCAGTTATCGCCTATATGTAACACCACCGTATCCGCCCTTGCAACATCGCTGTTCTCGAACACGATAGATTCTCTTTGCATCATACATGTCATTTCGCTGCATTATGTCCATAACGAAGATTTAGTCGACCTAGTATATCTGCCTGAACGTAATAAGTAATGCATAGACATGAGGGGCAGTAGGTGCTCTATGGTGCCACCAGCTTTCAACAACTGCCCAGGCCACATCGGTATATTCTCATCTCACAGCACCGATTGCAGCAAGGGTATCGCTTTCCGTGGCTAAGTTGGTGTCATAGCACAGAGGAAAAATTAAGGTTGGAAAGAAAGTTTAGCAAGCGCAGTACCGTCCCATATCGAGAGAATGCGATTCTGTAGGAAACAACACGCGCACCTTGCTTTGCCCCACGTGAAACGGACCAGAAGCGGACCAGAAAATCCCCCGAACCCATTCGATAGACCTGGATCCCCCTATGTACACACAGACATGCTCCAAATAAAGACTGGCGATCGGCTGGCGTGAAACTGTCTCATGCAGCGTAGCAGGTGTACTAGGTATGCACACAGCAGCCTTGCAGAAATGGATAACCAATCTAGCCCTGCATATACCCGTCTTGATTGCCCAAGAATATCCTATACAGCAAGTCATTTGGAAGTGGGGAAATTCAAACAACAGAATAGCACAAAAGACAGTGAACGGCTGTGATATGGGGCCGGAGACAAAAAAGTCCGACATGAACGTCATGATGAAATGGACACTGGCCCTTGGCGCTCAACGGAATAAGCACGACCATCACGGAGAAACGGTGGTCTTGAAGGGCGTACGTGCCCCGTCTGTTCTCTCTTGTTCCAATGGCCCCGTTATCATTGACAATGCCCTCGAGTGCTCGTTTCCCCGCCAGTCGCTATCCATTTGCTTCAAAGCCGCCAGCCACCACAGACGACGTGATGCGGTAGCAGCACGTATTTTATAGAAGACCAAGATTTTGTTTATAGTCTGATTTTCCCTCGTTTTTATTTGGAGTGTGCGTGAGAACACCTGAGCCAGAAAAAATGCGATTCAATCTATCAGCAAGCGTGAAGCATGTAGCGCAGCTCTTGAATCCCGATCTCGAGATACCAAATGGGCCCACGTCGTTATCGCAGCAGCAGCAGCAGCAGCAGCAGCGGCCGCCACTACAGTCGCGGACATCTTCTTCTTCTTCGTCAGCGCGGCGTTCCGTACCATCGACACGCAGCCGAGGTAATACTTTATCGCTCCGCTCGTCACTATCCTCGCGGCACAAACGCAGACAGACAACATTATACACATCTCCGCCGACATCCACGACATCCGAGGACCCAGTGGAACCACTCACATCAATACAAGCCGATTACGCTGCATCAACAAGTCGAGATCCCACCATACGTTTCTACAACCCCGTACCTTCCACTCCAGCCCCACAGAAACCCCAACATTCACGCAGAATATCCTGGAAGAGAAGGAGCACAAACACAACAGGCACGAACAAACCATCTTTGACCACCAACAAAATGTCGAATCTAAGCAAAAAGCGCTCATCGTGGAACGGCTTCCAAAGCAAACCAGGTCCTCCTCCTCCTGCCACCATCACAACCACCGCTGCTACTACTACTACTACCACCACACCATCAACAAACCCGCAGACCGACACGCCCTCCGTCAGCTCCGCCGACAAATCCAAACCCTACTTCCCTCTCGCTGGCATCGCCCGCGATGGCTACTCCAACGCCAAAGAAGCCACGGCCACGTGTTTCTGCGGCGCCGTGCAACTCGCCTTTCCCGTCTCTGGTCCCGGCCTGCTATCCACTTTTGTCTGCAACTGTGCTGATTGTCGAAAAATTACGGCTTCCATGTTTGCGTCGAATTTCACCGTTAGAGATGAGTATGTTGTTTTCTCTCCCCTCCTCCTTTTCATCCGCCCCTTATACACGAAGGCTTATATGTATAAAAAAAACCAACGAACAACATTTCTCTTTTCCTTTCCATCTTCCTTCTTTTAGAGCTTGCAGTTACTAACCATGTATGAAAACAGTCATCTCAAGCACCTCCGCGGCAAAGCCAATCTATCCAAGTACTCACAAGCCACGACCATCGCATCCGGCCACAACATGACGAATTACTTCTGCTCCACCTGCGGCACCCTCATGTATCGTGTCGGCGCTGCTTTCCCCGGCTGCTCTATTCTGCGCCTCGGCACCGTCGACGATTTCAACCTCGTAGAGACCAAGTTGAAGCCGACGAGGGAGCTGTTTGTCAAGGATCGTGTGGCCTGGTTTTCTGGGGTCCAGGGAGAAGGGATCAAGAGGAAGTCGGCTATGCTGTGATCCTCTCTTCTTTTTTTTGGTCAAGGGAGGTAAGAGAGAGAAGGGAGTGAGGGAGTTGGTTGATGGGAGCAGGCGCAACGGGAAAGTCAAGATTTCGAGACAGAACAAGAAAGTCACGACATGGGGTTTTGGGGAAAAAATATTATGCGGCGTTTTCGATGTTTTTGTGCAGATTTTTTTTGGGAATGAGTTTCTCCTTTTTTGTTAACTCTTCACGGTTAACTATTGATAATGCGAAAATGGCTAAATGGATACATGCACACATATATACACAATGGCAAATTATTAAATCATTGACTTGTTCTGTATTTTTCACCAAACAACTTCTTTTCAAAATGACACCAGTTATGTCCTCAGTATCTATGTCATCAGTCCCAGTCATTCCATCGCGGTTCATGCCATTTGATGAGGCGCTCAAAGAACGCCGTGTTTGCTGTTAGATCGAGCAGAAAAAGAAAGAGACAGAGAAACAAAAAAGACCTCAACATGAGAAAGAAGTGGTGGAAGGAGAAAAAACTGTGAGAGATCAGAGTATGCAATCGGTTCATCAGCGTGGCAGCCATCGATCTACATCATCAGCAACGTCCATGTCTGCCTCTGGGTCTTCAGTTGGCTCAGCATGGTTTTCCTGGGCCTTGATACTCGCCTCTTCATCGCTAGATGAAGAGTCATCCTCATCTTCTCCGACATGCGTCACATTCTCATCTACAGTCGTGGTAGACTGTGCGAGGCCACCAAAGGCGTCATTAGGAACCCAAGCAAGATGAAACAGGCCTACATCAGGGATCGAAAGAGAATCGTCGAGGAACATCTCAGCCTGGTAGCGTTCGCTAAATGTGAGGAGAAGAGAGTCGGCCTGCTCAGGATGGGGTTCGATATTCGTACAGCCAGAAACGTTCTATAGGGTCAGCAAGAAAGAAAAGATACCATATACGCATACGGAATGAACCCACCAAAAGATACTGTCGCAGCGCCTCTTCTCTTGGACTACCAGCCTCGATGCCGGAAACAGCCAGTCGCCTAGGCCGGTTGTCCAGTCTTTTGACTGCACTGCGACCTTGGAACGCAGATTCACGGCCACGATATCCTCCTCTATAAGGTGGGGCACCTCTGCCGCGGCCACCAAAGCCACGTCCTCGATAGGCCCCACGACCCCGAGCCGAAGGATCATGAGGGTCGTGTTGGTCAAAGAGCTGGGTAGCTTCAGCATGAAGAGCATGTAACGCGTCCAAATCGTACGAAATTTCGTCCAGCGGTTCTCCGGACAGCTCTGCAATTTGTCGCCTAATCTCATGCATCTCGTCATTCTTCTCCTTAATCTGCCTCTCAATTTCTGCCGCTCTGGCGGCAACTTCCTCCTCTTTTCGACGACGTTCCTCAAACGCCTTTTGTGCTGCAGCCTGTCTGACCGCAATAGCCTCGCGGTCCAGCTTCTCATCTTGGTGGTCTTCTGGCTGATACCTGTAGACAGTGACGAATCTATTGTCAAAGATTGCCTTGGGGCTATCATAAGCTCGATCGGCGGCAGAAGAATCGCTGAATTTTATGATAGCCAGCTGCTTGTCAGTGTATAGGTCTACTTCGAGGATAGTACCGAATTCTGAGAAGTAGCTTCGTATACTGTCCTCGTTGAGATTCTCGGGCGGAATCTGTTCGACTACGAGCGCTGTACTCGCCAGATCATTGAATGGCCCGGGTTGAGAGAGCGCCCGTGTCCTACTACCCTTAGTAGCATGACGGTGGCCATTCGAAAAAGTGTGCCTTTTGGCCATTCCATGGGGCTGTATAGCAAGATGAGACTGTTCCGGATCATACGTTGGGATTTCGTGTGCTGGGACAGCAACAGCAGCATCGCTATGTTCAAAGGGACAGAGGTTGCCTATTACACAATAACCTTTTTCATAATAGCTTGTACACAACTGCTTAGAGCCCTTTTGGTTAGGCTTATTGCCTTGGCCGTTGGATAATGGCATGGACGGCATGCCAGGAAGATTTGCGCCAAACGCTGCAGCCATGGCAAAGAAAGCCATGGGGTCGGATATATCAAACGGAGGGGGTCCTGGTGGGGGCGCTGGAAGATTTGCAAAGTTGGGCATGCGACTCATATCATACAAGGCGTTGTGATGCACATCTCCAGCTCTTGCGTTCCTACCACCCTGTCGCGCTGGCTGCTTCAAAGGCCTGCTTCCACCATTCGCGCCACGACTGTAGTGCGGGTCTTGAGACTCTCGTGGCTGACTGCTATCCCTTTCCACCACCTTGCGCTTCCTTGAATGATTCGATCCATCTGGCTGTATGCCCTGCGTGGGCGGTCGACCAGGCAAGCGATGAGCCGCGGGCGGAACTCTCGTTGTGGCTGGACCTCTGGGCGCATTGGGCGGCGCGTTTGAATGATGAGGCTCATAGTCATGATTTGTGCTACCCACTATGGACTGTATAGGCGCAGGAGGTGCAGGCGGAGGTTTCGGGAGGTACGTCTTGTCTTTGAGCGCTGCGATCACATCGTTTACGAATGGTTCGGTGTCTGTCTCTATCGTTAGCCAGGGCTATCTTGCACAGTTGCTGCATTTGCGCTGTCGCCCGGCCGGTACTTACTGTCTCTAAGAAAGTCCTGTAGCGATTCGATACAGTTGCGCCGGAAGCTTGCCTCTGGCTCGTCGCCTGCGACAAGTGCAGTGACATAGTCAGCTAGTACGTCAGTCTCTGCATCTGAGCTGTTGTCTTTTGTCAGTCCCCCAAGTCCTAGGCGCTTTCGCGACAGCAATGGCTCGTTCGGGCGTACATGGTGTCGAGCTTCGGCAAGATCCAGTTCTTAAAGGCCGTCTGGTCCTTTTCGGAAAGCCGCATCGTTCGCTCTACAATTAGACCCCGCTCTTTTCCGAGTCACACAATGTTGTTTGTAGATAGATGTGTGTATGTGTGGTTGAGTGAGACATAACAATACGTCAAAGGTCGGTTTGGCGGCATGAGACTAAAGCCAAAGCGCATGCACTTCGCGTTCGCTCTTAGCGCGACCCTGAGGTCATAGCTTTTGCTGACCCGTGAGCACGTGAGTTTACTTGCCCCTCCACATTCACCGTCTTTGTGAGCACCGTATACTAATCGCCGACTCACATACAAAAGTATTATATATCCAACGAAGCACAAGAGCAACAGAAAAAAATGTTTATGCAATATAGTTTGATTTTCTCCAACTACACTACACCAAGAACAGGTAAGGAAACAATGGGTCATCATCCGTATCTTTCGTGCAAACCCGCAAAACCTGGTCGTCATCGGGCAAATTGCCCGGACCGACATTTACTAGTTTCGGCTGCCCTGAAAAGTGAGCACGTCGTTTGCATAATTCATGTACCAGCGGTTACGAGCTTGTTAATGACAGTCGGATAACCCAGACTCGCGAGGAAAGGAAATCTAGTACTTTTGACACGTTTCCTTTACAGCTTGTCGTAGTACTGCGAAAATGATTAGCATGTGCTTTTATTTTGGGGTTCACAAGAAAACTTACGTTGGAGACATCAGGTACTTCAACCTTGATACCCTTGCGCTTACGCATGTCGGCAACAGTCTTACCGACCATGGTAGTGGGGTCAAGTGGCGATCCACCCTGGAGGACCTGCCAGTGGTCGAAGACCTGTTGAGGGAAGGCCTGGCCACCGGTGGCGGCACGGAGATCGGCAGTGAAGCCGAAAGACTCCATGACGGGGAGGTAGGCCTTGACGTTGAAGAGAGGAGTACCAGGGCGCTGGTTCTCCTCGAAGACGTGACCTCTCCTGCGGGTGAGGACACCGTAGATACCACCCATGGCCTGCTCGGGAACTTGAATTTCGCAGAGGTAGACGGGCTCGAGCAGGGAAGGCTCGGACATGAGAGTGGCGGCGTAGAGGACACGGCGCGCGGTGGGAATGATCTGACCACCACCACGGTGAATGGCATCAGCGTGGAGGGTAACATCCTGGATGTTGAAGCGGATGGAGCGCATGGGCTCCTCAGCAATAGGACCTTCCTTGGTGGCCCACTGGAAACCAGAGACGACAGAGTCCTTGATTTCGCTGAGGTACTGGACGGCCTTGGTCTGGTCAATCAGCAAGTTGGCACCAGTGGTGTCGGGACCGAAGCACCAAATCTTGCGGGCATCGGTGACATCCCAGCCGTGCTCGTCAGCCAGGATACGGGCACGAGTCTTGATATCGTCACGGGGAGCGATCTTGCCAGTCTCAATGGCCTTGGAGACCTCCTCGTCCAAAGGCTCGGCGTTGAGGTAGAGACGGTTGTGCTTGTTGGGCGACTTGGACAGAGCAACCTGGCTGGACTTGCCACCGACAGTCTCACGGTACTGGACGACGGGGTCCGAGATGCGGAGAGGAACACCAGCGTGGTCCTCCTCGAGATCCTTCAAGCAAATCTCCAAGTGCAGCTCACCGGCACCGGCAACAATGTGCTCACCAGAGGGCGAGATGAAGGTCAGAACGCAAGGATCCGACTTGGAAAGACGCTTGAGACCTTCGACCAGCTTGGGGAGATCCTGGGCGTTCTTGACCTCGACGGAACGCTGAACGACGGGGGAGACGGAGAACTTCATAACCTTGAGGTTGTGGGCAGTCTCGTTGGTGGTAAGAGTACCAGACTTGAGCAAGAACTGGTCAACACCGACGAGACCGAGAATGTTACCGGCGGGGACATCCTCAATGGGCTCGACGAAACGGCCCATCATGAGAATGGTACGCTGAATAGCCTTGATGAACAGGTCGTCCTTCTTGCCAGGGGTGTAGTTGGGACCCTGGATGCGGACCTTGAGACCAGACTTGACGGTACCGGAGAAGACACGACCGAAGGCGTAGAAACGACCCTTGTCGGAAGTGGGCACCATCTTGGAAACGTACAGCATGAGAGGACCCTTGGGGTCACAGTCACGGATACCAATGGCGTTGACATCGTCATTGGGACCCTCGTACAGAGTCTCCATACGGTACTTCTGGGCGGTGACGGGAGAAGGAAGGTGGAGAACCATCATCTCAAGAAGAGCGTCGGCAGCGGGAAGGAACTTCCTCATGACGACCTTGAGGAGGGCCTTGCCCTCGAGGTCCTTCTCATCCGAGGTAAGCTTGATCTCGAGCTTCTCAAGGAGAGTGGGGATCTCGTCCTTCTTGAAGTTCATGACGGCGTTGAAGATGCGGAAAATGGGGTCCAAGATGAAGGTGTTGAACGAACGCTCAAGAGCCTGGCCCTCGTGGGTGGCGGTCTTGGTCCACTTCTTGGTCTTGGGGTTGAAGTAGTTGTCGCCCCAAAGACGGTCCATCATCTTGTTCTTGTCAACACCAAACTTCTTGGCGTACCTGGAGGCGAACTGGCGGATGGTGAAGGCCCAGCCGTGAAGACCGGAACCGAAGGCAATGGTACCCTTCTCGGGGTAGACCTGGACATCACCGAGGGTCTTGTCGAAGTAGGTGGCAATGACGACGTTGACGGACTCGATGACACGAGAGAAGTTCTGGTACAGGTCCTCCTTGGAGAGCTGGAGCTCGAGAAGCGCACGGTCGACCTTGTTGATGATGACGACGGGCTTGATGCGCTCACCGAGAGCCTGGCGGAGCACAGTCTCGGTCTGGACGCAGACACCCTCAATGGTGTCGACGACGACGAGAGCACCGTCAGTGACACGGAGAGCGGCAGTGACCTCGGAAGAGAAGTCAACGTGACCAGGCGAGTCGATCAAGTTGATCAAGAAGTCGTTCTTCTCGGTCTTGACGGGGATGTCCTTGAGGTCCTCGGGGTCGTTGAGCTGGGCGTACAGGGAGATGGCAGTCGACTTGATGGTGACACCACGCTCCTGCTCGTCGGCTCGGGTATCGGTGAAACGAGCCTCACCAGCCTTTGCGGCCGAGATAATACCGGCACGCTGGACGAGCGAGTCGGTGAGGGTCGACTTTCCGTGATCGACTGTGGTGGGGTACGTCAGCCATGAGTTTGCCGCCAGAGAGCTGCGGGGTTATATTGGGAAGGGAGGGCGCTTACCGTGGGCAATGACGGACATGTTCCTAATGTTCTTAGGGTCGTCCATGAGACCACGGATCTGAGGACATTGTCAGTATTGCCATTTGCAGAGAGCTTGTCGCCAGTCCATTGTGGCCTGATGCGATGCGATGCAGTGCGGGGTTACTGCTGCTGCTGCTGTGTGTGGGCAGAAGCGCGCTACGTACCTCCTCGACCGTGAAGCTGTCATGTTGTTAGCCATGGGCCCTTGATTGGTAGTAGGAGCGATGATGGAGCTCGCGAGGTGGGTAAGACGAGGGCGTTGGCGACTTACTTGACCATTTTGGCGGTGTTGGTACTGTCTTCTTTTACGAAAATTCAGTAGTGGGGTTGGAAGCAACGAATACCCCGCTTTGGACGCGCGGGCTCGAAGAAGAGATTGGGGGTTTTTGAGCTGAAGTCTCTGGCGCAGCAGTCGACCAGAGTCAGACAGACGAGAGGGTGATTGTAAGCCGTGGAGGCGGGCAGGCGTCTGAGTGAGGAGAGTTCTGCTGCGAGGGGGAGCGAAGGTTTTTAGTAGGCCAAGTGGTGGGGTCGGTCGCGCTTCTCTCGCTAATGCACGGCCCACCCTGGTGGCGCGAAAGTAACCTCGACTGCCCAAAGCAGCGAGCTGCCAGCGCCCTTTGCCATTGCTCACCCATACATGTACTCTATCCCATCCGCCCGCTCGCACATCCACCGGTTCCGCATGCACTCAGAGAGGCACCAGTCTGTTTTTTCCATGCCAATGGCCGACAGCGACTCCGTCCGGGGCTGCCAAACTGCAGCCCAATGCATGTCATTGGGTAGCGCTGCCACCCGAGTGGATCTTCATCATACAGAAATATCGTCACTGCGCACTCGGTCTACCTTTGGCCTCGCCTGCGCCCAACCGTATGACTTCATCTGTTCAAATCGAGCACTATAGGCAATCAAACGCCCTTGGCCTCGCGCACAAGCTGCTCTGCGTCATGCTGCTCTGCGCTACTGCGACAGTTGCTTTTGGCCACACACTTAGTCTGCCCGCCCCCGCCAGATTCAGCTTTCTGCGGCACAAAAACGCGAACGCCTGTTGCCCTGGAGCTGCATGCATGGGACCCGTCTGGGCATTCTAGGCAAGCTCTGCGCCCTACCTGCTCTGCTCTGCCTCGATGTTGCCCTCACAGTCATGACTGTGCCAGACAAAAGGCCAATTGGCTGCGCCAGTGCTTAGAAATTCGCTTTTCACCCACACCCACGACGTTCGAGACATGCTAGCTAGGGCTGTCGGATTTATCTCCGTTAATTCCGCCGTCCTGCAACCTCGTGTCGCAGATAGACTACCTACACAAGGTGTCAGTGGAGCCATAGCATCTCGTGTATCCCTTGCTCTTATTCAGAAAACGATGTGAGGAATAATGATTTGCGTAACTCGGAGCACTACCTTCAATATTAGCTGACTTCACCCTTTCTCAACTCGAGTCCTGGCCAGGTATGCGATTTTTTGATATTGAAATACACACAAAGGCTCTTAGCGACTATAAGTCGGCCGTGCAACTTTCAATATAGACATTTTCGGCATGAGAGATGCGACCCGAGACTCCTTTTATATCTCTTCCCTTTAACTATACACTGAAAGTTCCAATAAGCACGTATACCACGCTCCTTAGTTCCTCCGGCCGTGGCCATTGCTGCCCTGGACCCTACTTTACCTTTCCGACCACCCACTCATATGCGTTTCCCACCCTCAGGCGATATTTACTGCGTGCCTTGTGCTTGTGCATAAATCCAAGTCCATGTATCCGCTCCATGTCCAATGCCCACATCTAAGTAAGCCATCGTTCAGGCTAGACCGTCCAGTCAGGAAAAGCTAGAGCCTGCTTTTTTCTTCTTCCCTCTGGCGGATTTCGTGCCTGTGCTCTTTTGCACGGGCCGACTTTTCGCTGGTCGCTGGTTGAAACGAGTGTGTCGCGCTCGTCCTCGGGACACTTGGGCGCCCTAATTGGCGACATTTAGTCTTCCTTTGATGAAATTGAATAGTGTGCCAGAAAACTTGTGCTCAATGACAAATGCAGAATTCAAGCTTGTACTCAACGCACTCTTCCAGCTCTTGCCCGGTCCCGTTCCCGATCATCCACTCTAGCGTCGTTGGGCACTTCAACTTCATACTCCTCTTCTTCAACCTTGTGGAATTTTTCCACCTCGGCGCGTTCGTCATGGGCTCGGGCTGCGTCTAGCATAAATCGCACTGTACCGTTCTGACCGCGGATGCCAATAGCAGACTTTGGCGCCTGCTCCGTACCAGGTGACGACACCGCGACAGGAGTGGCTGGTGTAAGCGGACTTGTTGGGCCCATACCGTTGCGAAACTTGGCACCATTGCTGGCATTCCTTGTCTCAGATCCTGTCTCGGATGCATACTGTGAATAGCGAGGAATGTTTGCAGCCGATGCTTCCTGGTTCAAGCCGATGCGAATGTTGATAAAGTGCTCAAGCGTGTACTGAGGCCCTACCGATGTCGCACTACGGTGGTGAGTATACAGATCCAGCAGATCAAGCAGTGTTTCCATAATCTCTGCCCGACTCGTCGCCCATTTACTGTATCTGACAGGCCCTGTGTCTACAAATTCAGTAGCGTCCTTTCCGTGTAGTCTCGCTGCCAGCTCTAGGCACGCAATGGCCATCGTGGGCGTGGATTGCTTCAACGGTGCAAAGGTTCTGTACAAGTCAATGCTCAGATGCCAGGTTGTTTTTGCCTCAGCGTTGGTGTCGAATCTCAGCGCTCGAGCAAGCTTGACCATGAGCTTTTGCGGATATCGGTTGCGAAAGTCAAACCCGGCGCTTTCGAGCATGAGACGTTCGAGACCAATGATAAGTTTAGAATGACTTTCGAAGCGCTGAATCCATGTTAGCCTCATGTTTTCCATGTAAGCACGAATATTTGGGGCAAGCGGACAGGATCATCGCTGCTCAAAGCCTCACCAGGCCCAACCTTGAGGTTCCAATTCGCACACAAAATTTCCCGGCTCTTCTTCAATGTGTCCTCAATCTTGCATGCTGTAAAGAGGGCTGCTGCCGCTGCGTCTGCCCAATTGTATTCGTTGTCGGCGTGCAGCAGCCTGAATTTGTGGTAATAGATCACGGCCGTATTGAAGGTGCGGATAGGCAGCTGCAGCGCCCGTCGTACTTGGTCGATCCACGCAACGCCCTGGAGGCGGACAGCGTCCTCCTTTGCGTCGCTCATGTTGATGTCTGCGAGACATTTCTGCATGCGCGATTGCAGAATGTACGGCTTCGCGATTTCGATGTATGACGGGTGAGGGCCGACGCGATCGCGGTCACGCTCAGAGGGCGAGGCGCCAGGCGCCATAGTGTGGTGTTGCAGTGTTATTCTATACACCCTGACAAAGAGCGTTTAGGTTGTCTCGTCTCGAAGCGCCGAAAGGGTATGAATGCAGATGTGATGGAGTAGTAGAGTAGAAGCCTAGACCGGCAGGCTGCTGATGTCCTCTTGCTTGGCGCGAGCTTGTCCGAGTATCCGGTCGACCTTCCAGCACAGATCCCAAAGCTAACGCGATGTCAAAATAGTGATTGTAGGTTACGTATGAATTGTAAGCCATCGGCATGTGGAGAGACGGGACAGACCAAAACTTAGTTGGTCATAGCTTCTCTTGGATCTATCATCGTTCAGACGAAAGCGCAACATCACCACAATCAAGGAACGTTTTCAGTAATGATGAGAAACCTGGTTAAATCATCTCTTGTTTGCATTATCCCCTGTCCTATATAGACCCAACCCTCCCTGGTATTAATTCATCCCATCTTGCACTATACTCATCAAGCCCAGAGGGCCGTGATCATTAAATTATAAACTAAAGGCAAGGACACAGGTACAACCTCTGCCTTGGGGAGAATTATAATTATAACTTGCAAGGCGAAGCATACACATGCAAATGCAATCAAGACTTGCCAAAAGTAAAGATTGCGTGGTGGAGCTTCGAACGTTTATGCAGTTGTTCGGTCCTTGAAGGTAAGAAGACAATCATCCTAGACAACGTAAGCAATGGCCAGACCACGTATGAAAGGGAACGAAAACTTACCATGGGGAAGATGGTGGCGAAAACCTTGATGACTTCACTCTGGTCAGTGACCTTGTGGTGCCAGTCAAGCAACATGCTCGCCTTGCCAATCATCAACATCAGGTTGGCCTGGGCATAAGTCTGTCCAAGGCAGTAGTGAGGCCCAGTGCCAAACACGAGCCAGTTCTTGGTTTGCTGATCAGCATCACCGGTGATCCATCGCTCGGGCTCAAACGAGTCAGGGTTGGGGTATGCCTCGGGATCGTGCAGGGCCATGTAGGTCGTGGGAATGACCATGGAGCCCTTGGGTACAGTATACTCGGGGGTGACGGGGAAGTCCTTCTTGGCGAGGTAAGGGACCATGATGACGGGAGGACGGTAGCGGAGAGTCTCCTTGACAACAGCACGAGTCCACTGGAGCTTCTCAATGGCATCAAGCGAGAGAGTAGCGTGAACATCGCCGTTTCGGGCCTTGATGTTCTCCTCGCGAATCTTGTCGAGATACTCGGGTCGGTCAGCCATGATCTGGAACAGCCAGGTAGCGGCAGACGAGGTAGCGTCTTGCGAGGCAAAGAGAAAAGTGAAGATGGTCATGGAGATCTCAAGGTCGCTGAACCAGCGGATCACAGTAGCGGGCTTTTCCGAATCATCAACCTTCTCGCCAGCTTCGACCCTCTTGCGGTACTTCTCTGACTGGATCATGTTGTCGACCCAGAAGTCGAGAATGCACTCCTTCTTGCCTCCGGCAGCCATGCGGACCTTGCTCTTGGCAGCACACTTGGAGAACTCCTCGAGAACCATGTCAGCGCACTTTTTGCCGTACCAAGTCTTGGTGAAGGGAATGATGATGGGGAAGTTGACAAGCTCAAGCGCAGCGGTAATCAGATAGTAGTCATCGGCAATCTTCTTCACAGCCTCATCGGAGCAGTAGTGACCAACGAATGTGCGGCAGCTGAGTGCAGTGATCATGAGGCGGAACTGCTGCATCCAGGGAACGTGCTGGCCGTTGTTCTCGACCTGAGAAAGATGCACAAACTCCTTGAAGTATCTGTTGTAGATCTCCTCTTGGCCCGGAAGGTACTGTTCGAGCGCCTGGCGGGTGAAGAGGCTGTTCAGGCCCTTGCGGTAGTCGACGTGAGCGCGGCCGTCGAGGAAAACCCAGTTCTCGGGGCGCAGGAGCTTATATGCGACATCGACGACACAGGGCTTAACGAACGTGGGTGAGTTGAAGATTTTGCGTGCCATGTCGCGGGTTGAGGCAATGACGACGAATCTGGTGACATTAGTCAGTATTTGCAAAGCCCGCAAAAGTCGCTATTTCAGGGGAAAAGGGGAGATGTACTTGTGGAATACTGAGACACAGCTCAAAGGGCCAGACGACCATTTCTCATGGTACTTTTTGAAGTCTGGGTTGACCGACTCGAGGAAGGGTCCGATGAAAGGAATCTTCCATGCTGGGCCAACAATAGAGCCCTTGTTCCAGATGTATTTGACTGGGTGTGGGTTAGCAATGGGAGCAGGTCATGAAATAATGAAGCAGTGTAGTCCGTACATTGATCGTATGCGACAGCTGTGACGACAAGCGTCACGAGGACCTTCCAGAAGGTGAGGCCGTTCAAGACGGACGAAACAAGGCCGGTGGTATCGAATTGGTGTAGTACAGTGGCGGCTTGAGCGTCTGCCGTGGGCGAGACAAAGCTCGCGTTGACAGCCATGGTAGGGGTGTGAAAGTTGCGCCGGGCTGGAGAAGAGTAGACAAGTCGCCGCACGCAGGTTCGTCGGTCGAAGAAGTAGAAAAACCCAGGGCGACGAGGGATTGAGGGCGGCCGAGTTAAATTCCCGTCGCCCCGAAGAGGGACAAGGGCCAAAAGAGGGTCTCTGAGGTTTAATTGCAGGTCTTGGCGCGAGCACTGGCCAGAGCAACAAGGCGCCAAACCCAGAGGGCACAAGTCGCCGAACGGGAATTCGGGCCCAGGGATTCCGGTCACGCCGCATGGCAGCCGGTAGCCAGTAGTCTGGTTGGTTTCTTTTGCCTGTAAGTATCTAGTCTAATGCCACGACTGAGCGAATAGCATCAATGGGTGTACGTACTAGGTACATGCAGTCATATTCAATTCGTCCAATCCACGACTTGGTCTGCCTCAACATCAACCTCGGATTCACCGTTGGATTCCTCAGTCTCAGTCTCAGTCTCAGTCTCACTCACCGTCGGATTCCTCTTCATCCATGTACCGCTCAGGCCGAGCAACTTCGTCATCCTTTATGATCGCTACAGGCCAAAATCTACCCTCTTTGATCGGGTGGCGAGTCTTTAGTTCAAAGACATTTGGTCCCATGCCCCATCGCTCCAAAAGCAGCTTATCGATGTGATACTCATATATTCCAGGCAGATCCCACAAATCTACCCCTTGTTGCATGAGAAAGAATCCGGCCTCCCAGTCTGGGTTGTGTTGGTTCTTGCTTTTCTCCTGCCTAAAGTTAGCCCAAAAAGCAAGACGACTCATGTATGCACGACGACGGGCAGCTCAACAACAGGGTTCGAATGAGTGCGTTGGACTTACGTATTCCCATTGCTCCTTGGTTAAAGCAAACAAAGCCGTCAGGTTCCTCGGAAAAGCTGAAACCTTAGGATCATAGTGCGTGACCTTGACCGAAACGTCCTCATGGTCGTACATGGCTGTGTAGACTGTGTTTCTGATGCATTGCAAAAAGTTGACATAGATGCGGTCGCGGTTGTGCTTCGCTTCGTAGTATTCATACAGGGGTGGACTGTGTATTACGTCTGGTAGTTCAGTCATCGTGACAAACTCAATCTCGACTAGACCTTTGGGCCGACGCTTGAAGTAGTAGCTGAGTCCCCGAAGATAATTGCACGTCCTGCGCAGGAAACGCTGCTCGTATGCGTAGCCATCGAGCAGATATTGTCTCTCAGGCTTGTCCCGGAGGAAATGTTCCAGCTTGACTCTAATCTGCAGTTTACGAATGTGTTCTGCTGCAAACAGGTCTGGAGAGTGACACGGAGGGCCGTCTACCGGCTTGAGCGTGCTGCGGCCTACGGGAAGACCCAGGAAATTGCTGATGCCTTTTTCGACGGTACAGACGGAAAAGGTGTTGCGTGCGTAATAGAGCTTCTGGATCTCATGCGAGACCTCTGGGCCAACGTATCTGGGGTCAAGGACATGGCTGCCTGGAAGCACCATGTCACTAGGCGGCTTGTGAGTGTGGTCTTCCTTGACCCGACCATCTGGAAGAATGGTATAGTTGTTGTCCGCGTTTTGATTGTCCATGTCTTGCTCGATATGTACGTTGGAGATGCGCTTAACGAGTTCGGGATTTATTTGCACATCATGGTTCCAGACAGTTGATGTGCTTTGTGATTTTGGTACACGCTCAATAGGCAGACTGGACTGAAATTGCCCGCGTCGTTCATCACCATCAACCAGCCAATCCAGGGTTGGATCAGGGTCCGCATCAGGTTTGGATTGTGGGGGGTAGGTGTAGGGCTTGTCATAAGAACGGAAGTGATAGTAGGGACCAACCGGGATGGGACGATCTGGATCCACACAAATGTACTCATATATAATCTCACGCAACTCCTGGGGAAGCTTCTCATACATCATGGTGGCCAACTGGAGGCAGTCTGTCTGTGCATAGTAGGTGACGGTTTTCTCATAGTCCGTCTCGAAGCGTTGAGCTTCCTTTTCAGCTTTCGCAAGCTCACGCCGCAGCCTCTGGACTCTGTGTGTGTGTCAGCTAATTGAGAACTAAGTATGTATACACAGCCGAAGTACAATCATCCTATTTCAGAAATGCACTTGGCATAGCTAGGCGAGCCGGCGAGATTCGCAGCGGCTGGGTACACTCACTCAACGCGCTTCTTCTGCGCATGCGAGCTCAGGTAGCGCAATGGCTCGTGCAATTGCTCGAGATCGCGCAAGGCGTCCATCGTCGACAATGGTTGTGGAGATTAGATGTGGGCAAGTATGTAAGCCATCAGAGAAAAAGACGTGACTCCATGTCTATTCTTATTCTTGATTAGGAATAGCCCGCCCGCCCGCAACGCAACGCGACGCGTGCCTAGTATGTCAAGCTCAACTTGGCCAACGAGTCGACTCACCATGACATGACATGACATGACATGGCCACCATCAAGGCCATTGACGGCCGCTCAGTGCACCAGATCCAGTCGGGCCAGGTCATTGTCGATCTCCAGTCTGTCTGCAAGGAGCTGGTGGAGAACAGTATCGATGCTGGCGCTACAGCCATTGGTATGTCGCCGCCATTACCAGACACAAGAACCGCAGATAGCTGATGCCCCGCATAGAGGTGCGCTTCAAAAACTACGGTCTCGATGCCATAGAAGTTCAAGACAATGGCTCCGGCATCTCACCCGACGACTACCAAACCATTGCCCTCAAGCATTACACTTCCAAGCTTGCCACGTACGACGACCTCGCCTCGCTGCAGACATTCGGCTTCCGCGGCGAAGCCTTGTCGTCCCTATGTGCCCTCGCCAAGTTCCACATTATCACAAGCCGGGCCTCGGACGGGGCCAAGGGCACCCGCCTTGACTTTGAGCTGTCGGGCAAGCTCAAGGGAACTTCAGTCGTGGCCGCCAAACCAGGCACCACCGTCGTTGTCGAGACACTGTTCCATAACCTACCTGTCCGAAGAAAGGAGCTCGAGAAGAACATCAAGCGCGAATACAACAAGGTCCTACAACTGCTAAATGCGTACGCCTGCATCAGCGTGGGCGTCAAGTTCTCTGTCAGCAACCACATCCCCAAAGGGTAAGTAGGCAACACCAATCAACATAATGTGCTTGTTTATTCTGACATGTGTCCAAAGAAAGAAGACAGTGGCATTTGCTACCAATGCGAATACAAGCACCCGGGACAACATCTCCAACGTGTATGGCGCAAAGACGGTTGCCGCCCTCATACCCCTCAGTCTCGAATTCACCATGGATCCTTCCAATCGACCGGGGGCCGCACAGGACGATGCAGCCACGCGGGCAGTCAAGATCATAGGCCACATCTCCCGTCCTGTTGTTGGCGAGGGTCGCCAGACGCCGGACAGGCAGATGTTTTTTGTGAACTCGCGGCCCTGCAACTTGCCCCAGGTTGCCAAAGCCTTCAATGAAGTCTACAAATCCTACAACATGACCCAGTCTCCGTTCATCTTTGCCGACATGAGGCTTGATACAAATGCCTACGATGTCAACGTGAGTCCAGACAAGCGTACCATTATGCTGCACGATCAGACTGTGCTGCTGGAGAGCCTCAAGGAGTCCTTGATGGAGTTATTCGAGGGGCACGAGCAAAGTGTACCTCGCTCTCGGCTGCTGGGAGACAGGACGCCTGCGTCTGCTTTCAAGTCCGTGACGATGCATTCGCGTGAAAGCACAGCGCTAGCACAAGAAAATGACCAATATGACTCTGGCGAGTCGGATAACAATCAGCCTGTAAGGCCAAGGAGAGTCTCGACAAAAGATGTACCGGAGGCAGTCCCTCGTTCCGGCTTTATGAAAGCGAGTCTCCTCGTGCCGCTCCCTGACCGCGACTCTGAAGACTGGGCAACTCGCCGGCATTCTAGTCCTAGAGCGGACATTCTTGGTCGTGATAACGAACATCGTGTGGCTGAGCTGGCCCGTTTACGACCGCAGTCGCCATTGTTTGAACCAGAAGCAGACACCAGTGATGATATCGTCAAGCGCCGGCAGCCTTCCAGTGTAGTCCAAGATTCCGACGCTCATGTCGCATCCCCAGGTCTTGGCCTGACACGACTAGAACACTCGTCGGCATCTGCTGAGTCTGATGAACAGGGCGAAGATGTAGAACAACCAGTCCCGGCTATTAAGCAAAAACCCCAAAAGCCGTCCTCGCAGAGCACCATTCAGAATGCTTTCGATCGCATGCGTCGCATGCGGACCACAGCTCAACAGGCCACTATTACTGTGGGTGGCACTACGACTGTATCCACAATTGGCACTATCAGACGGTCGATAGTACATATACCCAAGTCCTCCTCATCCGGTCAACCACTGGGCCAGACAACTAAAAAGAGTCTGTTCAAAAAAGGTCTGACTGGCTTTGCCGCGCCAGGTACTCAGCTAGGGAGTAGTGAGGAAGACGGCGAAGACGAGCAAGACATTGAAGAGGAAGATGATGAGCAACGACAACAGAACAGTGCCCCTCATGTGCCTATACGCTCGCCTTCTACGCAGAACCGTTTATCAACCAGAGGATTGGAGGACGTACGTAGTGACGATCCAGCCATTTCGTCGAGCGCTTCTCCGGCTCGCTTACCACCAGCGTTGGACAGACTATCAGATACCGAGCCTCTTGAAGACACCGAAGTTGTAGAAGAGGCAGCTAAGAGTGATTCGGATGATGACTATGAGGATGACCTCGAACAGAAACCAAATGAAGATGATAAAGCTGCTCAGCTGGACGCTGAAGCTGAAGAAGATGCAATTCAGCCCTCTAAAACAAGTTTGAAGCGTGCCAATAAGCTCTTTGATGTTCCACCAAAGAAATACTGGACCATCAATCTCGAGCGCGTCATCCGGACTGATACCAAGTCGGTTGCTCGACAGGTGCAGTGCAGTCAAAGACGAAATCACGTCTCACCTGAGGAGGCTGCTCAGACAACAACGCTGCCTACAAGTAATCAGCTGAACGCGGACGATGCCGAGGAGCGGCTCAGTCTGACAGTGACAAAGGCCGACTTTGGTAAGATGCGTATTATTGGACAGTTTAACTTGGGCTTCATCATCACAGTGCGGCCACCAACGTCGACGTCACCTCATGCAGAACTCTTCATCATCGACCAGCACGCAAGTGACGAGAAGTACAACTTTGAGCGCCTGGCAGCGACGACGAAGTTAGTGTCACAACGGCTCGTTCATCCACATCCAGTTGAATTGACTGCAGTGGAACAAGAGATTGTTCTTGCAAACAAGCATGTGCTCACGGCCAACGGCTTTGTTGTTGAGTTGAACACTTCAGACGATGGCGAAGCTGGTCATCGTGCCAAGCTGACGTCGCTGCCCATGTCCAAAGAAGTAACGTTTACGCCTTCTGATTTGGAGGAGCTTTTGGCTCTCATCATGGACAATCCGCCATCGTCGTCGACTTCGACATCTCCGCATATACCCCGGCCGTCCAAGGTCAGAAAGCTGTTGGCGAGCCGCGCATGCCGGAGCTCGGTCATGATTGGAAAGACGCTAAAGCCTACACGAATGAAGGAGATTGTCCGTCACATGGGCAGCATGGACAAGCCGTGGTCGTGTCCTCACGGGCGACCAACGATGCGCCATCTTCTTGGTATGGACAAGTGGCAGGGTTGGAAGGAAGGAGATGGCGTTATAGGTGTGGACGCCCAAGGCGAACCAACGGATTGGGGTGCATACCTAGGCAAGAGTAGAGCTTGAACAAAGACGTGTTGTTACCAATCAGGGATTGAGGGTATAGGCTGAGAGAAAAGGTTTTGGACGATTGTTAACACTCTGACACATGGGTTTGTGGGAAAGATGTCTGGGTATTTTTAAACGTAAACAGCATTTACAGTACTATTGTCGGTTGGTTGAGCTGATGATATAATTTGATCTCATGCATCACAGGGCAATCCGATTGTCCACAAATGGTTGGTCGTTGTTCGGTTGGTGGACAATCAGCATAGCCTCAAACAGGGTATCAAACGCTTGCCAACAATCGTCTGCTCACTGGTAATCAAAACTCAGTCAACCTGCTTATCTCTGCCGTGTTCCGTGTGCTTGTCATTTCCTCTTAGTCTTCTTCACAATTTTCTTTCAGTCTGTATCTCATCACAAGTCTAAAGTGAAGATATCATGTTCCCACCAAGCATGCAGTCTGAGCAGCAAGACAAGGATTTCCAAGATGCACCCGATTTCTCGTGGACGAGTGCGAAGTCATTCTGGATCATCATGATAGTCGCGGGTGTAGTAGTCTTGCTACATGTCCTGTACAAGACTGGCAAGCGGCACCAGGACAATAGACAGATTCACATGGTTTCAAGTTTGGTGTTTCGAAGAAGGAGGTTGACCCAGGCAACAGAAGACACCAGATACGACTGTGGATTGCAAACGCCACTGAGAGTGATGACCAGGAGGTGCAGTGGAGGTAGCCATGACAGCAGCAGTGAGGTGTCGATTTTACCACGCTATGAGCAGTTTGCAGAGGGGGAAGCCTGTGGGCAGGACGTGCATGTTGAGAAGAGGGGACGGTATACGTATGTATCTGAGCAGCAAAGGTGGCCTGGACGAAGAGAGTGAAGAGAGTGCAGGAGAGTCGGAGCCATGGACGTTGGGCGGGATGCCATGACGGAGGCGGAAGATACCGGTTTGAAGCGCCCGAGCCCAAGCCGCGGCCGGTGGAGCTTTCTTTTTCTGTATCCGAGCTTTGCGCAACTTCTCCGCCGCCGACACCCACCCTCCCACGACCTTGTAGCTGCAATTGGGTTCCACCACCAACCTCTGCACACCCGAATCATGCTGGCTGCCCGCTCCTTTGCCTCGCCTGCCCGGCAATGCCTGCGCCAGGCCAACCGCTCGCGATGGGCGCCTGCGCTGTCCCAGGTGAGCTTCTAGCGGGACCAACCCCGTCCCACCTGTTCGCGGATATCATGTTTTTGAATGAGAGACAAAATGAGACAAGGAGACAGAGAGAAAGATGGGGGAGACAAGAGAAGAGAGAGCGGGGGTGGGAGAAGGACGCAGAATATAAAAAAGAGGACCAACACAAAGAATATAGACTGATACATGGCCCAGGTTTCGGCTCGAACATACGCCTCTGAGGTCGCCAAGTTCCACGGAAAAAAGGGCAGCGACGGCAAGTACTGCGTCACTCTGATTGAGGGCGACGGTATCGGCCCTGAAATCGCACAGTCGGTCAAGGACATCTACTCGGCCGCCAACGTCCCCATCAAGTGGGAGTCGGTCGACGTCACCCCGCGCCTCAACGAGGAGGGCAAGACAGTCATTCCCGACGAATCTATTGCCAGTGTCAAGAAGAACCTCGTCGCCCTCAAGGGCCCGCTCGCCACGCCCATTGGCAAGGGCCACGTCTCGCTGAACCTTACCCTCCGCCGTACCTTTAACCTCTTCGCCAACGTCCGTCCCTGCAGGTCTATTGCCGGCTACAAGACGCCCTACGACGACGTTGACACGGTCCTGATCCGTGAGAACACCGAAGGCGAGTACTCTGGCATTGAGCACATTGTCGTTGATGGCGTCGTGCAGAGCATCAAGCTCATCACCCGCGAGGCCTCTGAGCGCGTCCTGCGCTACGCCTTCCAGCACGCCCGCGACATTGGCAGGAAGAAGGTCCGCGCCGTCCACAAGGCCACCATCATGAAGATGTCCGACGGTCTCTTCCTCAGCACCGCCCGCGAGATTGCCAAGGACTTCCCCGACATTGAGTTTGACGCCGAGCTCCTCGACAACACGTGCCTGAAGATGGTCACTGACCCCGTCCCCTACAACGACAAGGTGCTCGTCATGCCCAACCTGTACGGAGACATTCTCTCCGACATGTGCGCCGGTCTCATTGGTGGTCTCGGTCTGACCCCATCCGGAAACATTGGCGACAACTGCTCCATCTTCGAGGCTGTCCACGGATCTGCGCCCGACATTGCTGGCAAGCAGCTCGCTAACCCTACCGCGCTTCTTCTCAGCTCCATCATGATGCTGCGACACATGGGCCTCACCAGCGAGGCTGCCAACATTGAGCAGGCCATCTTCAAGGTCCTCGCCGAGGGCAAGGTAAGTTTGGAAATTTTGAATCTTGTCTATCATGGGGCCAGTTTGGCTGACGTTTACTACAGACGATCACTGGCGATCTGGGCGGCAAGGCCAAGACCTACGAGTACGCCGACGCCGTCATCAAGGCGCTCAAGTAGATTACTAGGTTATGGAATTGATGAGCATGGACATGACCCAAGGGTAGCCATTGCATATCTGGATATGTACTAGTCCCTGTACTATATAGCTGCCATTTAGCTAGATATACGCCGATACCTCTTGAAATTCGCACATTGACAAGGATTTTTTTTGCTCTTTTCTATTTCTTTTTCCTTTGCCCTGTGTCTTGGGCCGTGGAGTAATTTGCGTCTGCAGACTGATGGGCCCTGCATAATCACTGTGCAGCGCGAGCAGGAATAGCCGAAGAGGATGCGCCTTGGCCTGCTGCGAACCATCAACTTGTCCGGCGACTGACCATTTCCCTTGCAATGCCGCCCAAACCTCCGTTTCGACTGCCCGTAAAACCACCTGCTGCACCAAAAGTGCATGTCAAGCCTTCGCTGCCAGGCTTGACGGCGAAACCTGCTGCCCGAGTTCCGCCGCATTCCAAGTCTGCTGTCGCCTCACCACCGACCAAGGCTCCCCCACCACCACCACCGCCCTCATCGCCGTCGGAATGGCCTAGACAGAGTCGCACTGGCTCGAGCGGCCGCTACATAAAATGGGGTACCAACGGTCTGGTAGCCATATGCGCCATGCTGTTTCTGCGCGACCACTACATTGAGCTGCAACATGTGCGCGGTTCCTCCATGGCGCCTACCTTGAGTCCGGATGCGCATGAGACGGGCAGAGAAGACTATGTGATTGTGCGACCATACCTCGAGCGCAGCAAGGGACGAAAGGGAGACCAAGGCAGTGGATCAGGAATCGAGCGCGGCGACGTGGTGACATTCTGGAAACCACACAAGCCGTCTGAGATGGGTATCAAGCGTGTGGTAGCCATTGAGGGCGACACGGTATACCCGACTCGCGGCTACGCCCTCGACCCGACATTACGTGCCTCGAGAATGCAGGGCTTTCCAGACGGCTTTGCAGATGACGATGCGGACTCGGTGGTGTCTGCATCTCAGCAGCAGGAGCTGGGCAAGGTGGTGGTGCCATATGGGCACGTATGGATTGAGGGCGACAATTGGCGTAAGAGTCTGGACAGCAATGACTTTGGGCCAATCAGCAAGGGACTCATTCAGGGCAAGGCAGTCAAGGTGTGGAGAGACTGGTTCAGCTTGATGGATGTCGGGGATG
Organism: Curvularia verruculosa; assembly: GCA_036172615.1. NCBI lineage: Eukaryota > Fungi > Ascomycota > Dothideomycetes > Pleosporales > Pleosporaceae > Curvularia > Curvularia verruculosa. Next base: position 58,381 of record JAWDHC010000025.1, on the reverse strand, counting down.
AGAGGAAGAGGAAGGAGAGCAGCATGAGGAGCCGGGTCATCGAGGGACGGAGCGAGATTCCGGCCGTCTTCTTGGAGTAAAAAAAAACGGAAGAGGAATTGGACACGAAGAGCATGAAGATGTGGATTCATGTGTCGTTCCCCTCGGATTTTCACTCTACAAGCTACTCGATACCCGCGGATAACAATACAGCCAAAGCTGGCACATCTGTCCTCTGAGACTCCAGTAGTACCAGAGTCGCATCTTGGCATGGTTATCTATGTAGGACTCGGAGACTGGCAGGAATAGAGGACCAAGCCAGAGGAGATTCGGGACCCACAACGCCCGAGATATATGGGACTGTAATACCTGGGCTCAAGTCTGCGGATGAGCATCTACTCGCCCTCGTGAAGCAGGCACCGGATCTGGTACGCAGCCAAAGGCTGTAAAGTGGAACTCAACAACAGCACGCTGGGACCCGGACCCCAACGCCAGCCAGTACACTTGTATGCCAACACCACGACTAGGACATGCAGGCGGTGCGGGCAATGCTGACTGCAGCGTGAATACGCGAAACTATGCTGGCTATTGGTATGGGTATTTCGCCGGACGTGGAGCTGGGCATACGCAGTAGAGAGGAGCGGGGAGGCCAGGCTACGCATATATTCTTTCATGGACAAAACAGCATTATCAACTTGCAGAAACCTTTGAGATGCTTTTCCTAGAACAGCCATTGCTGCATGCGCGAATATGTACGACTCGACCCGCACCCACGGCTTTCATCCCGTCTCAGCTCGTGTCCATGTCTGGTCGCCCCTCAGCGGCGAGACCCTGTGCATTGCGTCTTCCCCGCGCTAGCTCGTCCGCCCCACCCCGCCACGCGTGTTGCATAGTAGCACCACAGCTCTCACCGCCCACGCCAGACCACCTGGCCCGATAACAAAAGCTCCCTCTGCTCTGCATTGTACAAGCTCCAGGTTGCTTTTTCCTTTCCACTTGTCCCTGCGTTACCCATACCCATACATACACACATATATCTCACAATGGCGGCTGCAATCCCCCCAGGCGGAACCTTCTTCGACACCCTCTCCAAGAGCTTCGTCGACGTCCCCGTCGATGAGTCCAAGGACAAGGCTATCAGCACCACTGAATTCCTCGAGGCTGCTGAGAGCCTCACCACCTTGTTCGATGTCTTGGGCGGCGCTGCTTTCAAGCCTGTCAAGAGTGACATGACCGGTAACATCAAGGTACGAATAGAGACCCAAAGACCTCATCCCCCCAACTCTCTCCTGACACGAAACAGAAAATCCGCGACAGGCAGCTTGCTGCGCCCACCCTCTCGGAGACTCTCCAGGACCTTGTGCTTAACGAGCTCAAGGAGAAGAAGCACGTCGCCACTGAGGGCCTTGTATGGCTGAACCGGTATGTACCCATCGCGCCTTGAACCGCCAGCCCCATAGTCGCGTACTGACAAGGTTCAGTGGCCTCGACTTCACTGCTCAGGCTCTGCGCCACAACATCTCCAACCCCTCGGAGGAGCTTGCCCAGTCATTCCGCGAGGCCTACGGCCAGACACTCAAGCCCCACCACTCGTTTGTCGTCAAGCCGCTCTTCAGCGCCGCCATGAGCGCGACCCCCTACCGCGCCGACTTTTACAAGAAGCTGGGCGACGACAACGCCAAGGTCCAGGCCGAGCTGGACAAGTGGCTGACTGCGCTGGAGAAGGATGTTGCTATCCTCAATGAATTCTTGGCCAGGAAGGAGGCCAAGTGGTAAATGCATTGCTTCCCACACGCAACTGGAATTGATTGTGGAAAAGGAAAAGCACAAAGACAAAAAAAGTGAAATATGTTAATGACGATTCATGTTGTACGACTCTCATGCTGATGTGGGCACCTTTTGTGTCCCGCACGAAGCCCAGTTCTTTTGCGCCTATATGCTGTGATGCTTTTCTTTTCTTTTTTTAACCCTCCTGGCTCGGCTTCTTTCTCTGAAACACAAACAAGGCTTCGTCCTTGCCAGCAAAGCTGGGCAACGGCATTCTTAACGTGAGTTCAAAGTGACGCAAGTTCTTGTCCACCCACTCGTCAACAACCATATCCCTGAAGGCCGTAAAACCATTTCCATTCTGCGTCCCAGCAACAACAATAGTATCGCCCTCGAAAGCCTTCAGTATGGGGCCCGTAAAGTCGCCCGTCGCCTGAGGATACACCAGCAACAACACACAGCCCTTGCCGCCGTCATTCTGCTTCAAATACTGCTTGCCATCCATATGCACTGTATCTTTTATCCACGAAACACGGTACTCACTAAGCTGGCTATCAATGGCCCTTACATCCAGCGGCTTGGAAGCGCCAATATGGGCCAGCGGGAAGTGGCGCAGCATATACGTCCAGTAGCCGTTTCCGGAGCCGACGTCAAGGATAGGCAGCACGGCTTCTTTGCTGGGGCGCGCGGGCTGCGCGAGTTTGGCCAGCACGTGCAGGGCGGCGTACGAGGGCACGACGCAGCCAAAGTGGTGGTAGAAGAGTGGCAGGATGTGGTGGCTGATCTTTGTGTGCGTGGTCGAGGCCAGGGGTCCGGCCCACTCGAGCTCTTCACACGAGTACCGCCATAGGTCCAGGTAGGGGTTGGTGTGTTGTCGGTCTTTTTTGCTCGGCAGCAGACCGAGGTTGGGGGATGTCGTGTTGTGGAAGCGGGCGGTCAGGTGGGTGGCTATGTCCTGACGGAGCGTATTTGCTTTTGCGCTTTTGACGAAGCTGTTGAGGGCTTTGGGGAGGTTGCTTGAGGCGGTGAAGAGAGCTGTGTATGCTTTTATCTCGTCGAGTGAGGGGTGGGGTGGGTCGGTCTGGGTGGGTTGTTAGGAGATGGGGTGAATATATGGTGGAAGTGGAAGTGATTTTTTTTCCTCCTTTCTTTATTCAAACAAGGTAGTCGGTACATACAGGCTTGCCATTATCGTCATGATACCATCCATGCAGTCCATGTTGTCTTTTTGCGTCAATGGCTCGCTGAGTGACATGCAGTGTAGTCTCTGCTTGGGCCCGGTAAACATAGCTGTCTGTGGGTGGGATGTCGAATGCCTCCCCTAAGCACTGTGCTAGCGGCTTCTGACTGTACAATGGCGAATACTTTTCTTCCGACCATTCATCCAGGAATGTATCCGGGTTGAAGTTCTTCATGGCCATGATGGTGGTGGTCCTCCGGCACGTGACGAAGCGGGCGTATGTACGTCGTTGTAGCCTCGCGGCGCCACAATCACCAATTAATCAATCACCTCTTCTCCAAGCTCTTTCTCGCGTCCTGCAGGCTTACTCAACTCAGTTGTAGATAGTCGGCACGCAAAGTCGATGCTCGACTCGATTAGCATGGGCGTCAAGCCTTCTGCCCTCTTCGGCAAGCGGCCAATGACGTGTCGCTGATCAAGACGCGGCGCCCGTCTCGTCATCCATCACTAATCAGCCAAGCGACCTTCTCCCGTCTCCACATTACCAACTCTGCTAGCCTTGCCATTACGCCGTCTTAGTCACTCATTGTAAATCCCATGCACGAACACTGCCGTAGCTTCGAGATGATGCATCAATCCAAGCCGCCGAATATAAAGACTCCGAAACACGTCCCATGAGCAAAAATCCCTTTTTCGTGATGACAGACAAAACAACACAAACTGAATCTCGTTCTTCAACATCGGATACCGCATACTCAACCACTACAAAGACACTCACAGTACTTGTTGGACTAGTAGCAGTCATCCTGGCTTTCTCAAGCGTGTTCCGTAATTCCTTTTCTTCTGTCATCGCAAAACCAGCTGTTCGCGCAATGTCGACTTCTGCACCAGCTTCCATGAAGATTACCAAGCGCCCTTGGTCCCAACGTGGACACGCCGACCACGGCTGGCTGTACACATACCACACCTTTTCCTTTGCTTCTTACTATGACCAACGACACGAGAGCTGGGGGCCGCTGAGAGTCATCAATGAAGACCGAGTTGAGGCCGGTACTGGATTTGGTATGTATCACCTATGAAATTATGAATTATTTTGTTCCATTACTAACATCGTAAAACAGGTACCCATAGCCATGCAGAGTTCCTCATTTTCAGCTACATTGTCAACGGCGTCCTTGAGCACAAAGACAGCATGGGCAACCTTGAAAACCTCAAGCGCGGCGAAGTTCAATTCACCAGCGCTGGCACAGGTATCCGCCACTCTGAGTATAACCGCAACACCGATTCCGAAGTCCATTTCCTCCAGATCTGGGCCAAGCCCAACAAGCGCGGTCTGAAGCCCCACTACGAGACCAAGAAGTTTACCGACGAGGAGAAGACCGACAAGCTCGTCCGCATCATGGAGTACACCGACAGATTGGGCGACAGCAAGAACGCCATTGGCCTACAGGCAGATCTCAGCATGGATGCATCCATCTTGTCACCTGGAAAGAAGGTCGTACATGACTTGGTTGCCGAGGGACCAAGGAAGCTGTTTGCTCACGTTGTCATGGGTGGTCGGTCGCAGCCAAAGCAGGGCGGAGCACAGATTAAGATTGGAGAGACTGTATTGGGTGAGGGCGATGGTGCGTACATTGAAGGCGTCACCGGACCTGGAAAGGTTGAGATTGAGAGTGTGGGTGACAAGCCAGCAGAGTTTTTGCTGTTTGATCTTGGTCCAGAGGACGCGTAGAAGACGTACGAACTAGATGGGGGATGATTTTATTCTATTTTTCCTTTCAGCTCATGTAAATGATACAAAGTAGCGCTATTCTCATCATGAATTTAGATATGATTTTAAGACATGAGATGTAAAAGCAATTCCATGTTGATTATTAGATAGTTTCAATATTGTCACAATCAAGTACATGTTTCAATACTTGGACACGCTGATTACAGCAGCGACAGAAGAGACTGTCCATGTAAAGGTCAAAATCCCAAGCATTGGAGTGCAATACCTAAATTTAGTCAGTCCAGAAAAAGTTCCGATATATGCACGTGTCTGGGGATCAGAGGATGAGAAGGATGGGCAAGAAAGAAAAAAGACCAAGTACTCACTCTTCTTCCGTGATGCCAATGAACCCGAGCCAGAACATCCACTGAGCAACCCAGATGAAGAACATGCTCACAATGGCAATCAACGTCAGCCTCACCATACGGCGTTTCGTCCTTCGTTTTCCCTCGCTCTGGCTCGACGTCGTGCCGTAATCACGGTATGTACGACCAGCTAGAATCGACTGTGACGCAGCCAAATCCCCGTCATTGTCAACCCAATACTCTGCAATCTTCGCTTCTAGCCATGCCCATTGCTCGACAAATGGCTCCTTGAACTGCGCCGGGAGATGCGAATCCCTCGGGTTGATAGGTCTAGCATCGGCATGGCCATCGGCAGAGGAGGGACTTCCATCCCACCAGGCTTGTGCAAGGAGAATCGCGGAAATGAAGACTACGATTACCCACAGCAGAGCGCCGGCGTACATGTATTTTGCCGATGGAACACTGGATAGTCTCCACATCCCTGAGCTGTAGAAGTTGTGCTCACGGCCGTAGAAAACGGTGGTCAACATGGACGGGGCAGAAAGAGCTTGCAGTAGTATTTCCGACACTACACTTGCGGCCACTGTGCAGATTGTGGAGCGGTGGTAAGGGTTTATGAGAATCACGGGTACAGTGAGCCAGGTGAATCGCGGCATGGAGCACCACAGGAGTGCGAGGTCGATTATCGATATGTTTTCGTAGCCAGGTGTTGATCGGATTAGAGATGCGTTGATCATGTTGACCAGGAACCAGAGGGCAGCGATGACAATGCCCTTGGGGAGCCAAAGAGTGGGATTCAACAGCTTCGGTGCTATGGACCTACTGCCTGGTCTCGATCCAAAAGTTGCTGTGAAGAGGGCAGCCAGATTGGCAAAGATTAGACTCATACTCTTCCATTTGTTGGAAATGCATGACGGCTCAGGATCCAGTCCGACCCGACCATTTTCTCCCATGGTGAAATTTGATTGACCGAATGAGTTCACGTACCACGTCCATGGAATCATGTCACGACGTGTGACACTGGCTAGTTGACGCCAGTCCTCTGGCAAACCGTGCCACCACTCCTCAGCTCCACATAGATAATTGAGCCAATGGACATAATTTATCCGGTCTTCGAAGACATGGCAAGGCCCATCACATGTGTCGTAGTCGATTTTGCGGCAAAAGCAGGTCCTGTCCACTGCACGAATGGGACTGCAATAGCCCTCGGAATCAACGTCGCAGGCATCGGTCGTACATTCGCTAACCAAATCCACCACATTTTGTTGCATTGACTTGGAAAAACCAGGCCAGATCCAGATGGTTGTAGGAATATAGTCGTGAAAAGTGGTTTTGAGCCCCTGCGTCCAGTTGCTGGGAAGAGCCTCATCTCCACATGTAGCGCTTATCCACAGCCGCTCCTTCGTTGAGTCTAGACCAGGCCCCATACAGTCTGCTGTCGCAAGAGTGGCATTGAATGCCCTGCAGAAACACTGCTTGTCAAAATAATTTCCATCTCGGATGCTGCTGTGTACAAGGTCGTACCCGACAATCTCATTGTCTAGAGCGACCATGGAATGCAGTGATTCTCGATATTCCCACGGCCGAGCAGCATTACCGGTGTGTCGAGTGTTAGCCTCAAAACTACATGACGTCATGATCCGTCCAAATGACTCCATTGAAGAGGGAGACATGGACTCGGTAAGACACAACGGCGCCTGGTTGACAACATCAACTCTCTGATATCCTTTGGCTAACGAGGCTGGAGAAAGCGTTTGCAACCCGTTGGCGTCGCCAACCTCAACAAGCCATGTCCGGTCCGTCACTGCGCGAATCCACTGGTATAGCTGTGCTTTTGCCAGTACCGAACGACTGCAATACGAAATATATTCCTGGATGACTTGAGGTGAGAACTCGCTATTGAGACAGCTGAGTTGAGTCCGCCACTGATGACGGGTGCAGATGATTCCAAATTGCCTCGTGCATTGCTTTTTTGTACATTTGGTCATGGCACGCAACCAGGCTGACTGGTCCTGCTGGGCGATACATTGAGGCATGGCCATGAGAGTTTCCGGGTATACCCAGTCGGGGGGACCGCCTAGTGGTGTCAAGGATGAATCTCCATCGTCATATGTAATCTCATCCGGACGTAAGTCTGTTCCTGTTGCCTAGCTTAGTACCACGTAAACTCGGGTTGAATGGAGCGGGAGTTACCTTGAGCCACGTCCTTCGCGGCAACGACCGCCAACAACGCAAAAAATACTGCACGTATCTTCATTTTGGAAAAAGTCCATTCATATGTGGAGAAGATGAGGTTTAAGGAAGCCTGGCTCAGCCTGGTGTTGTTGTCGGTTGCGGGGTTGTGGCGCGTCAGCGCTTAGATTGTGTAACCGTTTTGGATGCATCGCTCGCGAATCGATCCATTCACAAGCCATGAACAACTACTGAGGATACGTTCGCGCTTCAATCAAATGGCTTTTGGCCATATATTAGACAAGTAAATATCACCAGATAATAAGTTTATAGCTCACTCATTTTACTTTGGCCGCATTGCCTCTTTTCATCGATCAGTTTTTGAAAAAGCAAAAATCGTCGTTTTGCTCATATTCTCTGGATGAAAAAACCACTTGGAATGCGTACAAGGACTTTAAATGCTGTATATCTTGTAAACAAGGGAAAGCTTCCATGATAGAGAATCAAACTGGAATTAATCATGCTCTCACAAATTTCTGTTGGCGTAAAAAAGATATAAATATTCATAATGCCTCAAACATCATATAACCAGTTTCCATACATTGTTCCACAGCATCTAAGCTTTTTTTTCGTTACTAATGATCTCAGAGAGATAAACCTGAATGTTAGATGAATTTGATTGGGTGAAAATGTGGATTCCATTTACTAACAATGTCGTGACCAGGAGTTGACTTGACATTAACATACAAAAATATGTTATCTTGAATGTCAGCTTGAGAGCTCTATCATGTCGTCTCGTAATGAAATTAAAATTTATTTCTCAGACGTTGAGATCTCCATGTATTGCTGAGCGACTGCATAGCTCAAAACCACTCTACCACTGGCTATCTAATTGGCGTGGGTTATACGACCTTTTGTTGCCAATGCTTCCGCGCCGTCCGGGTGGAGCCGATCTCTGTCACTAATGGCGCTGACGAAGTACCATCTGCATGTGATGGGTTTCTCTGAGTTGTTCACCTCATATAAATTAAGTTTGTTGATTTTCCTCCTTCTCCACAAGAATATCCAGAGCCACCAAGGCGATTGAGGCCACCAACAATGCCTCTCAAGTAGCTAGCATGTATCCAGAATAGTCAGGCATATCTAGTGTATCCAGCGAAGCCAGCATGTCGGCAAAGTTAGCCGTGTTTCGTGTTTCTTGTGTAGCCAGCGTAGCAACCATACCCGGCGCATGTAATATAGTCAGCGCATCTAGACCACTCGGAGCAGCCAGTAGCCACGATAGATAGCAGTTACTAATGCTGCACCCGTCTTTACCTTCATTCATTTTCTATCCCCAACATGTTCCTTTGGACGAATCAATGACAGGTTTTCCTAGCGGTTCCGAGGTTCATGCGCTCACTAATTACCAATAACACCCAAATAAAGCTGGAGTGGGGCTGGATAAGCCCAGCTCCTTTGTACTAATACTTTTTTCGTGCAACATTCTTCAGCCGTAATGTCTCGCATCACATTCCCTCCTCAACAGTCCCAAAGAAAATAATAATAGCAGTTGAATGGTGCTGAACACTGGTGCAACTTTAGTAGCTGCTGCTCGTTGCTCTGTCTACTTTCTACTACCTACTGTACCTGTTATGTACTATGTCTCCTGAGTCCTGGCTACTTCAACTGCTAGCTACGCCAACTGATCTAGATATGCTGACTGATATGGCTGCTTTGATTCCTGGATATGTTTACTACGCCGGATAACCTGGCTACACTGGCTGCTTGATCCGGGATCGTTACGCGAAAGGCACTAACTATAAAAGGAGAGTCCCAACGTCTTGGCATGAAATGGACGAATAAGAGTGGAGCATCTTACGCCTAAGTGTATCATAGTTTATCCTTCCAGGGGAGCCCTTTGTAAAAAATAACCGCAATATGCAGCTAATGCTGCAACAAAATCGTATTTCGCATTGCTCATCTAGTCCAGCGATGTTTTCCTTTTTTTGCAAACTAAATATATTACGTGGAACTGTTTAGGAAGCTATGAGCGACCATGCAGTTGCCTTAGACCGGCACTCTGCAGCTGGTAGTAGAGACCCCTCAACCCATCGGGCTTGGCGCGTGAAACGAAGTAACATTCCATGCATCCAAAGTTATCAGACTTTCAAGGCTCATGAGACACAACCGAAATTCCAATGAAAAAACGAGGTGAAGCCACAGGCTGGGAGAATATAAATATGTGCGTCTGCACTCACAACAATCTTTCATTTCCATCTCTCATCTGCTATACATTTTCAACACACGTCAAAGAAGACAAACCAAAACCACACGCCCACCAGACACCATGAAGTTTTACGCAAGCCTGCCATTGCTTACTCTCTTGGCTGGAGCCCAAGCCAACACAATTGTGAGATGGTACGGATGTAGTGGCGAGTATCAACAAACCGAAACCACCGGAACTGGATGCACAAACATCAGCGGCTGGAAGAGAGAGAATTTGTGCGGAGTATGGGTGCCACCACCAGGAACTGATCGCTGTGAATTCTATACTACGGGATGCTTGGTTCCAGGAGGCAGCACTTATAGATGCAGCGTTGCATCCGGAAGATGCAACGCAGGGCCCTGGGCTGCCATCGCCGCATACAGGTGTTATACTAGCTAAGCAATACGGTAAGAGACAAAGAGGAGCATAAATTCAGCCTGATTCAGGGCTAACTTATGTAAGGAGACCAGTCCATGGCAGCCCTGAGCTGCCAAACGACCAACAGAACTGTCCAACGTCTTAGGTGTTGGTGACGGAAAATTTCCATTACCTCACTTACAGCGTTTGCTTATTCCAGCAAAATATTCGAGAGATTTTGTTGTATACGGTTGGATCACAACTCTGTCATTCGTTGTTCATGATCAGTAAAATATATAACCACAAAATTGAATCGATTTATCCAATTGATCTCCGCCGGCACCTTCAGCTGGTGAGTTTGGGATGTGAAAGCTTGTTGTTATAAAGTCGCAACTTCACTTGTTTCCGACGAAGCAAGCTAAAGAGATTCGAACGTGCCGTTTTCATATCCCATTGAGTCTGATGTCGTGATCTATGATTGCATGACAATTCTCCCTGTATCATAAATCACCATCTCACTACTTATCTACGAAAATCACTATTGAATCTAAGGAAACAAAGACTCATTCCTGAAACTTGGTATAAGTTATGAGGTGTAAGAACTGATTATTGAATCCCCTTCTTTCAAACTTTGGAAGCTCCTTTTTTGCTTTTAATATCCTTAGCGTGCCGCATTGGGGAATCTGGATACTAAGGGGTCATTTCATCCTTGACATTGACCATGTTCCTCAATGCTTTTGCATTACATGATAGTAATTTTGCTACTAGATAAAGCCAGAGATGACCATGGGATATGTTCATGAGTGAGCGCATGTTGTGGGCACTGAAAGCAGTGGTGAAAGATGACGTCACACCCCGTGTTCACGCGTTTAGCGACGCGTTGACCGATTACCTCGACATACTCCACAGCGATGCTCACCCATGTCATGTCTTCCGATCTCTTTATGCCATCGAGATCTCAGTTTCTTCGCATTAAAGTGGAGTGGCATGGAAATCCCATCCGTCTTATATCTGCAGATGCGATTCATCATGACATCAACCTAAATTCTAATGTGGGTACATGCACACTATGATGGCATTCTACTATCCACATCATCAGTTCAAGGCAACCTCATCTGTAATAAAGTCTCGTTGCTTCAGCACATACGGGCACATCAGGAATTCATTTACATTAGCTTTCTGTGTTTTCGCATCTTCTCTTCTCTTACATACTATCCCAATCTTCCACATCTACATTTCAAGATGCCTCGTATGGTCGCACCTCCACCATCTGGCGAGTTCCAGATTGTCCTTAGCAAGCCTTTCAATGGTGAGTTTCGCCTGATGGATATCTTGGGGAAAAAATGAACAACTGTTAACACATGGTTTCAGGCGCACCAACACACATGATCGAGGTCATTGGCGAACCCAACCGCTCCGCCAGCATCCGCATGTCCAACTACAACGGCAACAGCAAGTCGTCAGAGAAGAAGGGAGACGTACCTCAGTAAGTGAAGAAGAATATCCCACCAATCCTCCAATTACACCAAACTAACACTCACCGTCCGTAGGGATGATGTCCGCGAACTCATGTCTCTAGTCTCGGCACTTCGAGGCTTCCCCTCGCACCCTTCCAAGGACATTTACGGCCTCGACACCAAGGTCGATTTCAACACCTTCGAGATCCAATGGGGCAACCAGGACGACGACGCGGCCATGGCTGGTGGCGAGGTGGCTGGCGAGCAAAAAGACGAGTTTAAGAGGATCGTGGACAGCATTGAGGCGCTCGCAAGGCAATTTGCCAAGCAGGACTCGGCTGTCTAGACGAATGAAGGGGGACTTGCTGGATAGATTACCACCAGCATTAATGATGATAATGACTATACAATGAAATATACGGTCAAAGGTTATGATACTACCTCGTGCAAGTGCTTTGAATGCGTCAGGTGCCACCTTGTGCCAAACCGATTCTTTTTTTGGAAAGGATGGATATTGTGAATTAATTTGAAGATCTCCCTTCCATGTATGATGGCCTTTTGTAGAAAGAGTATTAGAGAATGATCCAACATTAAACCGTGGGCGCTAACGATGTTCACCATGCATGCAAACTGGGTGTAAATTTATTCCAGGGAAACACGAACCACATAACTGGTGCTTGAGAGTATGGCTTGATAATCAAATTAAAGTTATCATTCCCATCACAATACATATCATTATCTCTGGCTACCCTAAATCTTGTATACAATGTCACCAGAGAACATGACCTTGTTTCGCTCACTAAGCACTTCAAGCGCCTTCACCGCTTCGCCTTTTCCGAACGGCTCTCTTCCGCTGCCACCTCCTAGTCTCGCGTTCACGGCAGCAATCAAAGGCTCCAAATCTGCAGCGTCATTGGCGAATAACGGACCATCGATGAGCTGACCCAAAGTCGTCTGGAAAACTTGGAGACGTGTAGGCGTGATCTCCTCTGCTTCTTGGGATTCATTTTGTTGAGACTCATCTTGGCTAACAAGAAGCTGAGACGCAGGTACAGAGGAAGCAACACTGAATTGTGATGAGGAGCCGGCTTGGGGCGTTTGTGTGCGGTTGGCGGCGCGTCGTGTCCTTGGTGTGACATTGTAGAGATCTTCATTCGCTTCCTCATCGTCTTCCTCTGCATCATCTTGAGCAGCGGGTGTACGTGTTGCGCCTGTCCGTTGGCTTCTAGTCGAGCGTGCGCCTGCCCGTTGAGACTGTGTAGCCTCTGCTTCATCGCCGTCTTCGTCATCATCATCTGACGACTCTCCGTCTGTGGACATGGCGTCTGTATCGCGCGCTGTGCGTCTTCGCTTGCGACGGTCATCCTCGACGACTTCTTTGAAGAGGGCAAATCGCAGAATTTGTTCTGCGACATCGGCATCTTTTCTCTCGACTCGTTTCGACAGACGTGCTTTTGCGTGGGCGGTCGAAAGACGAATCAGTGTCTCAAGGGTACGTGCAGTGATGGGGGAAGTACGGCGGGTGCCTGCATCGAGCTCGTCGTTGCGCAGCGCAGAATAGACGCTCACAATGTGGTCTGCAGCACCCTTGGTAAGGATTGGCTTCTCACGCTTGGCGTACTGGATGTACTTCTTGATGAACGGAATACTCAGCACTTCGGTCCTCCGTGAGGCGCCCCGTCCGAAAGTGATGGTCATTCCAGAGTGCAGCATGGGGTTGAACTTTTCATAAACTTCCGTTGGGCGGTTAGCATCGTTTTCAGTCTCGAGGCCAACACCGAGAAGCTGAGCACCCTCCTCCCGAACAGGCGCGCCCTCTTCGGTGCCAGGCTGGCGATAACGATGCATACGAAGGACGTGCTCAGACACCTGTCTGTCGCGCGCGTCTTCAATGTCGTCTGTGACAACAAACAGCAAATCAAAACGCGAAAGGAGAGAGTCTGGCAGGGCAATGTTGCGGTGCGGGTCCTTGTGAATATCATACTGTCCAAATATAGGGTTGGCGGCAGCGACCACGCTGCAGCGAGCGTTGAGCGATGTGTGAATACCAGCTTTGGCAATGGTAACAGTCTGCTGTTCCATGACTTCGTGAATGGCAACCCGGTCGACATCAGACATCTTGTCGAATTCATCGATACAGACAACACCACGATCGGCAAGAACCATAGCACCAGCCTCCAGTCGTCGCTCGCCTGTTTCCTTGTCCGATGTAACAGCAGCTGTAAGACCAACACCAGAAGAGCCACGACCAGTTGTGGCGATAGCAAGGGGAGCTGTGTTCAAGACGAACCGGAGAAGCTGCGACTTGGCCGTAGACGGGTCACCCACCATCAGAATGTTGATGTCTCCTCTCAGATGGGTACCGTTTTCAAGGTTCTTCTCCTGTCCTCCTAGAAGCAAAAGCAATATGGCCTTCTTGATATAGTCATGTCCGTAAATAGACGGAGCGAGTGATTGCGAGAGAAGGTCAAACACACGCCTGTTCTTTGCAATCTTGTTGATATTGCGGATGTCAGTGTCAGTGATGTTGACCTCAGCGATGCCTCCGCCTGACTTGGAGGACAAAAGGATAATGTTGTTGGCGAGGATGAGCGTACGGAAAGTCGAACTACCTGCTCCAGCATTGCGGTTACCAAGTGACCGATAGATACCAACCAGCTGGATGCGGTCGCCGGGCTTGACACGGTCTACAAGGTCGTCGTCTAGGATTACATCGACAGATCGTGGCAGCTGTCCAGCAGGGGCACGCTCGGGCATCTCTTGGATGGATATGGTCTGGTGGTCGCGGTAAATGCAGTAGCCATACTCCGTAATCAGCGCATTGCCCTCATCGTCCTCAGTGGGGTATACACTCGTGCTCGCCGCGCCCGTCGTCATGGTCTGGTCTCTATACTCTCTTGCGTGGAACTTGTGCTTTGCTTCATTATAGTGCACACTCTTTACCACCTTTGGACGCACGAGCGATGTTTTCGTAACAATGCCTTCGAGGGAAACCATGTGGTTCAGCTGGTTGGATCCCAGCGTGCGCGGGTTGCAGGAGAACTCGCCAAAGCTGCCAATGTATGCACAATAGTAGACGACATCCTCGCTGGTTTCCGACTTTGGTCGATCTGTAAAAGTGCGGATGACGTCTTTCAGGGCGCGGTCAAAGGCTTCTGTGAATTCAAAGGGCTGGTTGAGGAGGCCGTCGGCGAGTTCGCGATTGTGCGAGCGAATTTCGTCTATGCTAACCTAGCTAGTGTTAACATGCCAACTTCCTGGCTCTGGGTATTGCTCTACTCACAGTGAGTCTCCGTTGTCCCCTATTTAACATGACCAGAATGTCTGGTCGGTAGCTGGAGCGGTCAGCGCCCGTAAACCTGGGGAACGAGCAATTGGGGCATACCTTCGCCTGGATACATCATCTGTACCAATATCAGCAATCATTCCGCAATCGGACCCTGTCCAGCGTACCTGGGTCAAGAAATTCCTGCGCAAGTCGCACGCGCTGGCGCACCTCTTCGTCTCTGATCACCTCGGCCATCTTGTTTGTTGTATTTCAGAGATCAGGCCGGTTTCGCAATAGGAAGCACGCAAAATGAATGAAACGAGAACACGGCGCAAATCAAGGCAGAGTGTCTCCGGTTGCGGATATCTTGGATCTCTGTTGTTTGTGCTGTTACCCCGGTGAAGTTACGAGGGGCAGATTCAGCCAGGGCCAGCGCGATCGCGTCTGCGCTAGTCCGTTTCCGTCAGACGTGTCTCCTCCCATTAATTCTCCTCTTCCAGTCTAGTCTACCACTCCATTATCTCATCTCACATCCTCAGAGGCCACCTACAGCTCATTGTAGTGGTTGGTGCGACGCGTTTCCCGTCGCCCATCAGCCTATTGAAACCAGTACAGATGCACTACAGTTACTCTTGCAAGCCAACTTTAATACTCATGCGCCAGTACTCCAACTGAACAACACCGTTTTCTTTCCCTCCCGCCTACCCACCATTCTCAGTTTGCCGTATTAATATCCAGTCATGGAAACTGTCTCTTCCCTCTCTTTGATCTGCGGGTGAGAAATATCATGTATCCGGATGATAACCGAGGATATGGCTGCAGCTTAGCCACCACCACTCGATCTGACTCGGAGTCTTGCGTACAGATAAGTGGCAGCTAAACACCAATTAGCTAGCCCCGCCGGCACCATTGGCACCCTGTCAAGGAACTGACGTAATCGTCCATGCGGCATGCAAAACTGCTCATATTGTATCCAACCCCTCTGTTGAATGTCGCTGACCCCCTGGTTTATTATCAACACAATGGCACCCCGCGTATTTCTCATCACTGGCTGCTCGACCGGTTTCGGTGAAGAGCTCGTCAAGATCGTCCTTCAGAAGGGTGATTACGTCGTCGCTACTGCACGTAACTCTTCCAAGTTGTCTTTTGAAAATGCCAATGACACCAACAGTCTGCTCGTCGATCTTGATGTAACGAAAAAGGAATCAATTGACAAGGCCTTCGACGCCGCAATTGACAAGTTCAAGCGCATCGATGTAGTCGTCAACAATGCAGGATATGGATTGAAAGGTCCATTTGAAACATTTTCAGAGAATCAGATTCGGCAGCAGATGGAGATTAACTTCTTCGGCCTACTTGACGTGACGAGAAAGGCGATGGAGACCATGCGCGACTTGAAGACTGGAGGAGTCATCCAGCAAGTCACCTCCATTGGCGGCCAGATTGGTAAGTGTAATTATACCTGCTGCATAATTGAGGCTACGGCTGATATGTCATAGGCGTTCCCACCTTTTCCATCTACTGTGCTAGCAAATGGGCGGTCGAGGGCTTTACCGAGGCCATCTCCAAGGAAGTGAAGCCCGAGTGGGGCATTAAATTTACATGCATAGAACCTGGGTAAGTCCCTTGTGCATAGAATGCTTGTGGAACACAAGCTGACTCGGTGTCTTCAACTCCGCAGTGGCTTTCGAACCGACTGGTCTGGCCGCAGCATGGACTTTGGTGAAATCTCTCATCCGGCCTACGCCCATGTTGACGCGAGGAAGCTGGCCCAAGAACGCCATGGTAACCAGCCTGGAGGTGAGTTTTCGAGACGCATTCAGTCTTAGTTACGAGCTCACAAAGTTCTGCAGACCCGGCAAAAGCCGCCAAGGTCTTCTATGATCTAGCAGTCATGGACGATCCACCCATGCGCTGCGTTGTCGGTACTGATGCGTACAGTATGATCAGCAAGAAGGTGGAGACGTATAGCGAAAATATCAAGACGTTTGACAAGTGGAGCAACAGCACCGACGTCGACGGTTACAAGGCGCCAAGTTGATTCCCGAAGACGAATTGACAAGGGAAAGCGCGATATCTCGGTGCGGACACCGAATATGTTACGCTCAAGTACCACTGGCACTAGATGAAAAGAACTATCCAACAAATTTCATCACATCTTCTAGTCTTACGACAGTCTCGGCCTGTGTTCAACACTGATTTTGCAACAGCTAGAGCCAACCTCATATCTTGGAGGAGCGGCAAGGGGCCATGATACGCCCACGAATCGCAGGTTCTCCCATTTTGGTGACGTGAGACCCAAATGTAGTTCCTTGAATGCGGAGTGGCTGACGGTTGGTCGCACATGTACAACGCAGTGGCTTTCGCCACGTTGAGCCCGGTCATGAGGGTCGTCGATACGCAAACAGAGCAAATCATAGACGAACAACAGTGCTATCACTACCAGTACTTGCGAGCTGACTTTCATCCTAACCGCGGATCGGAGCCAACAGAGCGTATCACCTCGCTTCTTGGTCAACCGGATGCAGTAACATTCGTTCATATCGATTTGTGCGACGTCCCACGGAAAGCTTCAGGGCAATTCCAGACCACCAGATACTACGCACGTGGCAATTATCATGTAGCCGGTGCAGGGATAAGCCCCAAAGATATTTACTGATATCACCAGGACAATTCGAGTGCCCGAGGCGCCAATTGCATCGTGCAATCGTTGAAGTGAGGGCACTTCAGACATCAGGGCGCGCAGGTGACCATGCAGAATCTGCGCTCTCTTGTAAAACACTTTGCAGTAATTGAAAGAGGCATGACGTCGACAATATTGCACGACTCTTCGATGCGCCCAACCGAGATCGATTTTTATCGCAAGTTCAGCTCAATTTGCTTCCATGACCTCCCCGCATACCGTATGAGACTAGTTTTGAAAGGTTATTGAGTGTCTTCTGACTTCTTCTCAACCAAAGTATACCAGATAGCTGAAAAATATGGAGGTTTTGAGTGTGGAGAGTCTTGGAACATGCGAAGGCTAGCCCAGAGATTCGCACAAGACTATGCCCAGTCGATATGCTTGCTCATCGTACAAGCCTCACAGCCAACTTCAGTGACGAGAAACAAACATGCCATAACAGTATTCACCGCTGTTTACATGGCGGAATCCGATTACAGACCTCATCGTTAGCGGTCAGCTGTGACCGCAAACGAAGAAAACCCATCCTAACCACGATCGTTGACGTGTTCCTCTCACTGCTTTGATATAAACTCCGTTAGATTTCTCGCACCTTCAGAATCATCAAAGGTTTTGGGACTATGATTTGGGATTCGAGTCTTGCAAGATTTTCCACCACTCTGCTCAGCGCTTTGTTTATCACTAGCGCTAGCTTTGTGCCATTCATTATCATCAAGAGCGCAGTTGCAAGTCCGCTCTCAACGCCGGAGTCAACACCATACGCCAGGCCGGAACCACTTGCTCCTCGAAATTCACAAGCAGGCTCCCTATTTACGGACGGGCTCTATCCCGATCCTGAACCATGTCGCGGAAATTGTTCTTGGATTCATGATCCTAGTATCTGGTACGAAGATGGAACATACTGGCGTTTCTCAACTAGTGGCAACATTGCCATTGCCACAGCACCTTCGCTAGGGGGACCTTGGCGCTATCAAGGAGCTTTATTGCATAATGGCACTGATATATATGTGAGCGACGGACAGGACATCTGGGTATGTCCAACCTATCAGTACTTGACACAAGTTCGATATTTAGGGACCTCTCTCACCACCACATCTAGGCCCCATCAGTGATCAAACGAGGCAATACATACTACTGCCACTACTCAGTCTCCGAGATTGGGTTTCAGAACTCGTCCATTGGTGTCGCCACCTCACACTCACTCTCGCCGGGTAGTTGGAACGACCACGGCAGCATCGGCCTCCCGCTCTCTGACAAATACAATCTCATCGACCCCTTTGTTTACCAAGAATCACAGTCAAGTCCCATATACTTCACGTTTGGTTCCTATTGGCATGGTGTGTTCCAAGCAGAGCTCGAACCACATGACGACATGAAGGCATTTGGTGGCTGGGCTTTCCAGAATAACCGCATTAACAATATTGTTCGTAACGGCACAGCGGGCGCGTTGGTAGCCGAAGGCGCGATAATGTACAAGGAGAAGGACTTTTATTACTTATTTTACAGTGTCGGATTTTGTTGCCGCACGCCAGAGACTGGCCTTCCTCCCGACGACCAAGTCTACCGAGTTGTCCTCTGCCGGTCTTCGTCGCCTAAAGGCCCATTTTACGACCGTGACGGCAAAAGCTGTCTGGAAGAAGATGGGGGAACGACGATTCTTGCTAGTCATGGAGACGTATATGCACCAGGCGGGCAGGGTGTCATGGTGCACCCGGAGAACGGCAGAACGGTCATGTATTATCACTATGGTAAGGCGCAACAGAGATTTGGATATTGGCCGTATCATTGCTGACTGCCCTGTTAGTCCGCCCAAGTGTCGGATACGAAGCTCAAGACTTTTTCTTTGGATACAACTATCTCGACTGGGAGAATGGATGGCCAGTCGTTGTAGGTGCCTGAGGAAGACATGTTACAGGCTGATTGTCCAAGATGCGAATGTCTTCAAGTGAGGCATTGCAAGATGGATGGCAATTACATGCTTCTTTTGGCTGTTTCATGTATCTGGTTCTTGCAAGCAACTTGGTTATCGTTCCTTGGTGTCAAGAGCAGTGGGCCCCAATGCAGGTGGTTTCGGTTAGCGGGTCTCTAGAGAGGATTTGCTCTTTTATTGCGTATACGGGCTAGCCGAAGGCGTTCGGCGGCTTTACAATCCAAGATGGTGAAAAGGCTTACATGGATGTTATTTTTATCCGTTTTTTGCTCGTCATATAGTGATGCATGTTCCTCCGTACTCGTAAGCTGGGCAAGGATCTGAATCATGTTGGGAAGCGCCATGGTCGAACGGTCTTGAGCTTCCTGCAATGCTTTTCTGAGCAGCGATACCGTTGTACAAGCGAAACGTTAATGAAAAATGGTTGCCGTGATTGGTCTTGATGGCGTTTGTGGTAACTTTAGGCAAGCAATGGCTGGGGGAAAGGCGGTCATAGTGCAGCGCAATAGGCCTAGCGAGCGGTGACGTCATTTGCGTTGCCCGCTCTTGCCGGCCGGAAGATGGCACCATCCTAATACTGTGTGCCTGCATGCCAGATGCGGAAAAACAATGATGATTACAGGTTTATTCACCCCTGCGTGCCAGTGCAAAGCCTGCGCCTACAATTGACGCCTGCTCCACCGCCTCTGCCACACGCCTCACTCCTCAGCCTCTTCTCCTTTCCAAGCCACCAAACTACCACTGACTACTGCTACTTGTACTCGACACGATTGTTGATTGCTGATTGCTGCGCACGACCAGCATCATGTCAAAGGAAAAGGGTCTTAAGAAGATCCTCCATCCTTTCGACCACCGCGTCTCGGAGAAGGTTGAGGAGATTGAACAGAAACTCGAGCACACCAAGCTGAGAGGTGCGCATATCAAGGCTGTGCACCTCAAGCACAAGGTCGGAAAGTTTACCAATCTCTTCAATTCCAACCACCGCCATGACGAGGAGCATGAGAAAGAGACGGACGCTAAGAGGAGCAAGATTGCCGAGAGCCACCGCTTTCACAGCTTCGCACCTGAGAGAGACGGCAATCTGGTGAAATGGTACGTCGATGGCCGAGACTACTTCTGGGCTGTTTCCGAGGCCTTGGAGAAGGCACAGGAGACCATCTACATTGCAGACTGGTGGCTCAGCCCAGAGCTGTTCCTGAGGCGACCCCCTTTCTACAACCAGGAGTACAGGCTGGACCAAGTGCTCAAGCGACGCGCCCAGGCTGGCGTCAAGATTTACATTTCTGTGTACAAGGAGGTAAGCACAACCATGGCCGCCGGACCTTCAATTACTCACACATCATGTAGGTTTCTGCTGCTCTCACCTGCAATAGTCAGCATACCAAGAGGGCACTCATGGGCCTGATCAAGGAGGGCGAGCCTGGCTATGGAAACATCAAGGTAATGCGCCACCCTGACCACAACGTCTTTGAAAACGCCTCGGACATGACCTTCTACTGGGCCCATCACGAGAAGTTTATTGTCATTGATTACGCTATGGCCTTCATTGGTGGGCTGGATCTGTGCTACGGCCGGTGGGATGAGAAGCAACACCCACTTTCTGACGCGCACCCCTCTGGCGTGCAGAACCAAATTTTCCCTGGCCAAGACTACAACAACAACCGCATCATGGATTTCCAAAGTGTCGATGACTGGAAATCGAATAAGCTGGACAAACTGGACTATGGCCGCATGCCGTGGCACGACGTCGCCATGGGAATCATAGGTCCGGCGATCTACGACATTGCCGAGCACTTTGTCCTGCGATGGAATTTTGTGAAACGTGAAAAGTACAAGCGTGACGAACGATATGACTGGCTCACTATGGAAGGACGCGAAGGCGCTGATGAAGATCTCATTGGAGTTCAGCGACCCAAGTTTCCTGTCGGCGACTATATACACCACCCCATCACACAGCTGAGCAGCAAGAATCTCGATAACCGTGGTACTGTGCACGCACAGCTTGTCAGGAGCAGCGGAGACTGGAGCATGGGCATCGAGCCTCATGAACAGAGCATTCAAAATGCCTATTGCGAGGTCATCCGCAACGCCCAGCATTTTGTATACATTGAGAACCAATTCTTCATCACCGCGACGGGCAAACATGACGAGAGCCCAGTTCATAACCAGATTGGAGCTGCCATTGTAGATGCCATTGTCAGGGCTGCCAAGGAAGAACGCAACTTCAGGATCATTATTCTCATCCCAGCCATTCCTGGTTTTGCGGGAGATCTACGCGACCAGGCTGCGGCTGGGACACGAGCCATCATGGACTACCAATTCAAGAGCATATGTAGAGGCGACGAAAGCATCTACGGCAAGGTCAGGGCTGCTGGCGTAGACCCCGAAAAGTACATTTTCTTTTTCAATCTCCGGTCGTATGATCGCATCAATGTCACACCGCGGATTAAGGAACTCGAAAAGAAGTCTGGCATGTCCTACATGGAGATGGAGAGTGCCGAAATTGACGAGCTCGAAGCGTCGCCTGAAGAAGGCGGAGCGGAGAAACGGCGAATAGCTGCTGAGATGAGGAAGAAGTACATGGACGAGACGGACGACCTTGGAAAAGGCGACCAGGGCGGTGTCATTGATCCGGATTCCATTGCCGACGACGCCATGCTTACTGAGAAAAAGCCTAGCGATGAAGCGTGGGAGGGCGAGCCTGACGACGAGAAGAAGTACTTTTCCAGGAAGAGCTCTATATTCATGCCAAGCTCTGTATCGTTGATGACAGGATTGTTATCTGCGGCTCTTCCAACATCAACGATCGCTCTCAGTTGGGCTTCCACGATTCTGAGCTTTCTGTTGTTCTGCAAGACACGGATGAGATTGATATTCAGCTGGACGGAAAGCCATTCAAAGCAGCTCGTCTGGCGCACGAACTGCGTAGTAATCTGTGGCGCGAGCATCTTGGTCTTCTCCCACCGCAAAGCCTCAATGCCAGCGATGATCCGAATGCACAACCACCAGGCGAAAACTCACGGAATGACACCATGCCCGGGCCCGAAGCGGACTTTGTCTCCGACGCGCTGTCCCCGAAACTGTGGGACGAGTGGTGCAAACGTGCCACGACCAACACGGAGGTGTTTAGAGATCTGTTCCACGCGGACCCTGACGACAACATCCTCACGTTTGACGACTATGACTCGTTCACACCGAACCCCAAGTCTGACAAGCAGCACAAGCAGGGTCACCTGTATGACTTGGACCGGCCCGTGCAAGAGGTCAGGAAGGAGTTGGATCGCATCAAGGGCCATTTGGTGTGGATGCAGTTGAAGTTTTTGGAGAATGCGGATATGGCTGAGCGGGGGTTGCAGGTCAACTCCTTCACCGAGAGTGTGTACACTTGATATGTGAATTTTTTTATCCTTGGATTGTCGTGCAGTGAGTAGTCCGTCTATTTTACTGCGGGACCGGTTGAAGGGGCTGTGTATGGTTGGTGGTGTACTCCCTACGTTTATGATTTCCCATGATTCCGTTTGTTCCTTAAACGACTAATTGTTACGATTACGAAGTTTCTGAAATCAAATTTTTTTTACGCGGAGCCAAGAGTCCTCAAGTGGATAAATAGTCCAAGTGTCCGTGGTGTGCGGACTTCCGGGCATGCTTATTTGCTGAGCTGATGTCTGCTCCGAGGATGACCCTGACGTATGTACGTTCTGACGCTAAGTTTGACTTGGCAAACTACATGCACGACGACAATGTTGGAGACAGAACAAAATACGTGTATATGTGGGACGATCACGGAGAAACAGCATTCCATGGAGATGTATTGATATGACTGCAGAAATAGACTTTTGGGTATCATAGAAATAAACTAGCCGAAAATGAGCCAAGGGGGAGCCTCTACAACATCAGAATGAGGCTTTCCGCTGGAGAAAGTGATGGAGAAGATAAACTTGGCCAACAACTCTTTGTTGTATGCTGAGTCATGTCATGTTTCCTTTTCTTTTCCTTTTGCTTTGGTTTTTTGCCGTTTCCATTGACAGCAGCTGTGTTGCTAATGGCTCTTTTGCGGCGAGCGCTAGAGGTGGAAGAAGGCGTGTCCTCTCTTGAGCCCTCGCCCATCTCTTCGGGTAAGAACTTTCCACTGCCTGTAGCTTCTCGAACTAGTGACGTGTAGAGTTGTTGAACAGCAAGCTGAGCTGTGCTTGAATCCTGTGATGGCGAGCCTAGATCTGAATAGGAAGTGTCTGGGAGAGTGTCTGGAGCGACAATCTTCAGACGCTCAGTTCCTATTTGAAAACTGCTGCAGGATATACGGGATATCTGGACTTTGGGATGGGACAGGTCAAGGGCAAGATGGTGATTCAGATATCTGGACAGAGCGGTTGTGAAAGGCTTGCTGTTCGTCTCTTTCATCAACTTGCCCCGTTGAACAAAGCCAGCGACGTCGTCGGTCGCTATGGTGATTTCAACATGCTTAAGCAGATTCGTGGCAGTTGGAAACGTGAGCTGAACATGCAGCTGTTTGATGGCCTCGTGGATGGAAATGGTGGAGCCGGGTGCTGTGAGATGGCTAAAGAAAGTCTCCAGAGAGGAGGTGATGAAGGGCGACGAAAGCCTCAATGGGGCCACATGGGCATCGAACGTGGTTCGCAGGTAGTTCAGGAAGATGTCGCGGATGGGCGCGGGCATCTTCACCAGCAAAAGAGGGAGTGAGGTGAAGCCATTGGGTGAGGTAGTGGCATCGGGATCCCGCAGAAGGAGCGCATTGTACATGTTTTTTTCATACTCGAGGCTCACGTGGATGCCGCGGGCTCGCTCTGGGGTCACGTCTGGAGCGACTCGGGGTGCACCGGGGTCTTCGGACTGAAGGCGGCGGTCAATCCAGGCGTCTTCGTCGCCAAGCACCTCACAGCGGCACTCTTCGAGTGGGCCCAGCTTTGCCGCCTCATCCGCGCTGGCAAAATCGACCTGGACACCACGGACGTTGTCGCCCTTGAGCTGCTCTTTGAGGCGCTTGGCATGGGCGCGCAGGGCCTGGTCGACGAGCAGGGGCGTGTCGCCATGGTGCAGCGGAGACAGACGGTACAGGTTGTAGGTCCTGTTGAGCAGTGGGTAGGGGGGGACATAGGCCATGATGTCAGCTGTCCTCAGCCGGCCTCACGGCGCGTCGGTGGGAGTGACTATGGATGTATGGTACTATGGTGACGGTGAGAGGAGCCCGTAAACAGCAGATGCGTCGACACGGGCACGGACACATGGACAAGTGAGCATGGCGTGGGGGGCGCTGGGGGTGGATGACGGTGTTGTGTGATTGTGTTTGTTTGGTTGGTGTACATGGCTTGATGTTTGCTAATGGCGCTGTGAAGTAGGTGTGGCTGGTGCTGCCAAGGCGGGCTAATGACTAATGTGGCTGGTGCGGGTGTGGCGCGCCCTCCGCGCGCCCAGCCGACCAGCAGGGAGCCCCGCTGTTTGGTGCCGTCTCGAAACTTCTGTGTGGTTCCTTGGACGCAAGCCCGGCATTCTTGTTAGGTCATACCAGCGCATTATTCAAATTTTGAATTTTTGCGGCGGGTGCCTGTCTATCCCCCGCCACTACTTCAACGACACTCGTGTTCCTGCCCGATAAATCTTCGTTGCAGAATATACCCCATATACCCTTTTTTTACCCCTCCATACACTTTCTCTCCCACTCACTCACATTTTCTCTCCCACCCGCATATACCCCGCCATCAGACTTCAACCATGTCTGTAGTAGGAGTCGACTTGGGTACGCTCAACAGCGTTATTGCTGTTGCGCGGAATCGTGGTGTCGACGTTGTAAGTGCTGCCCAATACACATGTACACACTCACCCACTACCCTCATTCACGCATACTCTTGTTCCCCTTATCTGGCACAGGCTGACTCACTATCCAGATCGCAAATGAGGTTTCCAACCGCGCGACCCCGTAAGTAACACGCAAAGGATTGCCACTCAGAAAAAAAAACCACGCAACAGTCCGCTGACCATGATCCAGATCACTAGTAGGCTTCGGCCCCAAGAGCAGATACATTGGAGAGATGGCCAAGAACCAAGAAATCTCCAACCTCAAGAACACCGTTTCGTCCTTCGTCCGCCTCGCCGGCCGCAGCCTCCAAGACCCAGATGTTCAGATTGAGCAAGAATTCGTCTCTGCTCAGCTCGTCGATATCGATGGCCAGGTGGGCGCTGAGGTTAGCTACCTGGGCAAGAAGGAGCGTTTCACCGCTACCCAGATCACCGCTATGCACCTCACAAAAATGCGGGCCACAGCCTCTGCCGAGCTCAAGCTGCCCGTAAACGACATCGTTCTCAGCTGCCCCGTGTGGTACACCGACTCTCAGCGCCGCGCCATCCTCGACGCCGCAGAGATTGCCGGCCTCAAGTGCCTGAGGCTCATCAACGATAACACCGCAGTCGCCCTCGGCTGGGGTATCCCAAAGCTCGACCTGCCTGGCCCAGAGGAGAAGCCACGGAGGGTCGTCTTTGTCAACATTGGTCACAGCAACTACACGGCCACTGTTGTTGAGTTCAGGAAAGGCGAGTTGGCTGTCAAGTCCAGCGCTTGGGACCGACACTTTGGCGGCCGCTACATCGACAAGGCCCTTGTCGAGCACTTTGCCAAGGAGTTCAAGGAAAAGTACAAGATTGATGTCATGGAGAATGGCAAGGCACGCTTCCGTCTGGCTGCCGGTGTTGAGAAGCTCAAGAAGGTTCTCTCTGCCAACAACATGGCGCCCATCAACGTCGAGTCCATCATGAACGATGTCGATGTGCGTGGTATGCTCAAGCGCGAGGAACTCGAGGAGCTGATCAAGCCCCTCCTCGAGCGTGCTACTGTGCCGCTTCAGCAGGCTCTGGCTGAGGCCAAGCTCACAGTGGAAGACATCGACACCATTGAGATGGTCGGTGGATGCACTCGTGTCCCTGCAATCAAGGCCGCCATCCAGGACTTCTTCGGCAAGCCTCTTTCCTTCACCCTCAACCAGGACGAGGCTGTCGCTCGTGGATGTGCCTTCTCCTGCGCCATCCTCTCGCCAGTCTTCCGTGTCCGTGACTTTGCCGTCCACGACATGGTCAACTACCCCATTGAATTCACATGGGAAAAGTCCGAGGACATCCCCGACGAGGACACCAGCCTCACTGTTTTCAACAAGGGTAACGTCATGCCATCGACCAAGATTCTCACCTTCTACCGAAAGCATCCCTTCGATTTGGAGGCTAGGTATGCCAAGCCTGAACAACTGCCCGGAAAGATGAACCCCTGGATCGGCCGCTTCTCCGTCAAGGGCGTCAAGGAAGACCCCAAGGGCGACTTCATGATTTGCAAGCTCAAGGCTCGCCTCAACGTGCATGGCGTGCTCAACGTCGAGTCTGGATACTATGTCGAGGAAACCGAGGTTGAGGAACCCATTCCTGAAGAGAAGAAAGAGGGTGATGTATGTTTTCCCAAATTTCCTAATGATCCCATGTCTAGCGAGCAACGCCCAGCAGAGCCTGCCGCGAAACGATACAAGCTCAGCGACAATCCTGTAGTAGCGCGTCCTTGTGTTTCTGCGCCCGAGACGAATGTACTAACAAACAATGCGCAGGCAATGGACGTCGACAAGGATGCTCCCCCAGAGCCACCTAAGATGCGCAAGGTCAAGAAGCAGCTCCGCAAGGGAGACTTGCCTCTCTCCGCAGGCACTGCTTCGCTTGACGAGACGGCCAAGCAGGCAGCAGCCGAGCGTGAGAACGCCATGATCATGGAGGACAAGCTTGTCGCCGACACCGAGAACGAAAAGAACAACCTCGAGAGCTTCATCTACGAGCTCAAGGACAAGATCCTCGACGTCTACGCCGAGTTTGCTAGCGACGACGAGAAGGCCAGGCTCAACGCCAAGCTCGAGACCATTGAGGTAAGCCCCAGGATTCGCTCAGGAGCGTATATGATAATTAATGCTGACACTCGATTTTAGGAATGGCTGTACGATGAGGGTGATGACGCGTCCAAGGCGCAATACGTCTCCAAGAAGGAGGATATTCGCTCCATTGCTGGCCCCATCATCCAGCGTTACAATGACAAGATTGAGGGTGAGAGACAAGCCGCCATGGAGAAGCAACAAAAGGAGCACGCCGCCAAGCAGGCCGAGCTTGAGCGTGCAAAGCGGGAAGCCGAGGCCAAGAAGCAGGCTGAGGCACCCGCCGACGACACAAAGGATACCGACATGGCTGACGCCGAGGGCCAAAAGGCTGACGGCGCTGAGGAGGCTTCTTAGAGAGGAGATGTACGCAGGCGTATGGGCAAATGGAAAAAAAGCATTTGGACGGCGTAGTATATATAGCAGGCTACGTTTCGGGATGAGGGAAAGTATGGTTTGAACTTGTTCCTTTTGTTTTCTATGATGAGATCATGGTAATGCGGTGCTTACGATAGAACAGTCCATAGATGAACGATCATGAGATTTGATGTCTGTGACGTTTTAGATTTATTTTTTCATGGATTGTGTTGGGTTTTTCTTGTCTTGGTCTTGAGTAATCTTTTTATATTTTTTGAAGAAAGCCATGCTGTTGTCAGGCGTGCCATTCTCCACATTTCGACCAAGATGAGCTGATAATCAATAGCAAGCGAATACGATGACCCATCATATCTGTACCTGATTGTCGAGTTCTTGTTGGTTTGCATAGTCTGCACCGACCAATCCTTTTCTTAATATTTTTTTTCAGTGAACTAGTAATCGCATAAACAAGGGTGATGTTAGAACAGCCAAGCACCTCAATGCACCAACGACCGACAGCGCATGCCATAAGTAGTGGACGATCAGGAAGAAAATCGCGAGGTGGGTGTGGAACCTGCAAGTATGTGTTTTTGTTTAAATGTTTTTTCTTTTTCCTTTGATTGTACCTAATCTTTGCCTATTTCTTGATAGAATCGAAGCCGAGCTATGCAACATACAAGCAGCTGATAGGGAAGCAGAGCGCGGCGAGTGAAATGTGACGAAACAAAACCAGTCTGTTCTCGTTGTCTTACCACAGGCCGGACTTGCGACGGCTACGGCGTCTTAGGAGGAGGAGGAAACACGTATCTTGAACGATATGGACGCCTTGCCCAATCAACCCAACCTCTTTCATGTGTTCCATTGTCAAAGCCGCTGGCGAGATCGTTTTTACCAGAAGAACTACGATACATCCGGCTCTACAAACAGCATGCATCCTGGACATCATCAGGCTGGTTTGGGTACCCCTTCTGGCACGCGACGGTCCTCCCCGCCCTCGTCTCCGAACCGGCCATCCTGCATGCCGTGGTGGCGCTGAGCGCCGCACATCCGTGGGATCTATACCCTAAACAGAACCCCGATGGAAGAGACAGATTCATAGTAAAACAGTACAGTAAAGCGATTTGCGCGCTGCAGCCACTGTCGTCGAGGTATGGAGACAGCAAGGATATAGCCGTGGTGCTCGTGACGTGCATGTTATTTACGTTTTTGGAGTACTCACGAGGAAGATATGAGGTTGCGGAGACTCACCTAGAGAACGGAATACGATTGCTTGGGGAGGGTGTGCCTGGCATCGAAAAAGGCATTGTGAGAAGCTTTGTAGCACTCGTGACGCAGAGGAGTCTATTTGCAACTCATGACGACGACGACATCAACAACACCGACTTTGTTCTTTTTCTCAACCCGAAGAAAGATGTGCTTCTCCCGGGCTCAACTTTTGATAGTCCAGAAGATGCAAAGTACGCTCTAGACATCATACTACGTCGCGTTACACGTGCGGAGCAACTCGTCCAACAGCGCAGGACTCACAGTCTCTCGCTGGAACACGAACAAGGCGAGCTCAACAGCCTCCTCTCGTCCTGGCACACAATCTATCTACGCACGATTTCCCGAATCAAAGCCTCCCCCACCACTCCCGACTCCCTCGCTTTCGGCACACATTCTGCAGCGTCCACATCGCGCGAAACCATGTCCTACACTCTCCTCCTCCTCTACCACACCCTCTCGCTAATCAAACTGTCTGCCCTGCTTTCCCCCTCTGAGGCTATCTACCGCACCCAAACCCCCTTGTTCCTCCGCATCATCTCGTGCGCAGCCCAATTATACACTGCGTATAGCCTTGCAGCGGCCATACCGCAAAACGTCAATCTACATGATTCCGTCAGCGAATCCGGCTTCATTGCGCCGTTGTATTACACGGGCCTGAAATGTCGTGTTGGGCGTGTGCGGCGCTATGTCTACAAGTATCTGAGGGTGATTCCGCATAAAGAGTGTGGTTGGGATAGTATTTTGGCGGCCAATGTGCTGAGGCGGGTTATGCGCTTGGAGGAAGGAAAACAAGAAAATCGAGGCGAAGAGGAGGGAGAGGAGGAGATTGATTTGAGTGAGGTTCCTGTTTTGGACAAGGCAGAAGAGGAGCAGCTGGGCAAGCAGGATGTGCGGGCTTTGTTTCGCAGTGTGAAGCTTGAGATGCTGCCGGGTGAGGGCACGCGGGCTAAGGTAGTATGTGAGCGGTTGGGTAGAGATGGGAATGTAGAGCTTGTCGAGTTTATGGTGGATAACAAGTAAGCTATATGGTACATGATTGAGCGAGTATTTACTGCTTCAATGTTGAGAGTGCACAAAAATCAATCATAGAAGAAAAATTTAAAGCGGGAGATATCTCTGCATACAAGGATCAACTACCATGTAATAAGACAGTTGGACAAAATACTCATAGGAGGATAGAAACAAGGCGCCATCCACTATACATCAGAATCGTCTGTCCAGTTTGAGATCCATTTCTCATCTAGTCAGATAGTAAAGTTACACACACACACACACAACACATCCATACACCACGTATACATCCAGCCATTTCCAAGTACATCTAATTAGTAGAAGATCTACAACATAAGCTCCAGAGGGTTCTCAATGGCCTTCTTCAGCTCGCGCATGAACTCGCCACCGACGGCACCGTCAACAACCTTGTGGTCAAAGCTGCCGGTGATGACAATCTGGTCGTCCCACTCGATGCTGGCGGTGCCATCCTCGGAGGGCTCACCAGGCACGGCAACCTTTCTTGTGGTACCAATAGCGACAATGCAGGCCTGTGGGGGGTTGATGACGGCGGTGAATCGCTCGACGGCGGGGTTCATGCCCATGTTGGAGATGGTGATGGTTCCGCCCTGGTACTCCTCAGGCTTGAGCTTGCCGTCGCGTGCACGCTTGCCAAGGTCCTTGATTTGTGATGAAATGGTCTGGAGGCCAAGTCCGTTGACGTTCTTGACGATGGGCGTCATGAGGCCGACAGGGGTGGAGACGGCGACGGAGACGTCGACCGTGTTGTGCTGGCGGATGATGACCTTTCCGCCCTCCTCACGCCATGACGAGTTGGCGGCGGGGACCTTGCGGGCGGCAATGGCGAGGGCCTTGACGAGCAGGTCGTTGACCGACAGCTTGTAGGCGCCGTTGGCCGAGGCGTTGAGGGCCTCGCGGAGCTTGAGAAGCTTGGAAACGGAGATGTTGGAGGCGACGAAGTAGTGGGGGTTCTGCTGCATGCTCTCGGTCAGACGGCTGGCAATGACCTTGCGCATGCTGCTGGCCTCGATGTCTTCGTACGCAGCACCGGCAGCAGCGGCAGGGGAAGCTCCAGCAGCAGGCTTGTACTTTTCAATGTCCTGCTTGGTGATGGCTCCACCCTTGCCAGTGCCCTTGATGGCACCCAATGGGACACCCTTCTCGAGCGCAAGCTTCTTGACGGCGGGGGAGATGGCTGGCTGGCGCTGGAGAGCAGTCTCGAGGCGAGCACCGGTCGAATCGGATTCAATGGCAGCAGGGGCGGACTGCTGGCTGGATGGAGGAGCAGTCTTGGAACCGGCGTTGTTGGGGGGCTCGCTGGCCTCCGAGGCCTCGCCCTTCTTGGGCGACGAAGCAGCCGACTTGTCACCGCCGGCATCGTCAATGGAGAAGCTCTCAAAGGCGGAGACATCCTCGCCCTCTTCAACCATGACGGCAATTGGCTGTGATGAACTGTTAACATGGTCGTCCGACGCAGCAAACATAGCCGACTTACGCTTCCGACAGCAACGTCCTTCTCGCCCGCGTCGCGGAGGATCTTGGCAATGGTGCCCTCCTCCTGGAACTCAAAGTCCATCTGTGCCTTGTCCGTCTCGATCTCGACGAGCACGTCACCGGGAGCTATCGAATCGCCGACCTTCTTCTGCCATGCGCCAATGTTTCCGGAGGTCATGGTCGGCGAGAGGGCCGGCATGCTGATGACGCTGTGGGGCGGGTAGGCTGAGGCGGGAGAGAGTTAGCGATGCGTCGACGAAGTCGCAGCAGACAGTGGAGATGCTCACATTTGGAGGCATAGTACCGTGCGAGGGCCGAGAGGGCGGGTGTGCGTCTGTAGAGGTGGGGGATTAGCCAATGTCGTCGTCGCCGGACTTTGCAGGCCGGGTCGTGTGTAGCAGCAACATACGCGGTACATGAAGGGGCGGAGAAGGCGCCGCGCAGGGCAATTGACCCCCTCGAGCTCAATTGGGAGCCAGCCCGGGACAGCAGAGTAGTGGCAGCGGGCATTGTGTCGGAGGTTGGAGTTGCGCTGAGATTTTGCTCTAAGCGACGACGGGAGCGAGGGTGGGGAGGGCGAGGCGGCTCTTCTTGCTTCGAGGCAGCGAAAGAAGAGGACAGGCGCGAGCAATGGAGGGTGAGAGGCCGCTCAAGGCGCTGGGAGGGTAGCAAAGCAGGGGAGAGATGGCAGATTGATGTCGCTCAACAGAAAAGTTTAGTGCTGGCCTCGTTGGAGATCCGTCGGCGGGTGCTTAGCGTTCTGACCCGATG
Source organism: Curvularia verruculosa (assembly GCA_036172615.1). Lineage (NCBI taxonomy): Eukaryota > Fungi > Ascomycota > Dothideomycetes > Pleosporales > Pleosporaceae > Curvularia > Curvularia verruculosa. The sequence continues at coordinate 26,455 of JAWDHC010000025.1, read as the reverse complement.
GAGCTAACGCGAGATTCCGGAAGCCTGTGGCTAGCGCTGTGGCTGGTGGTGGCTGACTAAGGCGCCCTGTGGCTAAGTGCGTGGCGTCACTAGCGTCTCCCGCGCGGCTGGTCGGGAAGGGCCAGGGTACGTATGGCGAATACGTACACGCACCTCTGGAAAGACCACTTTGTCATCTCACAGGCAACAAGCTCGCCCCGAATTGCTCTGCACTGCTCCGCATTGCCGTGCGCAACATTGTCTCCGTGCGACCGCGCCTCCGCCTTTTTCCTTGTGTTTGTTGCCTGGTCATGGATGGCCGCTGATCAAGGCCCGCCCGTTGTTGAAAGTTGGTCCCCTACACCATAGTCCGAGGCTTCGTTGTACACCATGGCCGACACCGAGTCCCCGCCAATAACCAAAACAGCCCCCCAGGATGAAGACGAGAAGCCTGTAGTCGCCGAGGAAAAAGAGACGCCGGCTGCCGATAAACAAGATAGGGAGGACCTGGAACACACTGACGATGACGACGACGACGACGACAGGGAGCAGGATGATGAAGACGACGAGGGCGGCTCAGATGACGCCTCTTCCACTCCAGAGGCAGCCGGCAAAGCAGAGAAAGGAGAGACAAGACAGGTAGCAGAAGAAGCAGAGGATGTAGCAGTAGCAACAGACCCCCCACGTGAAGAAGCCGACACTTCAACACCCACAACCGAGGCCCCAGTATTGTCCGTCCCCGACGGCTCAGACGCACCGCGCACCTCGGAGCAAATCTTCGACCAACGCCTACCTCTCGAAACCCGCCCCCGAACCGACTCGCAATCCACAGTAGCTACCACAGCTACCCGGCCCTCGACACGCAGTTCGCTCGTCTTTGTCGTCACGGCCCTCGAGACCATTGCTGCTTCCAAGGATGCTCGCAAGAACAAGAAGTTGGGAGACAGCACAAATGCAGCACTGTCGGCCATCAAGAACGAGGGTGACCCCGCGCGCATTAACCCAGAGGTGCTCTTCGAACCCCTTCAGCTGGCTTCTGAAGCCCCCAACGTCCCCGTCTCCATAACCGCACTCGACTGCATCGGCAAGCTCATCAGCTATTCGTACTTCTCCGTTCCTTCCGAGGCGCGCACAGATAACAGTGAAGCGCCGCCTCTGATTGAGAGAGCCATAGACACGATATGTGACTGCTTCCAGGGTGAGGCTACTGCCCCGGAAATACAGCTGCAAATCGTAAAGTCCCTGCTGGCCGCCATCTTGAACGACAAGATTGTCGTACATGGAGCCGGACTGCTCAAGGCTGTGCGACTCACGTACAACATTTTCCTCCTCTCAAAGTCGAGCGCAAACCAGCAGGTTGCTCAAGGTGCATTGACCCAAATGGTTGGCACCGTCTTTGAGCGGGTCAAGGCCAGACTGGTTGCCAAGGAAGCTCGACTAAATCTGTCGCGCGTGTCTCTCAATGGGAAGAACGTGTCTGGAGAGAGTATGCACCAGGAAGGAGACAGCCCACAAGGTTTCGATGGCGATGAGGCCAACGGCGAGGACGAGCGTGACGACGCCTCTGTGCCCAGCGACAAGGCTGTTGATCAGCACACAGGACCCAAGATTACGCTGCAAAGTTTTGAAAACAACATGAGCTTCAATGACGACCGCATACATGACAATGCACCGACGCTCGTGACTCGAATCAAGGCCAAGTCTGGATCACGGCAGGTTTCGGGCCAGGACAGTGCCTCGCCGCACGTCAACACAGAGGAAGAGGAGGAGGACGAGATTTTTGTCAAAGATGCCTACCTCGTCTTCCGCGCCATGTGTCGACTGAGCACAAAGAGCCTCTCGGTCGACCACGCCCACGACGTTCGCTCCCAAGGCATGCGCTCAAAACTCCTCTCGTTGCACATGATCCATACCATTTTGTTCAACAACATCGCTGTGTTTCTATCGCCCTACGCCACTATTCGCAGCGGCAGCGATGAGCCTACAAGCTTTATCCAGGCGGTGAAGCAATACTTATGTTTGAGTCTGAGCCGGAACGGTGCAAGCTCAGTAAAGCAAGTCTTCGAGGTGGCGTGTGAGATTTTCTGGCAGATGCTCAAGTTCCTGCGCATATCACTCAAGAAAGAAGTCGAGGTGTTCCTCAAGGAAATCTACCTGGCGACATTAGACAAGCGAAGCGCTCCCGCATTTCAGAAGCAATACATTTTGACAATATTCGGAAGGTTGGCTTCAGACCCCCGAGCCCTCGTCGAGATCTATCTCAATTACGACTGCGACCGTACCGCACTTGACAACATGTTCCAGCGCGTCGTGGAGCACTTGTCCAAGATATCAAGCAACCCCGTCACAATTACGCCAATGCAGCAGCAGGCATACCAGGACCAGCGCGAAAAGCAGTCCAAGCAGATGGACTGGCAGATCCGAGGCACTCTACCACCTTCGCTCACTACGGCTTCTATGACCTCGTCGCACGATGCTGAACATGGCTTTCCTCAAGAGTATGCCATGAAGCAGGAGTCGCTTGAGGCGTTGGTCGAGATACTGCGCTCTCTCGTCAACTGGGCGCAACAAGCCCTTCCCGACAACTCAAAGGCTAACCATACAAGTTTGCGCCCATCTTTTGACGATCTCAGGGTATCCATGGACACACGAACTCAATCCGAATCCCCCATGATTGGTGCAGACTCTGGTACAGTCACGCCGCTGGCCGAAGACGACTACAGCCAGCTTGAAAAGGCAAAACAGCGCAAGACTGCTCTCACAAACGCCCTGCGACTGTTCAACTACAAGCCGAAACGTGGGCTCAAGGCGCTGATAGCTGAGGGTTTCATTCCTTCAAATCGGCCTGAAGACATTGCTCGCTTCTTCCTCGACAACGACCAGATCGACAAAACTGCGCTTGGTGAGTTCCTCGGTGAAGGTGATCCAGAGAACATTGCCATCATGCATGCTTTTGTCGATCTGATGGACTTTACAAAGACGCGCTTTACAGATGCTCTACGACGTTTCCTCCAGAGCTTCCGGTTGCCTGGTGAAGCCCAGAAGATTGATCGTTTCATGCTCAAGTTTGCTGAAAGATACATCACGGGCAACCCGAATGCGTATGCCAATGCCGACACGGCCTACGTCTTGTCGTACTCGGTCATTATGCTCAACGTCGACCAGCATAGCAAGAAGATGAAGGGTCCTCGTATGACGGCTGCTGACTTCATCAAGAACAACCGGGGTATCAACGACAATGCAGATCTGCCTGACGAGTATCTCCAGAGTATATTCGACGAAATCTCGCAGAATGAGATTGTCTTGAACACGGAACAAGAAGCTGCTGCTGACAAGGGCTTGCTCAACCAACAACCTACTGGTGGGCTGTCAAGTATTGGTCAGGTGCTGACAGGCGGTGCTCGTGACTCGCAACGAGAAGCAATTGTCCAGGCCTCGGAAGCAATGGCCAACAAAACAGAACAGCTGTACAAACAGCTCCTTCGTGCCCAACGGAGAACAGCCGCCGCTCCTTCTGTATCCAAGTTTATCCCTGCGTCGTCGTCCAAGCATGTTGGCCCTATGTTCGAAGTTGCTTGGATGCCCATTCTCACTGCCCTCTCTGGCCAAGCCCAGGACCACAACATTGAGATTGTTCGCCTGTGCATCGAGGGTATCAAACTATCCATCCGCATCTCTTGTCTGTTCGATCTGGACAGTTCGCGACAAGCGTTTGTAGCATTCCTCGCTCGCTTCACAAACCTCTACAACGTGAGCGAGATGACGGCCAGGAACATGGAGGCCTTGAAAGCACTCATCGAAATTGCACAGATCGAGGGAAACCTGCTTCGAGAATCCTGGCGCGAGGTGCTCACTTGTGTCTCTCAATTGGATCGTTTCCAGCTCATCTCCGCTGGCATCGACGAGCGTGCTGTTCCCGATGTGCTCAAGTCTAGTTCGGGGACTTCACAGCCGCGCAAAAATCTCAATGTTCCAGACAAAAAACCGACGGGCAAACTCGTCAGCAGCCGGTATGGGTTTCCAGTCCGACGTAGCCGAGGAGAGTCGATCCACAGAAATCGTCAGGGGGGTAGACCGCATCTTTACCAACAGTGCAAACCTGTCGGGAGAAGCCATTGTAGATTTCGTCAAAGCCCTGACACAGGTCAGCTGGCAAGAAATCCAATCTTCCGGGCAGAGCGAGTCGCCACGCACGTACAGCTTGCAAAAGCTGGTGGAGATTAGTGGCTACAACATGACCCGTGTACGCTTCGAGTGGACCAACATTTGGCAGGTGCTCGGTGCTCACTTCAACGATGTGGGCTGCCATACCAACACCAACGTCGTCTATTTCGCGCTCAACTCGCTGCGGCAGCTCTCCATGAAGTTTATGGAGATTGAGGAATTACCTGGTTTTAAGTTCCAGAAAGACTTTTTGAAGCCATTTGAGCACATAATAAACAATGCCAATGTTGTCTCTGTCAAGGACATGGTGTTGCGCTGTCTGATTCAGATGATACAAGCACGGGGTGAGAACATTCGCTCTGGTTGGAAGACAATGTTTGGCGTCTTTACTGTGGCTGCGAAAGAGCCGTACGGTACGTTTTTTTTAACAAAAAACTCATCAGGATGTACAGGATCGCTAACAAAAAGCAGAGGGCATTGTCAACCTCGCCTTTGAAAATGTCACCCAGGTGTACAACACCCGTTTTGGCGTCGTCATATCCCAAGGCGCCTTTGCTGACCTGATTGTCTGCCTCACTGAATTCTCAAAGAATTTCAAGTTTCAAAAGAAGTCACTTCAAGCAATTGAGCTCTTGAAGTCTTCTGTACCCAAGATGCTACGGACGCCCGAATGCTCGTTGTCTGCTCGCGCTGGATACCTCAAAGAGTCTGATACAGGTTCCTCAATACCAAAGCAGCCCAGCCGACAAACACAAGAGGAGCAGTTCTGGTTTCCCGTTCTCTTCGCTTTCCATGACGTCTTGATGACTGGCGAGGATCTCGAAGTACGGTCAAGAGCCCTGAGCTATCTGTTTGACACGTTGATTAGCTATGGTATCAACTTTCCCCGTGAGTTTTGGGACATGCTATGGCGACAGTTGCTATACCCCATCTTCATGGTCCTCAAATCTAAGTCAGAGATGACCAAGGTTCTGAACCACGAAGAGCTCTCTGTTTGGCTTTCGACAACCATGATCCAGGCCCTGCGCAACATGATCAAGCTGTTCACCCACTTTTTTGATTCGCTAGAGTACATGCTCGACCGCTTCCTTGATCTTTTGGCGCTTTGTATATGCCAGGAGAATGACACCCTGGCGCGCATCGGCAGCAATTGCCTTCAGCAACTTATCTTGCAGAATGTTCAAAAGTTCACACCTGACCATTGGAGCCAGATTGTCAGGGCATTCGTCGATCTGTTCCAGAGGACCGAGGCTACTGCGTTGTTCTCTGCAGCCACCGGTGGATCTTCGCCCCAGAACCCTTCAGTCAATGGCTCAGGAAACTCTGCAGAAAGTTCGACACCAACAACAGAGGCTCCGCCGGCCGAGCTTTCCCTCCAAACACCTACGGAAGAGACAAAGATGGACAATGCACTTGGTATCAACGGGTTAGCGACTGCGCGGCGCCCATCTCTCGTTGCCTCCGAGTCCACCAGCACCCTTGGCGGCGAGCAACGCATGCCCTCTCCGCTTCCCAAACGCCAAACGCAGGATCTTGAGGACTACCGTCCTGAGAGTCAAGACCTCCAACAACCTCCTGTTGTCGTTACTGCTGCCCGACGGCGTTTCTTCAACCAAATCATAACAAAGTGCGTGCTTCAGCTGCTCATGATTGAGACTGTGCAAGAGCTTTTCACAAACGATGCTGTTTATGAAAAGATTCCGTCAGGTGAACTTTTGCGTCTGATGGCTGTGCTGAAGAAGTCCTACCACTTTGCCAAACGCTTCAACGCAAACCGCGACTTGCGCTCCCGACTCTTCAAAGAAGGCTTCATGAAGCAGCCGCCGAATCTATTGAAACAGGAAAGCGGATCTGCTTCCGTCTACGTCAGCATCTTGTTCCGGATGTACCACGATACGTCCAACGACCGTGCTGCCTCGCGCGCCGATATCGAAGCTGCCCTCATTCCTCTGTGCGAAGATATTATTGCGTCCTATATTGAACTTGACGCGGAAACCCAGCAGCGTAACATTGTGACTTGGCGACCAGTCGTGGTCACTGTGTTAGATGGATACACTGGTCTGCCTACAACAGACTTTGAAAAGAATAAGGACCTTTTTGCACAACTCATGTATGGTCTCATGTCCACGGAAATGGTACCGGATGTGCAACGCAGTGTGACTAGCCTCATGGGGCGGATACTCGAAACCGGGCTCAGTCCGATCAGGATACCGTTGATGCCACCTGGTGGTCGGAATCCACGAGGCAGTTTCAGAGGCAGCCCGACAATGACGATGGAGAGGAGATTCAGTACCAGCAAAGGTGGAAAGTAGTGTTTGGTTTATTTCGTGGGAATTTTGTTGCGAAGATACCTTTTTAGGGGGATTTACAGTGTAACTCTATCGAAGAGAGTTATTATGTTTTTTTTTGTTTCTCTACCACTTCAACCGCCCTCCCGTCTTTGCTTCACCGACTAGGGCGGTCGGGATTTCTGGTATTATTCTATACACGTGCATTCATCACAATTGGCTTTTAGCTTTCCAAGGCGAAGAAAAGTTAATTGTAACTTAGTTATAAAGCTCAAGGCTTCTAGATGCATGCATGCAGCATGCTCATCTTGCTCAAACAGGTTTGACACCAAGCTAGTGTAATGATGATATTCGTATTTGTCGCAGTACATCTATCGATACTTTCGCCAGTACCTTGCGGATTTCCTTTTGCTCCCGCAGTATTTGAGTAGTAATAGCATGCATCGGTGGTCGGATTCTTACAAGTAGACTAGTCGATCTACTCTTTAATTTTCTGGTTCTATAGCAGCATTTTCCACATGGGATACGGTTCAGATAAAAAGTTTCCAACGTTTGAGCGAGGTCCAGAGCATCATGATCTGATTGTAAGGATTCCATCTCCAAGAGAAGTGCCATATGCCATCATCTGGTTAACAAAATAAAAGCAACTAGATACATGTGCATGTACGTACTTGGATATACCAGAATACCCCAAAACTACCAAGATTCTTTAGAACTTCCTTAGCTTTCTACAGCTTAGATTCTATGGCATGGGATTGGTCGATCGCCAGGTCCTTGGTGCTATTTCCAGTGGTTTAGTCAGCCCCATCTTGGTATTTTCTCCCCTTCGCTCCTGATCATTTGACACTACTGTAACCTCACTTGTAGTATTTTGTGAAATCACGGAGCAAGCAAATGTATCTATGGAGCTAAAATGAAACTCTCCAGAAACTGGTTACTCATCTGACCAGGGATAAAAGCCTGATGATACACACGCTCTACGACCGGTTTCGAACCACTATGGATAGCACAACATCTAGGTTTTACACCTAGGTAGGTTCGATATACACTTCAGCAACCGGTAACTGCGAAGAAGAGATCAGGAAGGCCTAAGAAAAATGCGAAAGATGATGAGGTGCAAAAAGTGCGAGACGTGCTGCATAAGGTCAACAAAAGGCCGACGGCGCTGCATAATGGGGTGCAAGGCTCAAACAACAGGAGTCAAAATCCTCGGAGCCGTTCCAGATCACAAGGTGTGAATAACGTGCCACAACATATGGCGTATCCGCCTCAACAATTGCATACTCCCCAAGAAGTGCATCCACACCCCCAGTACCAGCCGCCACAACAAATCAATCAGGCACCGGTGCCAGCGACTCATCAGGTCCCACAGCAATCATACCATCATTTGCTACCGGTACAGACGCTGCAGTTTATGCCCCAGCAGCTGCCACAATTACACCAACATTGCCTACCAAGAGCAAGCAGCCAAGTGGTTCAACAGGTACCTCAGCAGCCGCAGTCGCAGCCGCAGCAAATCAATCAAACCGCACAAAAGACATTTCAAGCGCTGCCACAGCATGTAGTTCGGGGAGCACAGCACAGCCCAGAAGATCAGGAGCCACAGCCAGCAGTTGCAAATCAGGAGCCGCAAGAGGGAGATGAGGAATCTCCACGAATGCCAGGAGAAAAAGAACCGGAACAGAAAGACCAAAAACCACAACCCACGGATGAGCCGCAGACTAGTCAAACTTTGCAGCAAAATCGGGAGCTGCAGCCTACTTCAGAGCCCCAACAAGCTCCAGAACGGCAAGATGCCTCAGAGTTTGAGCATACCTCAGAGCTAGAGCATACAGACAATGCGCTGCAAAACGAACCCTCGGCAGCATCTGAGAAATGATCATGCTCCTCTTGTATACTGACCTAATTCAGCTCATCAGCGAGTGACGCCCCTGGACAACAATGTCTAGTTATATAATTTCTTCGAGCGACTTGGCCCTTTGCAGTTTCTCAAGTCACTCGCATCTGACGAATACCGTGCTGCAATCGCCGGATATGGCCTCCTTTCCACTTTTGAGTCTAGCAAGTTACTGCGTCGGTGGTATCTTCCAAAGACATGCAGCCGCACTTTCTTGCATATCAAACTATCAGTCTCGCTCTGGTGGATATCTACACTTAAAATCCGCTAAAGCCGGAGACGTAGGTGCATAGAACACTAAACCGTGTGATTTCTCTCTCTCTCTGTGAAATCTTTTCCAGTCTGCTGACTTTGAGGAGAGCAACTGCAGTTGCCGCGTATGACGGCGTTTTCCAGGGACACGCTCCAGTCGATTTGCGATATATATAGAGAGTTGGGTCACAACATTTTGAGGAGTCTGCTAAGATGCTGTAGTAACCACGAGGGAAAAGACATCTCATCAATTCGATACTGATAGGAATGCGAAACAGCCTCCTGATAGTCATGGACGGGTTGCCAAATGCTGCAGACTGAAAGCGAACGTCTTTATGCACGCAGTGTCATTTTGGCACTGGGGTATATCAGACGAGAAGGGGTATCACGTCAACGAATTGGAGAACAGAGCGATACTTGACTCGACATCACTCAAAATCTACACTGGAAAAAGCCCAATACAACTACAATTTCTTATTCGAGTAGTATAGTTTAATCAATCCTAATTCAATGTTCGCCACCGTTGAGCAGATCCAGAAAAATCGGCAAATAAAGAAAAAACTAGCTCCTCACAAAAATCTTCTTCTGTCGACGGGAAGAAAGATGGAATTACAAAAAAGAACGCGACCGATGTGGGACTCGAACCCACAGCCTCAGCCTTAGGAGGGCTGCGCGCTACCATTGCGCCAACCGGCCTTGTTTGATTTGTTGAAAAGTTGTGTCAACGCAAAAGATATATACTTAGTAACAAAATTCCAAGCCATGGCAGGCGAACGACCCCGCTAATCCTTCAACTTCTCAAGTCCAACCATACTCTTCGCTCGTGTGCGAATCTCAAAATCAAACTAAGAAAGAAAAAGATCTTAGTCTCCACATCCCCTTTCCTCAATTCGGCTCTGCAAATCTTTGCATATGGCGTGACAATAAACCATTTTTCCGTATATAGTGGGGTAAATCTCTCCATCTCCAGCTCTCACAAGCAAGGTGCCATGCAGGAGGATATTTGATTTTAGATTGACAATCACCATCATCTTGTCTAATCTAGGATACTTTCTTAATACATGGACGGACAGAGAGAGAGATATGTATGTCGGGTCCGAGAAGGTAAGCTCTGCTACTTTTTCGCTCTCTGTGTGTCTGTTTCTCTCGCTATACAATACAAAATGAGGAAAACAAAGACAACGAGGACAGGAATGATGGAAAACTCCTCAGAGAGAAAAAAAAAGGTATCACGTAGAACAAGAAACAAGAACAAGATGCAAAAAAACTAGTAGAAACCCAGGTTGATGCATAAAACAAAAAGAAAAAGAAAAACTCCCCCAAAAGGTCCAACGTTCGCTCCCATCAAACCCCAATTTTACTTTTATTTGCACTCGAAAATCTTTTGTTTCTCGACAGGTCAGGCCATGTCTCAGGCGCTCTCTGCCCTGCTGCTACCGCTGCTTCTCCTCCCCGGCGTCTTTCTTGTTGGAGCCGCATCACTCGTAGCACCGTCATATCCTGGATCCTCGTCCAACTCGCTCATGCTCTCTGCATTACTCAGCATACTTGCTCTCTTGCTCTGCCAGGGCAGGTTGCCGTCATTTGGGGTGCCGGGCCGTGAAGAGGACATGGCAGTGATGGGTTTTTGTAACGGAGCCGGCGGTTGACGTGCAAACTGTGCGTTACCCTGAGCAATGATGTTGGAGCTGGATCGGAGCGACGACTTTCGGCTAGTGGTTGTGCTGTTGGATGCATTGCTCCAGCGGCGTTCGCGGCCTTCGGCAGGGCGAAGCCGGCTGTCAAGGTCGAGGTCGGTCGTTGTTGGTGTGATGCTGCGTGAACTGCTTCGAGAATTTGAGCGGTCTCTTCCTTTACCTGGCTGTAATGTGCTGGGCCTGCGTTTGCGCGATCCGTTGTGCGAGAGGGTACGATTATGCGAATGTCCAGTCTTTTCGACATCACCACTGCGCCCGCTGAGGCCACGAGCGCGCTTCCATCCGCGCCATCCAGTCCACCACAGCCATCCACCTTCTTCGCGGGCAATTTCGCGTTGCCTGGCGCGGACTCGTTTTCTCAGTTCGGCTCGTCGCTCGTTCTCTGTGGCCCAGTATTCGTTGCGGTACACCTCCCACTCTTGTCTAAAGTCTGGTGTAAACGGTTTGGGTAGTAGCAGCAGCTTGATGTAGTCGCCTCCGGGCGCAATGTCTTCCTCTGCATATTCCTTGCCATCTTCGACGATGCGGTGCCGTGGGCGACCTCCATTGAGCGAGTGCTTGTTCTCCTGGGCAACGTTGATAAAGTGGTATGAACTGCCTCCGGTTTCTCCGCCCCATAAGCCGCCAGAGAAGGGCACGACAAAGTGTGCCCATTCCACCAACTCTCTCCACCACGGACCTCTGATGACGACAATCTTCGCATTCATGCCCCGCAGGCCGCGGTTGGCCACGCCGATCCAACGGCGTGGCCACCGGACTCCACGTTCCCACTGTCCCGTTGCCCAAAACAAGAGGGCTGTGACTACGCCAGTGATGAAGCCGACCTTTTGGAGCATATCGAGAAGCCAGTACTGGGAACCGCCAATGCCCTTGCCATCGTCTCGCGGCCGCAGCCACAGCAGGTAGAAGCAGAAGCCTATCCATACGGCCAACAGGGTCAGGACAAAGGTATTCTGGCGCCGCCGGGCACGGAGGGTGAGGTATTGGCTGCGTAAGCTGGCTTCGAGGATCAGGAGATTGAGGTATATCTGGGGCGGAGACGACGGGAGCAGAGCCGTGGGGTCGCTGATGACGGGTGGTCGCGGGGTCTTGATGGTGGGCAGGCGGTCGTTTGCATCGTGGGGGCCATGGGAGAGGATCGAGGCCGAATATGGGGGAGGATCTCGCTCTACGCTCTCTGCGAGCTTGGTGACGTTTGTGCTGGGCGGCGGAGCGCCCTTGACCATCTGATCCAGCGTTTGGTGCGCCATGGCTGGGGGTGGTCGAGGTGATTGGTGTACAGGCAGCGTGCTTCTCTGACGTCGATGTGGGCAGCGACTGGCGATGACATGTGAGGCGGTTAGTGTGCTATTGCATGTCGATATATGCTCTGGGGAAACGGGTTGGGAGCAGCCGTTTCTTTCACGTGAAAGTCGGGACGGCAGCGCGTGCAACGAGTCGTCGTGGTCATAACGATTGAGCAAGAGAGAGCAAAGGGTGTCTTGTCTTACTACGGATGCTAGCCGAGAGCGGTGAAGACCAGGATTGCTGGCACGGCCGTGTGTTTATCCCCCCCACCACGACGCGATACTATAGTAGTTGACACGCCATGGTATACCAACGGCGTGCTGTGAACGTCTCCGCGCCAGGTAGTGACACGTCCTAGGCCATGCAGTAGTCCAAGACGTGGACGGGCCCGTGGGCCGGAGCCGGCGACGGAGCCATGCAGGGCCTCATGTGAGAAGATCATCTCTGCACATTCGCCGGCCATGGGAGGGGTACCGTCTGGCTGGGCGCAGCAGCTATGTATGTATGTACAGGCATCACGCATTGCATGAAAAATAGTGTCAGAAAAAAAGACAGAAAGAAGAAGAGGTGGAGGAGGAAAAAGTATGCCATTGCGTCTCTCCCAAACAAACGCCACCGTGACGCCCAACCAACCGCCCAAACGCCCAAGACGATGCACATGCCGTCCGTCTATGTCCTGGAATCTATCCAAGTCTTTGCTGTCGTTCCCTCTGCCTGACTTCTTCCATTTCCTCCAGCATGACCCGGTTGAACTGTTCCCATCCATCGAGGTAGACGTGGTGGCCAGCCTTGTTGATGATAATCACCTTGCCAATTCCATGGTCTTGCTTTTTCTCTTCCGGTGAAGCCTTTGCCAGTATGCGTTGACGCTCCTGCTTCATCTTCTCTTCAGCAGCGAACCCTCCGGCAACATCCATCCAATCGTTCTCTCCGTACATAAAGACGACCGGGTAGCCCTTCTCACGCTGCGCGGCCGGTTGCGAGCCCGCCTGGGCGTTTGGTGGGGCATCGCCATCCACCGAGGGCGTGTCATGTGCCTGTATCCACTGTCGTCCCACTCCCTGGATCCTCCGAATCAGAGGGCTGCGGGCAAATGCACCGGGGGCTAAGAGGTATGCCAGCGCATATTCTGAGCTTCCACGCTGCCGAAACAGAGCATAACTGTAGTCGTGCAGCGCCTGCGCCTCTTCTTCCGGAAGGTGGGAAAAGCGCCGTGATGTCCACCCCGACACGAGGCGTGGTCCAAGAGGTCCCGACCAGCGGACAAAAGTAAAGGGCGAAATCATGTTGGCTTCCCATAGAGAATACAGCCACCACGGCAGTCGTCGTTTTGGTGGCTCTTTGCCTTCTTTCGCAGAATCTGGATTATGTTAGTTTTTTTCTTCTCGCGCTCCAGCAATCAACCCCATGCCTGCCTAAACGTACCTTTTCCTTTTTGTTGGTTCATGAAATTGTTCTTGTCCGCCGTCGAAGGCAGCACGCCGCTCTTGCTCGTCTGAGCAGCGTCTTGGGTGAATTCATTGGCCATGGTCGAATCCTGAGGATCAGGCATCTCCTCGTCAACGGCATACGGATCCTCTGGGATACCCACAGGCGACGCCAAAATCAACTTGTTCAGATGGCCTGGGTACTTTAATGCATAGGCGACAGCCAGGTATCCACCCAAACTATGGCCCAGCAGTGTGAATCGCTCCAATCCCCTCTTGATCCTCCACTCCTCGAGCGCATCCACAAACCAGGACTCGGCTTCCGCAATCTTGCCTTCCTTGTCTTTGGCGTGAATCTTGAACGGTGGCCGGCTGCTTCGTCCCATGCCGAGGAGATCGAGCGCGTAGACCTTCCAGCCTTCAGCACGCGAGATGGACTCAAAGTTGCGGTAGAAGAAGCCCAGCCCAGCCCCATAGCCGTGTAGCATAACCAAATTATTCTCGACCTCCTCGCCCAGCCGCTCGACGGAAAACTCGTTGAGCGCGCGGTCCTTGCCGCTCAGCTCGACCATTTGCGAATTCCACCGTCGCGGCCCGTACGGGTCATTTGTGGCACTGGTAGTCGTGTGGTCCTCGGCGTGTTTCGGGGGCGCATGGAGATCGATGGACGAAGGCGTCGCGGAGCCCGAGTTGGCGCCCGTCTGCGTATGGGTAGGTGGGCTCTGGAGATGTGGGACAAAGGAGAGGACGCGGTGTTCAGTTGCCATGGGCGAGAGCCCCGCCCACCATTGTTCGAAGCCAGACTTCGCTGACAGTGGAAACCATTTGGAGAAGCGCCCCTGGGCCTCTCCTTGCTCCTTTGCGCGTTGGCTAGCCAGCATGCTCTGCTGGCCTCCCTGGCTGCCGTCGGCGTGGTCCTGGGCCGCCATGGTCGAGTTTCCTTTGCTCTCGATGCGGATGGGAGTGCTCAGGCTCAGGCTAATATAACTCGCGCCTCCGAATCCAACGCTCTTGTGGAGGATGCTTCGTGTGGTGGGTCGGGCCAAATAGGACCGTATCATTCGCAGGCGGGCCGTGTATTCAGAGAGGCGTGTTGTCGGGGGCAGCGTTCGCGGACGCGAACAAGATATACGTGGCGGAATGGTGGCGGTGTTTGTGGTTTCGCAGAGCGCCCTGAGGCGCTGCCTGCGATGGAATTGGTTTGCGACGGTTATGCTGACGTAGTGGACGAACTCTCTGGACGAGTGGCGGATGACGGGCGATAGCGACTCGGAGATAACCAGGCCCGGTCGGGGTTTGGATCAGATGTCGGGCGAATAATCCACCCGCCGTCGGCAACGGCGACGTGTGTCAAGAAGAAGAAGAAGAAGAAGAGGGTCGTCGTCTGTGTATGCTTTTGTCCAGAGGGCTATTGGGTTTTCAAGATGCCATGTGCCGTTGGCTGCCTTGGAATACCCCCCAAAGGTACCATCGATCCGAGTCACTTGAGCCTCATTGCCCGCCAATCGGAGTCAGATGATCCCCCACACTCTCCCCCATGACATTTCCTTGGTCGCACGAACTACGTGGGCTCGACATTGTTCACCATGAACCAAAGGAAGATTTGGGCCAATTTGATAATATTCCTTTGTCATATACATCGTAATGTCGTAACCGTCGCTATGCAAACAAACCAAGACAAGAAAACAAAAGAAAACTCCAATCCCTATGCAAATGACCTGCATGCATCTAGTGTACAGTATGATGAGTGTATATACTCCCAGTTTCTTCGCCTCTTATCTGGGCATCCCTATCGCTCAGTTCTTCTTTAATTTGGTCTGGTGCCGCGACGATTGATGTAGGCTGTCGCAGGCCATCGTGTGTCCAGTGAATCTTGTCATGTCGTCGGCGCAGCGATTCCGGAACAGAGCATTCTCCCTGTTGCTGGCTTCTCTACTTTTCAGTCGTCTGCGTTTCCCGCAGCCTGATCAAACAGCGTAGGCGCAAATAGTCATTAAATATTACGCTGGCCTCGGCCCTACACAAACGGCTTGGGCTCGTGGGCAATGTGCGCAGAGTTGGTGCTTGTGAAGCTCTGCATGCTCATTCTCGGATCCCGCTTGTAGCTTCCGCTTCCCGGCCGGTATTGCTTGTGGAGACGCCCGCTGTTGCTCGAACTTCCAGAGTCGGTCCTTACTTGAGCAGCAAACGGCCGTTGTGGAAGTCCGAGACCCTGCTTTTCGTTCAATGTCTCCTGGCTCATGGGCACCTGGTTCAGCACACTGGGCGACTCCGGGCGCCGCTTTCGCTTCATGCAAAACCAATTTCGGTCGTATGGATAAGCCCAGAATAGATAGCAGACGGCCCAGATGACGACGATGCAAGGCAAAAGTCCAAGACAGATGATGAGAGCAATGGCGGATCCTGTAATCGCTCCTCCACCGCTGGAATCGTCCAGGAAGCGGGCCTGGAGATGGGTAATGGCAGGCATAATGGTGGCGGATTTCGTGATTGGTTCAATTTGAGCGGTTGATGCGGGATCTGGCGACAAGATGTAGTTGTGTGGGTATGTGTATGTGTGTGTATGTCAATGCTAACAAATAGTCACAGTGAGGGTTATGTTAGGGCAAGGTGGAAACGACTGGACAGAGATGGATACACAATGTTGCAATAGCGAAAGATGAAAGGTGAGAATCGCTTGCAAAAGTGGGGAGTGGTTGAAACACACAAAGGTCTTGACGTTGCCGATGAAGCGCTTTGTATGCGGGCCTGGATAGCCACCCTGGGAGACGTCATGGGTCTATGAAGGATGAACATGACGCACAGAGCCATCCTGCCGAGCCTTTGACACCTGTGGCGTTTACGTACTAACCTGACGCTACGCGCCTGGTGTAGAGCCAGATCTTCTTAGCACCTTGTCCATCGTATGCCGAGCCCATCTCTTCTCTGGGGTTCACACAGCAGGTGCGGGTTGCATACTCTTTGTCAAACTATCGCTGTGGAACCAGCTCAGGTACATCATCTTGTTGTTACTGCAGAAAACGAGGGTCCTGCAACCACCCTGCAGGCGAGCATGACACTACGCGCGTGCCGTACCGGTCGCGAGGCCAAAAACCTCGAGATGGTGAGTGCCACGGGTGACCAGGTCATTGACGTATTGTGGCCTGTAGCGTAGTGTTAGCCCTGGTTTTTTCCTCAGCCACCGGAGCCGGAACACCCGGCAATGACCGCATGCATGCAGGGCCAGGGCCTTGGTTGGAGAACACCAAAATGTGTGGGGAAAGGGTCTGTACTGCGTGCAATCAGGCATGAGCCACAGTGGTGCACACATTCGCCTCAGGTCTCTTCCGAAGAGCCTCAAACGCCTGTTGCAGCCGTAAAATGAAGGACTCCAACGGCGTCGCGAACATGTCAGACGGATGTGGGGCGACCCGTTCCAACAATAGGCGAAACGTGTTCGCTGCTCAGGCGCCGACGCACAAAGTCGGAGGCTGAGGCCAACATGGAGGGTGGGTACGTACCACCGTGCTTCGCAATCGTCTTGGATATACGGCCTGAGTCGCTATGCCATATCTCTCGCCTGCCGGCTTCGCCTAGGTCCACAACTTCACTCTCTTTGGAGCTCACGTCGCTAGGGCTCGCGTCTTTGGCGGCCCGCAGTGTGGATTCGAAGAGCGCTTCCGTTTCGTGCCACGGCATCGTCGAGTCACTTTCAGCGTGCACAAGGACCAGATTGAACCTGGAGCAAATTCCTGGCGCTTTGGTCAGTACCGGAACCGGCAGTCGGAGCTGGAGTCTAGCATGGTACGCCTAGAGGAGGCAACGCGTAACCCTTCAGGCCATTATGCAGTCTGGTCGAACTTACGTGCCATGGCAGCAAGCCGCTCATCAGTACGCCATGTGCAGACCATTCTTCGTGCAAACCATTTCTGAAACGCTGGGATAACCTTGACGGGCGCCAGAACTGGCACCACCCCGCCAATCGAATACGACGTGAACGCATTG
Organism: Curvularia verruculosa; assembly: GCA_036172615.1. NCBI lineage: Eukaryota > Fungi > Ascomycota > Dothideomycetes > Pleosporales > Pleosporaceae > Curvularia > Curvularia verruculosa. The sequence continues at coordinate 9,480 of JAWDHC010000025.1, read as the reverse complement.
CCAGCATTGGTAAACGCCGCGCAGAGAATGAGGCCTGCAAATTCCACACCCGACTCGGCTACATAGCGATGGGCGATGCCCGATGCAACAGCGGTCCCCAATGAGTGACCAAGAAGCACAATCCGCTCTGGTGGTATATGGCATTTGTTGAGTGCCCAGTCTATGACAGCTTCTGCGTCGTTCAATAGTCCGGACTCGCATGGCTCTCCTTTTGAGAGGCCGAATCCACGATAGTCGAATGCTAGGACGAAAATCTTGTCTGACGCTCCAGCCGAGTATGACCGGTACTCGATTGTCCGGCGTTCCTGAGCAAGCGTCGCAGAGTTCCCGTGGAAGTATATGAGAAGCCTGGCTTCGGGATCCTTGCACAGTGAATTCCAAGCCACGGTGTCTTCCACATCGCTACCTGTCTTCTCATTGGTAAAGGCATTGCAGTTATTAGCATACACACCCAGCGGTGCAACCAGCCAGGCAAACAGCTCATGTTTATCTTTAGTCGTGATGCGGAAGGGTATCACCTGATTTTCTGTGTGTATGTGAGTATGCACGCGCGGCTCAGCATGAACATAGACTTGCTGAACATACTGAGAAAACCTGCTCTTTCGGGCTCTCTTGACCATTTTCCAGGAAAGAAAGTGATGTTGTGAAGGTATAGCATTTCTGTCCTAGTTAGTGCAGCCAGCCAAAGTATGACGATGAGTCCTGACGTTTCTGCACCCAGGGCAAACAGCAGAGCAATGTCGCTGGTATCCATAGTAAACTGAGAAAAGACAATAAGGTCCCGACCGGATTGTTGTTACCCATGGCGGAGTGGGATGGGGATGCAAATGTAGCGAGTTGGGCGATGAAGACGTTGGGTGGAGAGAAGCCTAGCGCGCCTTCCACAGTCGCTACTTCGCTTCCGCTCGCGCGTCCTGTGTACCTCGACAGTTCGTCTCACACCGACGCCTCCCATTCTTTCAACACCAGCATTATTGGTCGTAAACGCAAAGACGGTGGACTCTTCGTGACCTTGTATCGGACCTTGTAACTGCACAGGGCAATGCGTCAGACTGATCCTTTCTGTTCTACTACAAAAAGACCATGGCAGAGTCGTACTGTATTGATAAGTAATATACACACATTTCAACAACGTTTATGGTGCACCTTCCAATCATTACCTGCATAATCTACGTCAACTTTCACTTACCATGCTGTTTAATAAACACTAGATTTGATTACCGTTTTCATTGCCAATTCTACAACATCGAATATACTAAACAAAGAGCCGGCAACATTGTGGATGCTAATGCTCAGTACTTGAGATCAGCAATCTAGCTGTAAAAATACAATTCATCATCTAAGTTGGGTGGGTTTTTGCCTCTCTTGCGCCATTCTATCATCTGATATTCTTCTGGTTCATTCTTCAGATTCTTGGCCTCTTCTGATTGGCAAAACTCAGAGTACAAGGAAGGATGTCGAGCAATGTTAAGCCGCTGGTCTGCCAAATTGACGATACTGGTCGCCCGGCGGATAACGCTGTCGGAAGCTGATGCGCGCCTCATAATCATCTCGGCTCTCTTGTATGCATCAGATTGCAGACTTGTTTCAGCTTCATAAATTTTTTGCTCTCTTATGTCGGCATGGTTGAAGCCATCTTCGTCAGTGACATATGCTGCATAGGGATTTGGCGCGAAAATCGGGACGTCGGCGAAGACTCTTCCTCCGCCACCATCAATGTGCTGGTTCTCAGCAGGTTGGGAATATGACCAAGACACCGAGTTTCTGTAGGCGCCAGATGTAGAGGCACCATTCTGTTCGTCATAAACTTGTGTTGGATTTGGCTGAGCTCGGAACGAGTCATTGAAATCACTATATGGTCCATATTTTGTGAAAGTGGAAGCCCCGGCGTTAGGCAAAGGCTTTCGTTTTATCATTTTCTGGATTGATGGATTGCTTTCGGCCTGAAAGTTTGGTCGGCCTGCAGGGAAAGCCTGATTGGCCCTGTCACCGCGCTCGAGATCTAGTTCTGCTAGAGCGGTGGATTGCGAAAGTGATTTATTGATGGCCTCACGCTGCCGGACCACAGCAGGGGTAATGGGCTTCTGCTCCCCAGTCTCCCATTTCTCAATCTGTTTCCGCATGCTTTCACAATCTGGGCATTTGCCTCTCCAGCGTAAGTAAACCATGGAAATCAGCATAGTGAGCAGCAGGGCACCCACTAGCATTACCAATATCAAGACCACATAAGCAAAAGTATCATTAAACTTTGGCTCACAAGTCTTTTCTGGCGGGCTGGACGATACGGGAGGAATGATATTAACAGAGGAGCTGGCTGAGATTACCTGAGATATCGGGGTTGAAGCTGAAGAAGTACATGGCGCATCGGTTGAAGTTGGTGTGTTTGTTGTATAGACAGTGGTGTAATCAGTGACGACTACAACACTATAGGTCGGACGTACGGTAGTAAACTCAGTGACTAAAACTACACTGATGGATGAACGTGAGTCAGCCATGGTACCTTGCCCTCAAAATTGTCAACGACAATTTAACTTTGTCTTGATTGCGAAATGTACGGATTTTCTCTCTTTTCAGAATTTCAACTGAACCACATAGCTACTACGAAGGTTTTAAACTGAAATGATCATAGTAAAGGCATTCAGCAACGTTACCAGTCACTTTGCATTGTGAACAGACTTTGCGTAATTACAATGCGCGAAAGTGGAATACCGAGAAAGTCGGATATGTACGATTACTCAAGCAAGTAGTACCTAACCTCCAACATATATGGGGTAGTCGTTTGATGGGATTTGGGTGTATTCTTCTTTATTTTGCGGGAACTGCTAGTAACGCCCCTAAAGACACCAGGTTGTACAAACCCTCATGATTTAGTGACTGCATAGTGAGCAAGATTGCGAGGCAACTCTCCAAAAGATTTGGGATACAGGCACTTTACTGAACATGGTTGACAAACTAGCTTTAGCTTCGAAAAATATTTCTTAACAATCTATGTTGTTAGGCTTCCCCAATGCTGTGGTCTGCAAAGCTATTGGAGGCTATGGTTGTTTTTTGGCCCCCGGTGAATGCGAACTAGACCGTGTATTTAGTATAGTTTTATCCAAAATCTAACCCTTCCAGGTCGCTGCAAGCCTCTGTAGGTTTCAATGTTCGATTGCAGCACTTGAAAACGCCAACACGCCAAGATGCATAGGTTGCAGCAGCTGAAGGTCAGCCTTGCCGCCTACTGAGAAATTACCATTGATACTCCGATGCCTCAGGCAAAATAGTAGCCCTAAGTACACTTTAATAAAGGTTAACTCGCCATTATTTGAACTCAAAGTCCTCTACTTGAGTCTATCAACCAGCAACAATAAACCAAATTCTAGATCCACGCAGGATATCTTAAGCTCACCCTGACTATCACCATCCATCCAGAGCCGGTCATGTTCTGTTACTTCAGACACTTGCTGCTGTTGGGGATTCTTGTAATCCCAGCTGTCTCTACATTTCTTAGGCACTATGACCCAATGTCTCCTTTTCGCAAAGGGAATGAGATTGGTGCCATTCCGCCAGGAAATAACCAAGTAGGCATCCAATAAGAGCAATTTTTAGACACAGGATTGAGTGAGTCTCTGATATTGCATTTGCTTAGGAACAATATGCTTATCATTCTAGTAATTTCCATGTCCAGCTGCGTGAGATGCAGACCAGCCAGAGCTGAGTGTTGTGGAACCCAATTATACATTTACCTTGAGACTGAATAGTGTTGTTCTGAAGGCCAAGGTTCATGTCAACTTCAGAATACCTGCTGGAAATTCGAGCGCTGTACGCATTTGGCTTCATGTAGCAGAAATGGCTTTTGTTCCGAGAAAAATACTAACTAGAACTCTTTCAACAACGAAGGTCGCCACAAGGTCGCCAATGCTCGTTTTTTCTCAGACATCTTAACATCTTCGTCAGCTTTTGCAAGCACATAAACGCCTATGGCTTGTAGAATAGCCCATGAAGCCAAGCGAGCAGCTTTGCCGAGGTTTACTGTATCCTATCGAGGAAAAATACACTACCGTCCCTGACTTTAGTCCAAGAAGGCAGGCTCATTCGTTTTCACTTCTTACTTTTTAGTCGTATTGTTTACATCACCAATAAGTAGTCTTCTACATAGTAACAAACATCCATCATAAATACTGCGCGGTGGATATTTCATATACTAGCCGTTGGTTTTTCAGGTACCTTTTTATTTATAAATTCTTCGCGCTGGACTTAATCAAGTTTTTGCTTAATTTACGTACTAGCTGGGGCATGGCAAAGACGACATAAAGTTCACTCCTTCAACAGGTCCGATATTGTAGATATATAAGACATCCCATGCGCTTCCAATCAATGCTAAGCTGGGAGAATATCAGAGCAATGTCGAGCCAAGCGGCATAATGCAGACGCATCTTTTCGATATAGTTCATAATTTTGTGGTACTTCCCGTAAGCGGGGCTGCTTACAGTTCCGCTACGGGCTAGCGTTATCCGAACCCGTGTCAACGTCATGGTACTGTGGAGCATCACCATTCTATGTACAATCGTCCGACCTTCTGGCAGTCAAAAACACATGCAAAAAGCAAAAATCCATGCTTGCAAAAATGCACATCTCGCTGAAAGTACCATGTCGAGTTCCATAACCTGCATTTTAGGCTACATATACCCGATAGCCAGGATGTGTTGTTGTATCATCATGCTGGAATGAGTGGGGATCCCTCGAATGAAAATCCTGGAGTCTTCGGACCGATTACTGGTTTGGTCGAACAGCATTTATCCCGCGGACTTGGAATTTTATCCATTCGACTATATCACGCAAACATATTATTGTTGCCGGCGCAACTGTGTTCTCGTAAACCAGTACTATTGGACACCATCTCTGGGACAATGGCGTCGCGTTGAAATCTGGGCTGAGAAAGAGAGATTGCCAACAGGCTTTGTTGTCACAAGGGCAAAGTGGTTGTGGAGAGAGCATCCCACTTCAGGAAGCTGAGTTTTAGGCTTTCAGGACACGAGTAGCTTCTCGTATTCGTATTGTTGACATTCTAAATCATTACCGATACCAAAATCCTAATTATAGTAGGCGTTTTGCGCCTATCCCACCACATGCGCATGCTCTGCGTGGGAAATGGATCCTTGCTTGACAGCTACCTCCTCGACACGACGATCGATGTCTGGAACAAAGTCGCGCTTGTTCATTCCTGGTACAAAGAGTGGAGCGTTGGTGAAGAGATAGTTCATCTCCTCGAGCGGACGCTTCGCAGTCTCTGGAAGGAAGCAGTAGAAGAAGATGGCGTTGGTAAGATTGCAAACCTAGATTCTGATCAGTTTAAATTTGCACAAATCCATCAGGAATTACTTACGACAAAAAGTAGGTAGAACCTCCATCCAATGTTTGCCATGCCGGGTCCAGTAGTCTGTCCAATCATGGTGTTGAACGCGAAAGATGTCATAGTCGCGATAGAAACACCCTTGGAACGGGTCTTGGTGTCGAAAATCTCAGCAGGAATTATCCAAGAGAGCGGTCCACATGTCGAGCTGAAGCAAAAGTTGTATGCCCAAGTGACCACAATGAATCCCCACGCTGCGGCGGCATTTCCACTGGTACCAGGGGGAAAGACAGCCAACATGATTGTTGCGATGATGAAAGTAACGCAGTTGCCAAGGTTACCACCAATTAAGGTCCAGCGACGTCCCAAGCGATCGATGAAGGCAATACAGAGCGCTTGTCCGCACAGAGCGAGAACGGAGGAGATGGCCTGGTACTTGAGCGCATCTGAACCGTTGATGCCAATCTGTTTGTAAATGTCAACGGAGTAGTACTGGATAGCCGAAACACCAGTCATCTGAACAGAGGCCTGGATAGCACAGGCAAGGAAGAGACGGCGGAAGCACGACTTGTCCTGGAAAAGCTCGAGGTAGGACTGGGCGGTATTCTCGCGCTCAAAGCTGATAGCCTCCTGAATCTGCTCAAACTCTGCCATAACCCAAGCATCCGTTTCGTTGCCATTGGCATGCAACTTGGCCAAGTTGCGGAGACCTTGTTCCGTCTGGCCTTTGCTGATGAGCCATCTGGGCGATTCGGGAAAAACCATGATGAGCGCGGCCAGGAAGACGGCTGGAACGACTTGGATACCGAGCGATGTGCGCCACTGGCCGTTGTTGTCGTCTGCAAAGCCGATATCACATCCATAACTGATCCAAGCGGCAGCAAGGGCACCGATTCCCAACATGAATTGCACGAGAGCCGTGACTCGTCCACGAATGCTTGGGTGAACCAGTTCTGATTGGTACATGGGTACAATCATGACCAGGAAACCAACACCAACACCAGCAAGGGCGCGTCCAGCGTAGAGGTAAGACAGCGCCTGTGCGCCAGTTTGTAGGGCACCACCGAGTATGAAGACCTAATGAGCTTGCAATTAGAAAATTTGATGGTTGTGATAATTCTTTTCTCAGTGCTTACCATGGCACCAATCAAGATAGTGAACCGACGACCAAGCCTGTCGCCAGCGGGACCAGCCATGAGGGCACCAAAGAAGGCACCGCCAGTGAAGACGGACACGACGGCGCCAGTCTCATTTTTAGTGGGGGTGTTGAACTCGCTGTTGAAGGCTGGAGAGGAAATGACCTGGGCAATGACACCGAGATCGTAACCGTACAGCAATGAACCAAGGGATGCGAACAGACCCACGAGGAATTGATATACTTTGGGAGGGAGCGCCATGGCGACTGCAGACGCGATTGACAGGTACTGCAGGAGAGTAAAATGCGGTGCGTGAGAGAGACCCACTGCAAGCAGCCTCCCTGGCTCTTTATACTGGGCACATTGCCGTCCGGCAGTCTGCCTGGTATCATCCCATGTCTGACCAAGTCTGGGGAACACCAGCAAACGACATCATGCCAGGGTCTCCGCAAATGGCGGGGATGTTGACTCGACTCCGCGTTTATTGACTTCGCAACCCGCGCATTAATCCTTGCCTGCAGCGGTTGTCGGGGATATGGCCGAGGCAGCGGCACGGACTCGGTTTAAAGCAGCCCGATGCGACCGTTTCCAACCAACGCGGCGGGGCTTCCATCATGACACCACTGGTGGAATGCGTCTTGGCTGTCCGAGCCAGGGCACGGGTGGTTTACTCCAGACGGCGGTAGTGCAGTGTGCGCCAGACGCGTGATGAGACGGTACGTTATGTCCAATTTCCACGAATGAGCATGCGGCTGCCCGTCGGAGGCACCAGCTGTCTTGGTCTTAGGGCCTGCGCCTAGTTGGACACCGCATGCTATGGCATGAGGCTTTCTATGACCTCGAGCATGTCGTGTCACTACTAACTCGCTCTTCGACATTTGGCTTCTGTCTTTTCCACCTCAACCACTGTATAGAGCACAGTTGTCAGCCTCAGTCCGCCATGGCATCTTTTACAAGAATTGAGGAGAGCGAAACGCCCTCCATCTCCATCAACCCCTCCCATAAGATTGCTAAAATCAATGACAACCTCTATGGTGGTTTTACCGAGTACGTTGGAACATGACATCCTATCAGCTAGAGTTGTGCTACTTATGCATTTATTTTCCTTCTTTCCGCCCCCTTCGGCTAACCAACCATGTGCCAGGCACATGGGCCGCTGCATATATGGCGGCCTCTACGACCCTGGCAATCCTCTTTCTGACGAGCGAGGTTTCCGCAAAGACGTCATTGAGGCTTTCAAAGAGCTTAAGGTGCCTGTGGTGCGATATCCAGGCGGAAATTTTGTGGCAACCTATCACTGGCTTGATGGCGTTGGACCAAAGGAAAATCGACCCAAGAGGTAAGCTCACCACCACCGTATTCACTAGCGTGTTGCTTGAGCCTCGGTTGCACCCATATCTACCAAATGTGCCATGTGCCGATCAAAGGAAACCTGCCGGTTTCTGGACTCGCTGCAGGGTAGACTGCATTGCAGAGATCTACCTCTAAGCGTTTCGGGGGACTACCGTCCCAAATAGGACATCTGAGCTAATCCAGTGACCAGGCCTGAGCTTGCATGGATCGGCATCGAACCAAACACATTTGGCACTGACGAGTTTATGCAATGGTGTGAAGAGGTTGGTACAGAGCCTTACCTTTGCTTGAACTTTGGTACCGGCACTTTGGACGAAGGTAGGGAACCAACTATTTTTACTGCTAGATGTGGCTAACCTGTTCAGCCCTTGCGTGGCTCGAGTACTGCAACTCGGACCGAGACACCTACTATGCCAATCTTCGCCGCAAGAATGGCCGCGAAAAGCCCTACAATGTGCGTTAACCCCCCAAACGTTCGATGTGTATGTCCCATTACTAGCATGCTAAATCTGGCTACAGGTAAAATACTGGGCTCTCGGAAACGAGTGCTGGGGCCCATGGCAGGTCGAACAGATGACCAAGGAAGACTACGCCAAGAAAGCCTACCAATGGGCCAAGGCCTTGAAGCTCCTTGACCCATCCATTACTACCATCCTGTGTGGTGAGACTGGTTACTCATCTTGGGACTACTACGTGCTGAACCAATGCGTCAAGTGGGATGTCCACGGCCTCAGTGGTGACACCACCAGGAGCCTCATTGACATGCACTCAATTCATATTTACACTGCAGACAAGGAGCATCTTCCCAATGCCACCGCACCTAGGGCTGCAGAGAGGGCAGTACAAATGGCGGCTAGCCTGATCGATCTTGCACGAATTGAAAACAAGGTTCCCGAGACGGTGCCCAGGCAAACCATTTGCTTTGACGAATGGAACGTATGGGATCCTGTACGCGCACCCGGCGAACAGGGTGCAGAGGAGAAATATACTCTCTCTGATGCCCTTGCAGTTGCCAACTTCCTTAACGGCTTCGTCCGCCAGGCAAAGGACATGGGTATGGCGACGGTTGCACAGAGTGTCAACGTCATCTCTCCTCTCATGACGACAAAGGAAGGCCTTATCAAGCAAACTACTTGGTGGCCACTACTCCTTTTCTCCAAGTATATGCGTGGCCACACCATTGCGCTCAACGTGCGTACGCCCGAGTATACGGGTCGTACCAACCCGTCATGGATTCGTGGCACCATTGAGACGCCCTACCTGGACTGCAGCGCTGTCCTCAGCGACGATGGCTTCGTGAATCTCGCTGTGACCAACGTCCATGAGACAAGTGACTTTGAGGTCGAGATTCCTGGTCTCAAAGCCGACAAGGTCGAGGTTCACACGGTCACGGGAGACAGTGTGGACGTTGTGAACACTGATGGGGCGCAGAATGTGGGGGTTAAAGAGAGTAGTTGGGACGGGCAGGGCAAGTTCAAGTTTGGCAAGCACTCATTTACGCTGCTGAGGTGGAAGGCTTAGATGGTTAGTGGGCATGAGACTTTATACAATGAGAAATGAACAAGACAGTTCTGATATAAAATATACATGCATTGTACCTGTATAGTGATCTCTTCGTTGCATTACTAAGATTAGCCTAAGTTACATTCCCTTGTC